>JAJEJO010001495.1:544513-587954 GCA_020662805.1 Glaucomys volans | reverse complement strand
TTCCCAGTGGAGAGATCCCAGGCCAGCATGGAGGAAGGAGGGCATTCGGGGGGCAAAGGGTCGGAAAGCTCCAAGCCAACCAAGGCACACACCAGCAACCCTCCCTTACCTCTCCCTGCACAGGTAGATCAGCCTGGCCACGTTGTAGCACAGCTGGACATCCACCACCTCACACGTGGGATAGGCGTCCCTGTGGCCAGCAGGGGCCAAGGCAAAGACAGATTGGAAGAATGACCACACCAGAGAGGACAAAATGCCCCCAATCGACAAGGGAAAGAATGGCACAGCATTCAGGCCGCTAGTTTTTGTGCCAAGAGAAACCTCTCTTCTAACTGTCTTTTATTCCCCAAAAGGGAAAAATTTTGAAATTTGAAATTTTGAATTTAAAAAATTTTTTTCAGAAATGTTGGTGATGGCCGGGCACAGTGGCACATGCCTGTAATCCCAGCGATTCAGGAGGCTGAGGCAGGAGGATCACGATTTCAAAGCCAGCCTCAGCAACTTAGTGAGGCCCGGCCCTAAGCAACTCAGTGAGACTCTGTCTCTAAATAATAAAATACAAAATAGGACTGGGGATGTGGCTCAGTGACCGAGTGCCCCTGAGTTCAATCCCCGGTTCAAAAAAAAAAGAAAGAAAGAAATGTTGGTGATGCTGGGATAGAACCCAGGGCCTTGCATATGCCAAGCACACATTCTAACACTGACCTTCATCCCCAGCCCTTTTCATTTTTTATTTTTTATTATTCTCACAAAGTTGCCCAGGTTGGCCTTAAATTTGTGTTCCAGCTGCCTCAATCTCCCAAGTAGCTGGGATAACAGGTGTGCACTACCACATCTGGCCAAAGAGGCATTATTTTAATATCCTGAAGGTAACTGTCTTGAAATTGACAAGTTCCTGTCTACTTGGCTTTCACTCAGCAGGTACTTCTGATGGGGACAGTCAACATGTCAGGGCTGGGCATGTGGCTCAATGGTGGAAATTGCCCTGGCTTCCATCCCCACCACCAAACAAATCCCACACCATCATCCCCTCTGCCTACCCAAAGGAAAAGATTTATTATTTGTCCCAGGATAATATGTATCATTGAAATCCTAGTCAGTTCATAACATTTGTGAAGGTCACAGATCTTTAGCAGGTCTAATAAAAAGCAAAAGACCCCAGCCCATCAAGTGGCTACACACATATCAACAATCAGAAAAGTATGTACACTCTCACTGTGGGCTAGGTACTGTTACATATGTTATCATGTTTAATCCTCATCATAACCTGTCAGTTTTTGCCGTTATTTTATTTTTTAGTTCTTGGCAATACTGGGGATTGAATCAAGGGCCTCACACATCCTAGGCAAGCACTCCACCACTGAACTATAACCCCAGCCCTTGTCCCCATTTTACAAATGTGTAAACTGAGGCCCACAGATTCTAAGTGGTTTTGCCCAAGGTCACATAGCTTATGAGTGGGTGATGCTCATAGCCACCACACAATGTCCCCTCACCTTACACACAATTGTACTCTTGGGGACATCAGGACCATGTCAATCTCCACCCACTACTGTTCTAAGTAGTGGCAAAAAACAAAACAACAATAAAAAAAAACCCTGATGAGCTTACATTCTCAGGACAGAACAGCCCACAGGAATTATTCAACTAATCAGTTGGACTATCATAGGTCCAATAAGGGCTTCGAGGAAGAGATGCCCAATTTAAGTATCCCTGCTACAAGGGAAAATCACACATGGGTCCCCGTGGATTGCAACAGTGTTTACCCAGAAGGTTTCCTAAAATAGGAAAAAGCGTGAGTCACACAGTGTTTGCATGGGAATGAGGGGACGGCTTTTCTTTTTCTCTTTCAGCGTGTATGGGAAGCAGGACTAGTATTTCCAAATGCTGCCTCGCAGGCATTTTTGGGGAATTGTTTCAAGGAATAGAAGAAATGATTATGATACTGAGACTTTATATAAAGTGATTATTTCAATAATACTTGCAGTTTCTGAATAATCATTAAATATTCATTCAGTAAATTATCAACATTCCTTTCGCAATTCTGTTTATACTAATAATTTGCTTAACAACGGCTTTCTTCATAAAAAGCACAAAGTTAAAGTGCACTCTACACCCAGTGCATTCTACAAATTAGTGACTGCTGAATTGACAAGGAAAGGAGAGAGAATAAGACCTGAGCAATGGAGCCTGACCTTCCGTCCTCCAGCCCTGAGTCTTGGGGGCCTGATGTTCCACCCCACCACTTGCTGACACTGCCTAGGAGGCCCCAGGCTTTTCCCTGCCTTCCTGCCATGCACACCCTCCTGCCTCCACTGGCAGGAAGTTTTGGTGCAGAGGCTCCGCAGGGTGTGCTGGAAAGGAAGTTCTGCCTGGAAAGCCAGGACTGGGCAGAGTTCCAGCAACAGACACCTTCTGAGTGGGTGGGTAAGCCAGCAAATGCAGGTACCTGAGATGCTTCTGCCACCAGAGCTCTAGTCTGTGGTTGGCAGAAAAGCTCAGCTTCTGGATCTCTTACTTGGCATGTAGATACTCAGACCCCAGGGTGAACCATTTTCTTCCCCCACATACTCTGAAGATGTTTTTTGGCACCAGTACCCTGGTCCAACTCTGGACACTGTGGTCATATGGGGTAGCCATGGTTGCTTGCAGAGGATGGGCCACCCCTGGCCCCATCCCTTACATGGCACCAACAGAGCCAGCACACAACCGCCAATCAACACTCGAGTGGCAGTGCCAGTCCTTCTCAGATCTCATCTGCGTACCCAAGTGGAAGATGGAAGGTACTCACCTAAGGCACCAGCCTTAGGGGACTGTGCTGGACCTATCCTCTGGGACTATCCCAGAGCTTCCCAGCCTTGGTTTGGGAAGCTCTGGGATACAGAGCACAGGAAGCCTGGACCAGTCCATGAGGGATGTCCCTCCAGTCTTTTCAGAGGTGCACCAACCAAGGCCCCTCTGCTTAACTCCAGAAATCTTCCTGACAACTTCTCATCATCCTAAGCTGTCACCTGAAGGGACTCAACTCCTCTTCTGTGTCCCTCAGCCCTGCTTACCGGAAGTGGCTCTCCACTGTCTCTTTTTTGGCATCTCTGGAAAGTCCCGTGATGAATAAGGTCCTTCTCACCTGCCAGAAAAACATGTCAGGAAGATAAGTCACAGGAAGCCAATTTCTGAGTGGGTCCAGGTTTTCACCCCATTCAAGCCTCCTGAAAGAAAACCATGCAAAATTAGACGGCTCAGGTTTTCTCTTCTTAAGCTCTGGAACATGTTATTGATACAGCATCCTCTTCTGGGTTACAGAGGAATCCATTTCCAAAACAACTCTATGAGCCTCCTTTGCAGGGCAGGAGACTGAGAAAGAACCCAAAGAAGATTATGATTCAAATAGGGTCACACAGAGTTCAAAAGAGGACCCAGGCCTGGGACCAAGTCACAGAAAGGAGGACTCCCCTCAACCTAAACTTTTCTTTTTTCTCTTTTTGTTGTTGTCTGGTTGTTTTTTGAAATTGAACCAGGGCCTTGTGCATGCTAGCCAAGCACTGTACCACTAAGCTACACCCCCAGAGCCTCAACCTAAACTTCTTTACTCGGCATCAGTAACTACAAATCCAGACCCCACAGATCAGAAAATGAGTTGACAAGGGGAACATGGAGCAGGGGATTCAATCAGGTCCATGCTGGGAGGGGAACGCCACCCAGCTCAGCATGTAAGACAAACATACCGAGACATGGACTCTCTCAGCCCTCTCCATTCTACTTTACAGGGTGTTACTCTCACTCTCATTTTCAATAAATCTATGCTTTGCCCATTTAAAAAAAAGAATGATTTGGTGCAAAATATCCAAATCTTAAAACAATCCACCAGGAAAGTTAAACAACAAAAAAAGATAATGCCAAGTGAGAACACGAATATGTAGGCCAGATTCTAGAGGCTCCCTGAGCTCACTGCTGTCATGGTCCTGTGGCTCAAACCTGGGAAGCTATTCCCCTCACACTCCCACCCACGCCCCTCCTCACACATACATGCCCCAGACCCCTGCCTCACTCACCAGGTTCTCTTCTTTGTATTTGATGGACTTGGTGTGGTGCCGCATGAAGCCCACGGTGAGGATGAGGTAAATGACAGCAAAGATGGTGTGCAGCCAAAGGAGGTCATTGCTAAGGGGGGATACCACCTGACATCAGGGTTGGGCTTGCAGGCAGCAGGGTTGGGGAAACAGGCTGGGGCCAGGTGACCCTCAGTAGGACCATGCCAAGGGTCAATGGTTTCATCACAAGAGAGCATCCAACAGATGCCATGTGGCCAGTGCACCTCGGCCCTCAGTAATACTTCAGAAAGGTCCCTGTCCCCATCCAGAAAAATGAACTCTAGATCCACCGGACCCTCCATGATTCCTAAACCCCCTGCAAACTGAGGCTGCCTGTGTCGTGTTCACACCCCCAGCCCAGCAACACACGGCTTCAAGAGGCTTCCATACATAGCCTGGTGCTTTGGACTCCCCCCAGCCTACCCAGGCTCCTGAATCTGTCTCCTCCTCAGTTTCACCCATCAGCACCCCCACACCCACAGGCCCCACACTTACCCCGTCTGCAGGTTTGCTATTGTTGTCCTTCCAAAACTATAAGGATCTTTGTCTGTGGAGAAACATAGATAATTAGTTCCAGGTTCACAATGGGAAAGCAGAAGGGCATAACCAGCCTTGGTTTGGGATGCTATGGGATACAGAGCACAGGACACCTGGACCAGTCCTAGAGTGATGTATATCCAGTCTTTTTGGAGCTATACCAACCAAGGCCTCTGCTTGACTCCAGAATGCTCCCTGATAACTTCTCAACCTAACATGCAGGTAAAGTTGGAATTTTTTTTTTTTTTTTTTTGTACTGAGGATTGAACTCAGGGGCACTTAACAACTGAGCCACATCCCCAACCCTTTTTAATATTTTATTTAGAGACAGGTTCTCTCCAAGTTGCTGAGGACCTCGCTAAATTGCTGAGGCTGGCTTTGAACTCACAATTCTCCTGCCTCAGCCTCCCCAGTGGCCGGGATTACAGGCGTGCGCCACCACACCTGGCTAAAGTTGGAATTTGAATTCATCTTGCTTTGAAATTTACAAAAACAGAAATACTTTGAGAAAGCTAGAAACATCCTAAGCTGTGGCCAAAACTGACACTGGGTATCACTGGTGTTATAGGTGGATGTGTGAGGCATCACGGAAGCTGGGAGACATGACTCCACACTAATTTTGACTAAGCATCTTCCAAATCCTCAGCTGTGACCTCCTGATTTGGGTGAGGGCAGGAAAGTATAAAACACTTTCTGAAATTCCTGATCTGACTCTATAAACCTTTGGGTCTTTTTTTCCCTTCTGTTTAGATAGAACCAGAAGCTATTAGGGGCCTCTGCTGTTGACTCAGGTTTGGAGCAGATTCTTCTCTAGATCTTTACTCAAACAGAAATCTTCCAAACATCACCCCAAGACTGTCTCACATCTAAATAGAGGCCTGACTCCTGGGCCTGGTCTATCACAATGAGCCCTTCCCCAAGGCCACAGCTCTGCACCATCCCAACATAGACAGGGTGAGAAGGGACTTACCTAGCAAGTCTCCTGAGAGGTTGACGGGCAGGATGACGCACAGGGACAAGAAGCTGACCACCACCAACAGGAAGATGATGTGCCTCTGGAAAGACAGGTAGTGGATGGCATCCTCCCCACACCACTCCAGGATCTGGTCATCGCTGGCCAAGACACACACGGAATCTTAATAAGTAGTGATAACAGCTGGGCCTTGGCAGGGAATGTCTCATCTAATCCTCACAACAATTCTATGAAATAGTTTGCTATTATCCCTCCTCCTTTTGTTTTTATTTTACTATGTGTGAATACAAAGGTACAGAAAATTACATAGCTCTCAGGATCACACAGCTTGTAACAGCAGAGCTATGACATGATTTTTAGGGCCCATCCTCTTACCTGGGGCAAAGGTACTGCTGCCACCCCACTTCCTATTGCCAGAAACATCTGTGCCCATGTTATGCATGTGGTGAGGTGTGTAGATACACAGTCCCTTTCTGCTGCTGGAGGTCACATTTGGATTTGGAATGTGCCTAGACCCATGGCCCCACCCTTTTTCCTCTCTCCCCAAAGGTGAGTTGGGAGAGCAAGTTGAACCAATGTTCATTCCACTGCACCAACCACAACTCTGTGCCACTGCCATGGCCCCAGAGATGGGGAGGTAATCTGTTCCACCATTTTCCACCCTCTGAAGTGCCATATTAGGAAGCTCTGGGTCAGTTGGAAAACTGGAAAATTCCAGGCTCAGACAGACAGACTTCCTTGCTGCAAAAGGAGAAGGGGCAGGTGCTCCACTCTTTCCCACTCTCCTGACAGGAAGGGATTCCAAGACCCTCGCTTCCAGAAGACCTGGAAGCATTGCAATGGAAGAGCTCAGAGAAACAAGAATAGCATAAAGAACCAGTCTGAAAGGTGTCAGTGTGGGCTCTGTAGTCAGAAATCCAGCTCAGCCACCTCTGTCTGGGAGCAGATCCTGCAGCCTACCTGGGCCTCTGCCCAGAACAGAAAACAGTCCACTACTTATTTTATCAGCCTAGCAGGATTCAGTGAAGCAGTGAGCACCAAGTACCAAATGCTGCACCCAGCACCAAAAGATGCTTAGAAATATGCTTGTGAATGGGACTTTTGCTTCCTCTCCATCTCGAGGACAAAGCTTGGCAAATGACTACTAAATAGTAGTCACTAGTACTATTCACTTCTAATAAGCCACCCCTCCTCTATATTTTAACATCACTGAAATGGGGTATGCCCTGTAGTTATAGTTGATGGCAGTTTAAATGGCAGGATTTTCTTATTTTTAGTGTTATGCAAAATAATATACACCTTCTGACGATGACTTCTTAGACTCAATGGCATACAGCAGCAAGTGGCAGAGCAAAGACTTCTCCAGCCCCCGACTCCCAGCTCCTTTCACCACATGAGAGGTGATAAGTCAGTTCTTAATTGCTAAGTACCTCTTTTAGATTTCTCTCCATGGGCTCCAAGTTTTGAATAACAGAAAACTTTTAACCAGATTAGTCAAATGTATTTTATTTCTCCCCTTTTCAGTCATTAAAAAATATGCACACCTGCCTAACAGCTTTTACCCACATCTTGTCAGTGTTAAATATTTAGCAGAATAAGTCCTGCTTAAGGAAAAAAAAAGTTAGGTAGACTATGTAGCAATATGAAAGAAAAGGACATCATAGAATTGATGAAATACAGTGGCTATATTAAGTTCCTTTCTCTGGGCCTCAGATATAAAACAGGCCTGGGCCAATTCAAATGAAGTAATATGTGAGAGATATAACTTGTTGACTTTGGTGGGAACGGTTCCCAGGGAAACTGGCAGGAGGCAGAGCCATGTGATACCAGTGAACTCTGGCCTGCAGCAGGAGGGGAGGTGGCTTATTTGGAATATTTTGAAATTCTATGGATTATTAAAAAAAAAAAAAAAAAAGTTCATTGCTATTTTAGAACCTTTGGGGTCCAGCTGCAGTTTGGGAAGCCCTGAGCTCCAGCAGGACCGTGTACCTCCAGCATCAAGGCTTCAGTCCTAGAGGCCTCCTCCTCCCTATGCCCCTGATTCAGGAGCTGCCAGAGCCACCTTTATTCTTACTACCCTCATATTGCTTTGGACCTGAACTGAAAAGTATCTAAGAGATCACATTTCAGGAACAAGCCTCTTGGCTTTTTCCTCCTGATTGATCAAACACCTGAACAAAGCAGCCCAAACAAAGCCACCTACCCCCAGCAGCTGCCCTCTAGTGTACTCACTGCAGGCGGAAGATCGCAGTCAGCCAGGGGCAGCATCCCTGGAAACAGAGAGAATAGGGATTGGCATCCAACAGATGTGTCTTTGGGGAGGGTACATATAACCATTATCCTTGAGATGATGTTCATTGCAAGATGGTCTCCATACCCGGAATTCTTGCTAAAGGCTATCAAATGTTGACAATTAGTGTTATCACACAAGCTCCAGGGTCACATCACAATACATGGATCAAGAGCAATAATGCATCTGGGGGCAGTGTTGCATACCTGTCATCTCAGCAACTCAGGAGGCTGAGGCAGGAGGATCACAACTTCAAAGCCAGCCTCAATGCATTAGCAAGGCACTAAGCAACTCAGCGAGACCCTGTCTCTAAATAAAATATAAAAATGGGCTGGGGAAGTGGCTCAGTGGTTAAGCACCCCTGGGTTCAATTCCTGGTACTGTTAAAAAAAAAAAAAAAAAAAAAAAGAGCACTAATGCCAGGCATGGTAATGCACTCCTATAACCCCAGCTACTCAAGACACTGAAGCAGGAGGATGGAGAGTTTGAGGTTGGCCTGGGAAACTTAAGTGAGGCCTTGACTCAAAAACAAAACAAAACAAAAAAGAGGTGCTAATGAAAGCTCAGGGCAGATGCAGAGAAAGTGATATGAGCTTCCATTTGTCTGTTTCAAAGTAACCAAATGAGGTGGGACAATGAGAGGAAACAAGCCTAACACATTGGACAATCCCCTGGAGTGGGGATTTAGAGGGAAAGGGGTGTGTGTTAGGTTTTACTGTCATTCACATCTTTTAAACTTAACATGCCCTAAAGCTGGACTATTATCCAGCTGGAAAAGACAAATATTTGTTTACCATTTATTCAACAATGACTAAGTAACTTCCAGGTACCTGATGCTGGGGAACAGGGACAGATAAGGCAAGGTTCCTACCCACATCTGGCTCACAATGTAGCAGATAAGTCAATAATTAACTGTCATACCAAGTCATAAGTATAAGAGACAAGTGCTGGGCAGGGTGCAGTGGTGCACACCTGTATTCTCAGCAGCTCAGGAGGCTAAGGCAGGAGGATCTTGAGATCAAAGGCAGTCTCAGCAATTTAGTGAGGCTAAATTTAGCAATTCAGTAAGACCCTGTCTCTAAATAAAGTAGAAAAAAAAGGTTGGAGATATGGCTTAGTGGTTAAGTGCCCTGGGTTCAATCTCCAGTACCAAAAAAAAAAAAAAAAAGAGGGAAAGAGAGAAAGAGACAATCCCTCTGGAAAACCTCAGGGGATTCCTGAGCCCTTTCTGCCTGAGAGTTGATCCAGTCTCACAGCACTAGGTCTCCATCCAGCTGCCATCTTCCCTGTGGTGCTTCCAAATTCAGGTGCCTTAGCTAATGTAGAGAAGAGCTTTCTCCAGCCTCAGCCTCTCAGGAACCACTGTACTAAGTCAGCCACTGAACCAGGATTACAACAGCCCCCATCCCACCCACCATTACTGCTGATCCCCACTCTCAGGCATACTTTAACTGTCCCTTGGATACCAACCAGCTCATTTTCAAAGTCATGCTGCCCTGAAGAAGAAGTTGATGACAATCTCTGGAATCTGGACTCACTAGAGACACAAAAGGAAAAAAGAAATAGGTAATTCTAAAAAATAGAAAATTAAAAAAATTATAGCCAGTATTTTGCTGCCCAATCTTAAAGCTCAGGATCCCTCAATGTAGTCAAGGGCAATACCCATTCCCAGGTACGGTATAAAACTTTGTTATGTGAAATTAATAACATGGGGTCAACGCATCAATAGACCATCCCTTTGTGCTCACAACCTCCAAGCTCAGCACAGGACTGGTCCACCTAAAGTGACTTCTAAGAGTCGCCTGTTCATAAGATACCTCCTAAAGTATCAAATCAAATCGGAAATAAATACTGTCTTTTGTCCTAACATGGTGACCAAGAATGACAGGGAATCAGGGTTCAACTCTGGAGAGGGAAAACTGAGAAACAGACACTCGTATCCACAGAAGGCGGCAGACTGTGCACTCCACCCTGGGAGGTAATAACGAAAGGGGGGAATGGAAAATCTTCTGGGGCCCTGTGATGGGGAGGAGGAGGAGGGAAAGGAAGTGCAAGAGGAAAAGGAAGAGGAGGAGGAGGAGGAAGAGAAGAAGGAGGAGGAGGAGAGGAGGAGGAAGAAGGAAGTGCAGGAAGAAGAGGAGGAGGAGGAGGAGGAGGAGGAGGAGGAGGAGGAGGAGGAGGAGGAACAATAATAGAGCCAGGCAGAGTGGTGCACACCTATAATCCCAGAGACTTTGGAGGCTGAGGCAGAAGGATCACAAGTTCAAGGCTAGTTTGGGCAACTTAGCTAGACCCTGTTTCAAAATAAAAAGGGGTAGGGAGCTGGGTGCAGTAGTGCACACCTGTAACACCAGCAACTTGGGAGGCTGAGGCAGGAGGATTGCAAATTCAAGGCCAGCCTCAGCAACTTAGCAAGGCCCTAAGCAACTGATTGAGACCTTGTCTCAAAATAAAAAATAAAAAGAACTGGGGATGTGGTCCTGTGACAAAGCAACTCTGGGTTAAATCCCCAGTACCCCCTGCCCCCCCAAAAGTGTACAGATACCCTGACCCCATGCTATTAATTTCATATAACACAGTTTCATACCATACCTGGGAATGGGCAGTACCATTGTCTTCATTTTTCAGAGTGAAATGGGTATTGCCTTGTCTTTATTTTTCACAGCCATTGAGAGCTAGTAGCTTTGGTCCCAAAACCAAAAATTAAACACTCTATTTTATGAAATCTAAAATACCACTGGTATTCAGTTGCATAATTATTTTGTGAACCACTAAAAAAGAAACAATGTTGCCAATTAAACTGTGACCATCATTGATGAGATACATCTCAATTTCATATCTGAGTAAATGTCAAAATGTGTGTTTTAGGTGGATGAACTGCTATTTTATACTATGCATTCAAATCAAATCCTTTCTTTTGAGTACCCCACCTTCATAGTGAATTGAAGGTGTTAGCAATATGTGAATTTTTGCTTTTCTCCCACTCCTGGCCCACTGTCCCACTTTTAAGAGCATAAAATGTGATGAAACTTAACTTTCAAAGCATTTATACAGACGGTCTCATTTGACCTTCACACCATGGGGAAGAGAAGGCAAGAGGAGACCCTGATTAGCCTGGACTTGACCAGGCTCACACCGTCTGGGAAGTGGCAGGGCCTCCTGATCCCTTGCATCTGCTTCCACTGTACAGCACAGCCCCACGCAGGGCTGAACGTGCCTGGAAGGTATTGGATGTCCCCAAAAGTTCTTCACCTTGCTTTCACAAATGCCAGAGGAGAGAGAACCTTCTTGTCAGGAAGATGCATTTACAGAGACTCCACTTCCCAGTCCAGAGGACCACCTCCCCCACCAAAAGGCCACACGTCAACAGAGTGAAGGGTCTGCCTGGAAACACCAGGAGAGGCTCCAGGCAGGTGTCTGGTGGGTCCCTGAGTTCCCACTCACTTCCTGTTGCCACATTTTACCCAAGATTCAGGGATGTGCAATGACCAGCTGGAGCTGGGACATCCAGGTATACAGATCAAGAATTCATTGTCACCCCTCATGAAAAATGAACAGAGCCATCAGAGCCCAGGGTGGAACTGGAGGGGTCTGAGGTCCGACTGCCAGGGAGTCTGTGTTTTTTAACAGGCTCATCCAAGATCAGTGCTAACCCAGAAAGAGGGCCAGGAGGTTCCCTGGCAGCTCTGCCGCCCTTCTTGATCCACCTCAGTCAGTCCAGGGCCCAAGCTAATAATGAAGATGACACATTAAAAATATTCAAGGTCAGCCGGGCGTGGTGGCGCACGCCTGTAATCCAAGCGACTTGGGAGGCTGAGGCAGGAGGATCGTGAGTTCAAAGCCAGCCTCAGCAACTTAGCGAGGCCCTGAGCAACTCAGTGAGACCTTGTCTCTAAATAAAATACAAAATAGGGCTGGGGATGTGGCTCAGTGGCCGAGTGTCCCTGAGTTCAATCCCTGGTTCCAAAAAAAAAAAAAATATTCAAGGTACAGGAGAAAGGCATCTTACTCTGCTGACGGCAAAAGCCCTAACAGCATCAGGGTTTCCACGGTGACTATGGCAGTTCCAGCAGCAGCAGGAGCTGTGGCAGTGGCAGAAGGTTTTAATACTGCCAGGAAACAAAGCTTAGCAGGAAAGGAGAGCCAGAGAAGTGACAGGGAAGCTACAGGTTACAATAGATTCGTGAGCTCAGCCAAGCACAGTGGTGGCAGGGCCTAGCTGCTACAAAGAAGACATGATTTAGACAATACTCATGTGTATGGGCAAAAAAACTCAAGGGCTCTATTTGTGACTAATTGTATAACCGGTTATTTTAGTTTTTGTTCTGTAGAAAGTATAAAGCATTCCAACAAAGGGTTTTAATGCAGACTTTTTATTTTTATTTTTTTTTTGCATCAGTGATGTTTGGTAAATGAAATAGTCTGATTATGATGCTGAATAAATGTGTCTTTAAAAAAAAAAAAGGATGCAAGCACAAGGCCCTGGGTTCAATCCCCAGCAACGCAAAAAAAAAAAAAAAAAAAGGATCCGGGTTTCTTCCATAGCCAGAAGCCAACAGGGCTTATGGCCATGACCAACTAGAAGCCCCAAGAGAGAGTGGGTGTCCGGGCCTTGGTTTTCTCCTGAGCACAGTTATTCTGTAACAAAAGGCTGATCTCATGGGTTTAAGGTGATGAGCAGAGAGAACACAGCTTCTTGTACCAGCCCAGCAGATATGCTCAATGAACACAATCTAATATCAACATCACAGATGAGCTATGCCCCCTGCCCATTCCAGTGTCTCTCTCACACACACACACACACACACACACACACACACACACGCTCACATTCTAGGTGATGTATCTTTTTTACCTGTCTGTTTCTGACACCAGGGCAATGCGGCCATAGTCCCAAAATCTTCTTCTTATGATGGAAAACACCAATATTAAACACTAAGGGTAAAAAAGACACCATGTAAAAGTATATTGGATGGTTTTAGGAGCAAAGCCACCTACCCAGACTCAACAAGGTAAGAAGGAAATCATCCAGGCCCAGAGATGGCATGGAGCTACCCAGTGACACACAGCTCAGTAGCTCAGTGGTCCAGTGGTCTGCTCACCTCCTTTATCAGTTCCTACCACCTGTGCCCAGGTTACCAAGGCTGTCAGCACTGATGCCAAACAGCCTGGAGCCCTTCCAGTCAAGAACACCTTTGCCTTCAAGATAGTATTAATGTTACAAGGCTCTGATCTCAGCCAGGACCTGCTTCAGCAGCTCCAACAAGAAAATAAGATCTGGCCTCAGCAGAACCCACTTCCTTCCTCACGTTACACTTTTCTTTTCTGACCTTGATTATTCTTGGGTTGAAACAATTTTCCTGCCTCAGCCTCCTCAGTAGCTGGGGCTATAGGCACATGCCACCATGCCCAGATTTAGAACTTCATTTTAAATTATAGAACCACTAACTGGGCACAGTGGCACACACCTATATCCCTGCAACTCAGGAGGCTGAGGCAGGAGGATCACAGGTTTGAGGTCAACCTCAGCAACTTAATGAGGCCCTGTCTCAAAATAAAAAATAAAATATTAGGGATGTAGCTCAGTGATAAAGTGCCCCTGGGTGGTTCAATCCCCAGTACAAAAATAAATAAATAAAATTACAGAACCATAGCAGCAAAGTCACCCCAGGCTGAGTCAGAGATGCTCAGGTTTCTACCTTGAGTTTGATTCTCCTGAAGGCAATCTATGTGGACCCTGGCACAGAAAATGCACAGAGGGAAAAACAGCAGGGCCCGGGAGCTTTGGGTGGGCTCAGTTTCAGTAAACTGGAGTAATCAGCAGACCTGTGTGTCCCACGGCAGCATGAGGAGAGGACTGAAGGTCTCTCTTGACTTTTGTGGTTCTAGAGAGCTATGGATTCTCGACCTCCTTATACCCTACATGAATAATCTGGCAGGTTCTTTGATGGGTCCCTAACTCTCCCTAGACAGGCTCCCTCCTTTCAAGATTCAGAGAGATGAAGAAAGCCATCTCAATAACCACACTATGGCTAATCAGACACTGGGGTTTTGTTTATTTTATTGTTATTTTATGTGTATGTGGTGCCAGGGATGGACCCTAGGGCTTTGACATGCTAGGCAAGCATTCTACCTTTGAGCTACACACCTTCAGCCCAGACCAACTTTAAAGGTGGGCTTTCCAAAGGGCCTGAATGAACCCCAGAAATCCTGAGTTCCTATGGTGTTTTCTCAAGGCAAATAAGGAAGTTAGGGATATACTTCCAAAGACCGGTGAGTCATGCTGTAGGATAACATGAAAGCAAGCACCTGCCCTGTGCCTACAGCTGCTACCACCTTGGCATGTGTAGCATGGACATCTCCCACATATCCATGTTTTCCAGGTCCCTCTGACTCGTGTGTCCCCCATTTGCCCCATAACTTCCTACCCCAGAGGACTGGAGGTAAGGCTCAGTGGTAGAGCATGTGCTAAGGAAATGTGAGGCCCTGATTCAATCCCCAGAACCAAACACACAAATTTGCCCCTGTAAAGACAGATATGGTGGTAATGCTTGTAGCCCAGTTACTCAGGGGTTCAAGGTCACTCTGGGCAACATAGTGAGACCCTGTCTTAAAACAACAACAATAAAATCTACCTCCTCCCTAATACACTCCAGTGGAATAACTTTCTTCCTAATCAACTACCCAGCCTGCTTGGGCCCCATGCCCAGTTTCCAGACTCCCGACCTCAGGCAAACTTCCCACCCTGAAGATCCAGGGCCACCTGTTTCCATTAATTCCACAGGCTCTCAATCTACTGCCAACTCCCCCATCTCAACCAAGGCCAGTGTGTATTAAAGGTGCTTTCCACCTACAAATGGGTCTTAGCTCTAAGAAATGGTTACTTGGGACTGACATGGTGGTGCACGCCTATAATTCCAGTGACTCGGGAAGCTGAGGGAGGAAGATCACAAGTTCTAGGCCAGCCTCAGAAACTGAGTGAGACCTCAAGCAACTTGGTGAGATCCTGTCTCAAAATAAAAAAAGGTTTGGAATGTGACTCAGTGGTATAGTGGCTCTGGGTTCAATCCCCTGTACCAAATTAATTAATTAATTAAATTTAATAAATAAAATAAAATAAATAAATAAAAGGAAATGGTTACTTGTTACTTAGAGGGCCCTTTCTCATGAAAGCCAATCCAGTAGCAGGTTCCCACATCAGCCCACAAAAGACCAAATAAGGTAGCAAACCTCGTGTGCAACAATGTAGACCCTGATCCTGGAAACAACGAAAAAAAAAAAAAGAAGGAAGAGAGGAATTCCCTTTCTCCGTCCAGTGGACATATTTTGGACCCACAAACTTGGGTTTGGGACCCTCATCTCCCACCAGCCCCAGGGACTGGGCCCCTCTGACTACCCTAACTCCCCTCTCAGCTTCCTCATTCAACCTAGCCTCCAGGCCAGGTGGTCCAAGGGTGTCCACTCAATCTGCCCCCATCCACCCAGATGGGCTCGGTTAGATGTTAGGAGATAGCATGCGGAAGGGCCCTTCATCCCATGATAAACCAAATAAATGTCAACGAGCTGGGTTGGGGACCTGGCTCAGCAGTAGAGTGCTTCCTTAACATGCAGAAGGCCATCTCCAGCCCTGCAAAATAAAGAAAGCCCTCGTGCTGAAGGTTGACTCTGAGAATCACTTTTTGGTCCTCTAAAGCCACAGGAATCTCAGAAGGGGACAGCAGGTGATCCTTATGAACTGGGAATTGCACCTATTCTACTCTAGTTCATACCTTCCATTCCCATCTCATATCCCCCTGAGACCTGCCCTTCCCAAGGGCCATGAAAACACAACAGGCTCCTGGCTCTACAATCAGTCTGAGAAGAAGACAGCAGCTCTGAGCGCTCTTTATGTGGATGACCTTATCCAATCTTCTCCAAAATTCTCTGAGGAATTATTCCTGATCAGAAACCTGAGGCTCAGACAAGCTATGCCACGTGCTCGAGGTCCCAGGGCTGTATGGTAAGAAGAAAATTGGTATTCAAACCCAGGTTCAAATGACTGATACCTCACTTGAGTGTCCCTGAAGGCTGTGTGGGGGAGCAAACACAGAACTGAGGGGGGACATGTTCATGAGGGACTCACCAGGAAGCAGCTGACGTCTATGAGCAGGACGGTAGGGATGCCGCCGAAAGTGACTCCCTGGAGCACCGTGCTGTTTTTGGCCGAGTTGTAGCAGTAGGAGTCATTGGGCTGGTCCCCAAGGCCCAGTCGCTCTCGGATGGACACGGTCTTGGACTGCCACAGCTCCAGGAATGGGGAATGGGTCATCGCGCTTGCCGTCCCTGAGGAACAGGATGAGACAGGAGGTTTGCAAACTCTCCTACAGTTTTCCCCAGCAGTGAGAGCAGGGCCAGAGGTGGGTGCCTGCCAGGGGCTGGTAGAGCACAGAGAGCCAACAGCACAGAATCAGGGAGAGCCAGACACTGGGCCCCTTGGTGCCTGGCAGAGTCTGCAGAGAATAGCTCCATTGTAGAAACAGTCCTGGAGGGTCAGATGGCCCCAGAGGACAGCTCATGCAGGAACTCCATGATGACCCAGAGGAGAGGGAGTGGGGGGGAAAGGAGGGACAGAATTTACTGTGGCTGGTGACTGAAGAGGTACTAGCTTCAAGTACAATTGCTGGGGAAAATAACTCCTATGGAGTCACCAGGAGATCCAGGCAGGGGAGAGGGGAAAGGGACCCAGAGGTGGGGAAGAAGAAAGTACAAAGACAGGCAAATGGCAAAGAAGGGAAGAGCCAAGGATATACCCTAGTGCATCCTTTTGACCTACAGATAAGACTTCATCCCCACTGTTCTCAGAATGTCAGCACCTTTGGCACCTCAAAGATGGGCCCAGGTGTCACACTTGGAAACTGAGGCACAGAGTTTTAAAGCCTGCCCAAGACTATGAAGTTGGCTGATGCAGGACTGAGTGTCAAGCCCAGCCTCCTGACTCCCCAGCTCTTTTTCTTTTCTTTTCTTTTTGGTACCAGGGATTGAACCCAGAGGTCTTAACCACTGAGTCACATCCCCAGACCTTTTATATATCTGAGAGTCAGGGTCTTACTGAGTTGCCTAGGGCCTCTCTTTGAATTCATGACCCTCCTGCCTCAGCTTCCTGAGTCGCTGGGAAGGCCACACTACCACATGTTAATTCACCAAGAGACAAAAGTGAGGGGAAAGGGCAGCCAAAAGAGGGGAAGGCAAAGGGGATGGTCTAGGGTGGGGAGGGTGGTCTCAGGACTTCCAAAGTCCCCCAGCTCTGTCCTCTCACCCAGTCTCCTAGGCACCTTTGGTCTAATAGAAGGCTCAGCTTTTCCATAACAAATACTGCTCCAGTCTGGGCGTTGTACTTCTTTCTTTCCCAAGGTTCCTGGTTCCCCTGGTGAAGTCAGTGGAAAGCTCCAGTGTCTGTCCCCTAGCACCGAAGACCAGGAAATTAGTGCCCAAGTTCTGGCCTGCTCACTCTGCCTATGGCTAAAGAACAAGAAATACTCAGCACCCCATTCCTTGAACTCCCGCCATCCCCACATCTGGCTAAACTAGAATTCTCAGGGGACATCTGCTCAGTCTGGCCTTGCTACCTGTTAGACAAAATCCTGAGGACAAGAAAAAAAGGCATGGGGAACCCAAACACATATTCAGACTACCTGGGAGTGCTAGTGTGGCGTTCATGTGTGTGTCTGTGTGTGTGTGTGTGTGTGTGTGTGTGTGTGTGTGTGTGTAGGGAGGGTGATTCTCAGTTCTAATACCTGCCATGCTGGGGACAGTCAATCAATCAGAAAATCAATCTCTCTATCTCACACATACATACACGCACATGCACACACACACACCCATTTCCCCCAGCCCCAGAAGTACAGGAAGGATGGGTGGGTGGCAGGCCCAAGACATGGGAGGATCATCTGGAAAGCCACGTTGCTTTCTCATCCCTGTAAGAGACTTGGCAATGGCTGAAGTTTTGGGTGTTATGATGCCACACCCATAAATTTGTGGCTCTGAACAGACTCACAAAAGCTATGTCTAGCTAGGAGCAAATATTTCTGACTTCCTCTTTTAAACCCCACCCATGGGCACTACCCCAACAGAACACCCCACCCTAATGTGAAGGCCACTGCCCACCTATCTTTCCTTTCCCCAGACTTACCAGATGCCAGGGTGGGAGGATTATTGGAGAGGTTTCAGTTAAATTGTCTCCAGACAAGGCAAAGTTAATCCCTTCCCCATACACAGAGCCCAAAGAGCAGCGGGGCCAGGCCTGGGCCTGCCACTCACTTCCTGCCAGGCTTCCTGACCACAAGACCCACCCTGAGGCCTGCCCTGAAAGACCTGTGACCGGAGACTCCACAAACCTGGAGCACAGGCCTTACAGACTCTCCTCAGGCCAGGCAGATCACAGCATCACAGGGGAGCTGCCCTCTTCTAGTTTAGGGGTTCTGGTCAGAAACCCTTCACCATTTTTCCCCTATACACATACCTGCCCAGATGTCTCTGAACCCATATGGAGCTTCTGGTTCTGCCCTCCTGCTCTGGATCTTCCCCAAACTCCAAGAATTGGGTGCCCATGTGCCAGCACCCCACTGTGCTGCCCTATTCCTTGCTCCTTACGCAGCAGCACCTGTGGCTCCAGTGTCTCCCTTCTTGTCCAATGACTTGAGGCACTGCTGGGGCCAGGGGCATGGTCCTCCCCCCACAGAAGCACTGTAGCTGTGGGCTTAAGGTAGGACCCCAAGCTGAGGGTCTTATGGGGGCCCTTAAAGGCTGCTGCTGCATCCCAAGTTCCCCATAGTGCTAAAATCAGGAAAAGGGAACACAGGAGAATAGAAAAGGAAAGCTTGGAAAGTGAGGTCAAAAGGAAAAATTCCCTCGTAAAATGCTCACAGAGGGAGCATTGTCCCTGGAAAAGAGAGGCTGCTACGATGGTGCTGTATGGGGGTGGGGGATCCTTGCCTATGCTGCTTTGGAGAAGAGAGGAAGGAGGGTCCCTGTGACTCCTCTTCCCCTGCAGTCCCAGTCATACTTATAAGTCCTTTGCTCTTGCCAAACAGGGACCCCAGGGAGTTACAAAATTTGATAAGAACTGCCAGGCATGGTGGAACATACCTTTAATCCCAGATGCTTGGGAGGCTGAGGCAGGAGGATCACAAGTTCAAAGCCAGCCTCAGTAATTCAGTGAGGCCCTAAGCAACTTAGTGAGACACTGCCTCAAAATAAAAAGCACTGAGGAGATAGTTCAGTAGTTAAGCACCCCTAGGTTCAATCAATCTCCAGTACCAAAAAATTTAAAAATTTTAAAAAACTAAGGAAGGTCAGCCAGCAAATATGCCAGCTTATATTCTGCAGGTCAGGCCAGATGTCAGGGCTATCTCATCCAGGTGCCCTATTATGCCTGCTCCAGGTGAGGAAACAGGTGAGGGCATAGCTTCCAGTCCAATCGCAGGCTGACCCCGCCCATTAGACCCATGAGTCAGACCCTGATGAAACATCTCCCCTGCTCTGGCTTTCAGTGGACCAGGCCCCTGTGTCTTCCCAAATAGGCATGGCCTGAAAGGACTGCTTGAAAACACACCCATCACCAGGTAGTCCTGCCAGCTGAAGAGAAGGCTGTGGAAAGAGAGCTGGCAGAGATGGGAAGGTAGTCAGTCAACCCAGCAAACTGGGACTGGGGGTGGAGTTCGGGGTGGAGTGCTATAGCGCCTTGCATGCATAAGGCCCTGGGTTCTATCCCCAGCACTACAAAACCATAAAATAAAATAAAATGAGTAAGCTACTCAGAAAGATCACAAGTTTGAGGCCAGCCTCAGCAATTTAGTAAGACCCTGTCAAAAATTTTAAAAGGCCTGGGGGTATAGCTTCGTGCTAGAACACTCCTGGGATTAATCCCCAGTGCTAGAAACATACACATACACACACCAAAACAAACAAACAAACAAAACCCAGCAACTAGGACTGGCTACACACCATTGGCAGTATTATGTCATCTCATATTTGTTAGATAAATGTATGCAAATGCCTGGCACTTATCTATGACTTTGAGAAAGATCTGCATTCATCATCTCATTCCTATCCAATACCTAAGGGAATGAAAGGAAAAAATTACTGATAAAACCCAGAAGCCAGGATAGCTATAGGTGACAAAGTTAAGCCCACAAGCACCCAAAAGTCTGGTTGTGGTCAATGAACACAGCTGATCCAACAGCTCACCTCAAAATTGCCAAAGTAAACTACCAATGCTAACCTACTGTCCCCCTGAGTTGGCAGCAAGGACCAGCCTCCTGTAGCAGGACTTTGACAATTGCCAGGCCTCCTTTCAGAAATGCCAGCAGAACGCAGCAGAAGGTGTGTGAACATTGTTGGTTCTTGCAAGCAAGGAGGCTACATGCAAATTCAGAGTCCTTTCATCATCACTAAATCTTCCCATTTTGTTATGATAGCAAGATTTCAAATGACTTTCATCAATTAACTTGGATCTTCCAAGTGCAAAGCTGCAAAGCAAACACAAACTTCTTGTGGCCCCACCAAACAGGGCCAGGGACCTGGACAACTGTTTACCTCTACAGACATCAGCCCTAGAACACCAAGAGGATTTCAGCCAGAGATTGAAATGGGAAGCAGTGGGATTCAAGAGAAGGCTCCTTTGGTGGGGTCCCTATCACCACGGAGATTACATGTTTAACCACTCTGTGCCTTGGTTAAAATAGCTAGAGGCATACACAGGGACAACACCTAAGAAGCACTTAGCTCAGAGCCTGGGCCTAGTGACCACTCAAAAGCTGTTTGTTTCATTTTAAGTTACTCTCCCACAGAATGGAAAACATAGTGGCAGGACTCCACCTTTCTTCCCTGTTAGAGCCAGATGAACAACTAGAAGAGACTTCTGTCCCAACACTGAGCAGAGGAGGCCTAAGCTTCTGTTCTGAGGGTACAGAAGATTTGAGGACAACCTGGCAAGTGTTAGAGGAGAAGGGGTAGGGAGGAAGACAGTGGGGGCAGGAGGAATGTTTCTCCTGTCTTTCATTATCCCCAGTCAGTAGTGCCTACAACCCTGCCAGAATTAGCAACAGAAAAGCCCCAGGGTGCCTCACAGGGCATCCTTTGATCCCACAGGGTTTGCATTGGTGACCACTATCCACTGCCGGTAACCCCAAACCCTCAACAGCGCAGTGGCTGGGACAGGGCTAGAAGGAAGCTGAGAGGTCACTGGCTTCATCTCGCTCTTGGCCACTGCCTTTGAAGACACCACCTGGGGCTGAAAGACAGGCCACCCCAGGGTCTCAGGTAGCCAGTCTTATCGGGTACTAGAACCTTGGAGGATTTGGTTTCTTTGCTCTGGCCACCCTCCCTGCCCTCCCCCAAGTTCCTAGCCTCCTTCAACAGGACGCCGCCAGGACAGCAGGGAGCGGTCACCGAGGCCGATTTCCTGGAACACCTGGCCCTTTCCCAGGTTTGCCTCAAAGAAATGAAGAAAAGCCCTCCAGTTAATTCGGGAGAGCTCCCGCCGACAAATCCCGAGAAAGGAGAAGAGGAAAGGATCTGCCACTGGGGTGAGCAGCTGAAGCTGGGAAAGCAAAGTCTGGAAAAGCTGTCAGGAAGTCCGGAGGAATTCGGGGCTGGAATGGGTCGCAGGATCTCCCTAGACTGATCCCACCCCGCTGCAGGCCCCCGTGGTTGGGGATGGGAGCCTCAGAAGCTGGGAACCGCGCCCGGGAAGTGGACAGTTGGCAAGACATCTCAGCATGGACTCTCGGTCGCACACGTCCCAATCAACACGGAGGGCCATATTCCCCGTCCTCAAGGCCCCCTTCCCACTTTACCTGCGACGGCGGCGCGGCTGACACGGCCTGGGGGAGTGGTCTGGCTCCACCTGGCCGGGCGCGGCTGCGTCCCGACCACTTAAAAGTTACATAGTGAAACTCGGGCACTTCCTGCACATGCGCAGAGCTGCGTCCACGGCTTGCCCAATTTGGAGTTTTCGCTTGCGCCGGCGCGGGCCACAACGCGGCCAACTGCGCCCTAGGCTCTGCGCCCCTCCGCTGTCCTCCGCGGCAGCCTGGCCCACCTGTCGCTGCTCGGCCCTCACGCCCCTGGCCTGCTTGCAGGCCCCAGTGAGCTTTCTTCAGTAGCGCAGCATGTCGCCTCTGCCCGGACACTTAGTGAGGAACTGGGCCGAGAACAGGGTGGTCGCGGCGCGGGGAAAGCACCTGCAGACGTTCACGTTCGGTCCTGCGTTGCACTGAATTTCCCCCAGGAGCTCTTAGACCCGCCCGGGGAAGTGGGGTTCGGGGTCGGGTGGGAGCACGCGGAGCTCAGCCTGAGCCTGCACCTGAACCCTAGGCAGCCTGCGGCTACACAGAGCCCCCTGCAAAAGGCCATGAAAGTTCTGATGGGTCTCCGTTCGAATCCAAATGGACGTCGCAGCATTTCCAGCCCTTCCTGAGGCCAAGTCGGGGACTGCCCCCGCCAGGGTTTCCCGGGGTGCCTACTCCTGCACAGTTCCCGGAGTTCCACGCGTTTTCTCGCGGAGAAACCAGGTGTTTCCAATGAGCCAGTGACCTCCGCAGCTGGACTGTGAGCTCGCCGAGGGCAGGACCCGCGCGAGGTGGACAAGGTGGTGTGGCTAGAACCGCGTGCCGGCCGAAGCAAACTGTCCCCTTCGCAGGCCTGAGTTTCCGCATCTGCACAGCAAGGCGGTTGAACCAAAACTTGCTCTCAGGTCCTTTGCGGCACTAACCATCTACATCCTGAGCCGCTCCACACTCCCCAATGTTCAAGGCTTCTCTGACCTCTCTTCCATTTCTGGGCTTTCATCTTGTACTGTAATGATAAAAATATCCTCCTAAACTCCCTGTCCCTGATTCTAGCACCAGCCCATGGCTGCCTGGACGGGGTGGGGGTGTCTCCTACTTCCTTTCTCAGTTCTCTGTCCCATCTGGCTTCCTTCTCTCCCCTCAAGCCCCTAGCCACTACTTATTTCCCTCATTACCTCTGCCTGCCATGACCCCTCCAGCTCTGATACCTGCTGTTGCCGAGAACCCCACGCCTGACCTTCCCAGGATCCTGGTAGGAGTCCCCTGAACATTCCTCTGGCTTCCCAGACTGATCCTGTCCAAACTCCTTTGTCCTCTCATGCCCCACCTGTGTGTCCTTATGTCTGCCTCAGTTGATGGTACCCCACCTGCCTGGTCTATGTCCTGGTTCCAGGGAAATGCAGGTTCTAGCCCCAGTTATATTAGAATGGTGACACTATTCTAATATAGTGGCTAATATAATGTCTATATTAGCACTGACAAAAAGAAAAGTTAGGATCTTCAGTTTTGGAGAGTTTTACATTTGTTCTTAGGCAGAACAAGTTTATTTCAAAATTAAGAGAAGGCTATTATGAATCCAGATGTAAGTCAAGATAATGCTGTCCCTCATTATGCCAGTTTGTAAAGTGCTTATAAAATCAGTATTTCCTTAATCAAGAGTATGGAAGTTGGGGACTGTTCCCATTTGATAGAGAAGGAAGTGAAAGTTTAAAGGCTATTGAATTTACAGCTAACAGAGGTTGCAGAAGCTGGTAAAGAATCTAGAATGTCAAGGTCACAGCTTAAAAGCCCTTGTAATCTTAGCATTCTAAAATATTATATCCAACATTGTGAGCATTTGCTCCCTTTATTTGCCCAAGATCTGAAGGAGTGACCCACATTCTTGTAGTATCAGTGATGATTTGAATAACAGCTTTTGTATTTTCATGCAACTAGAATTGAAATAAAGTCCCAATCACTGCCCCAGAAGTCTAAATGTCAACAACAAAAAAGATCTCTGTCCCAATTCTGAAAAAAACAGGCACCATAGATACCAGAATCTGAATGCATTTAATTCTAACTTCCTAAATTACTTAAGACCTTAACCAAGCCTTGGCCAAATCAAGCTCTTTCCTTAGTATTCCAATCAAGTTGACCTCTGTAGAACTTTCTGTGCCCTCATCAATTTGCAGAACTTGGGTTAAAATAGAGAAACACAAAATTACAGAATAAAATGTGTTTTATTTGTGTCTTGCAAAGCCCTGATTATCTGGGTGATGCATAATCCACACTTAAATTCAGGTCTTAGGTTAAGAGTGGAGGCCACAACAGTCCAGACCCGGTGACAGGACAAGGAAACAATGAAAATTGGGGGTTTTCTGCTCATATGTTACAGTATCTACACATGTAAGTGCTTAGAATATATTGCAGGGGCTACCCAGTGGCCAAGGAGTCTTACACCTGGGAAGCAAATTTTAGGAAGTGAGCTGACATGTCAGAGAAAGCAAATCCAGAGCTCAGTTGAAAACACAGAGCATTAGTCCTTCAGTCCCTCTGGGGCCCTAGAACACTTCAGACACACACCAAAGCCAAGTTCCTTTATGGCTACACCAGGGCCTATGGCTCCAGCCCCCTTGGCACAGGAGCCCCATCTGAGGCACAGCTGCACTTTTGCACCCGCATGTTGGGCAGGCTGACCACCTGGGGCCTGGTCCTGCCTCCTTCTTTGATGTTCACAATCATGGGCAGTGAGGTTGTCTCAGAGGCAATGCACTGCCGTGGTCCCAGAAATGGCCATTTGAAGGTCAGAGGCTCTGGGGGCTGCGGGCAGCTGCCCACACATTCATAGACCAGGAAACCTGGGGGCTCCAGGACCCAATTCTCAGCCCACTTCATCCCCTGAAGGTCCAAGTATATCTGCTGGCGGCAGCAGCGGGTGTCCTGGGTCACTGGTGCCTCAGGGTCACAATTGCCTTGAGCTCTGTGGGGACAAGGAAAGGTAGGTCAGAGACGAGCTGGAAGGGCTGAGGTCAAAAGCACTGACAGTTTATGATTCATCTCAATATATTTAAAAAGTTGGATATTGGACTGGAGGTATAGCTCAGCGGTAGGGTGTTTGCTTAGCATGCACAAGGCCTTGGGTTCCATCTCCAGCATTGTAATAAAAGAAAAGACAAAAAGAAAACACAGGATATTTGTGTTAGAGACGATAACTAAAAATAACTGTAAAATAAATAACTGATATTTTCTGAGGGCCTATTCTAAGAGTCAGAGGAAGAATTTATAGATGTTCTCATTCATTCCCACACACTGAAAAGTTGCCCGTTTCAAAATAAGTTTAATTCCCTTTTTGTCTCTCTACTTGGGTTCATCACTTTGACCCGTATCGCCTACCCGTAGTCCTTGAGGTCCAGCGTGTGCAACTCCAGCTGGGGCTCGCTACGCTCCGCGCCCAGTGCCCCCTGCGCAGAGAAGCGGACCAGCTTGTGGGCGCTGGAGGCCCCGGGACCCAGGTACTCCCTCTGCACTGACACCTGCAGCAGCAGCGGTTGCCGGGGTTGGCTCAGCTGCTGCCAGAAGTTCACGGCCTCGGTCACATCGAAGGCCTTCCAGCCGCTCTCATGGACGGACACCAGCCTGAGACAGAGACCCGCGTGAAGGGTGGGATCTGGGACAGTTGTCAGGAGGGCCCTGGTAGGAAGCTCTCCCGCCCCCGCCCCCTCCATCGCGGGCCCCGCCCTTTCCTGCTCTCCTCGGCGGGAGGGGCGGGGCGGGACAGAGACGCCTCCTGCCCGCCTGTCCCCGCCTCTCCCCGCCACTCCCCGCCCCTCCCCCAGCACACAGTAGCTGGAATCCCTACCTGGAGTCTATGAGAGAGGTGCGGTTGGAGCCATCGTCGCGAAAACGCAGCCACTCAATGGTGACCCGAGCCCAGACGTTTCGCTCGTGCCTGCGGAGGGCAGTCTGAGGGACAGGCTCCTGGAAGAGCCGCAGCACAGCCTGCACCAGTTCGCTGTTGGGTGGCAGTCGTCTCTCCATGTCAAACACCAGCAGGTGCGTGGAAGCCTCGGACATCAGAAACTTGCCAGCCACCTCTGGGAACAAGAGCAGGGTCAGGCAGAGCCTCTCAAGGCACCAGGGGAGCTCAGAGGGTTGCAGGGTTCAGGGCCAATCACCAGAATTTCCTGGTAATCCACAAGAAAAGTTTGGGACCTGGGAAACTGGTGGACTAGGAAAGGAGTATCCTTCCCCATCCCCTGATAAAAAAAAATAATTTAAAAATTTGCAGTCAGGACCTGTGTCCTGAAACAATCACATGGCATTGGGGTTGTTTACTAGCAACCTCCACCTTCAGTGGGTAGGGACAGTTATGAGGCTCTGCACAAAGGACTGGACCCTCAGTATACAGCAAGGCTGACTTCTTTAGGAGAAGGGAGTAGGATGTAATGGAAGGGGAAATGGAGCAGAGACCCTGGAAAATGGAAATCTGTGGTCACCAGGTGAACTGCACTTTTCTTAAGGGCCAGAGAAAGGGTCCTGAATTTACTCTTATTTCCCCCTGTGGTGAGGGAGCTCATGCTCAGCTATCTGTCCCCAAAGGCAGGGACAGGGAACCAGGTGCTTCTAAACAACTTTGGCAGGACTACTGAGCCTTGAGGCAGATGTCTGGGACATGTACAACACCCTCCTCAGAGGCACCCATCAGCCTGTCACTAACACCTGAGGCTCCAGGTTGGCAGCATTATCACCTGACAGGCCAGTCCCATTTGCTGCCAACAGTCTCCTCAGCTGCCTGTTCTGAAACCTTATCTCTCCAGGCACCAGGTATGGCAGGAAAGCAGAATGGGGGTAGTTCTAGCTGGGGACTAAGAGGGTGGTTCCAGCTCTGAGGCAAGAAGCTGCACTAAGATGGAGGTGCAGCTGCATCCCTGACAGCTGGACACCTCTGCTGTCACACTTAGGTATTCCCAGCTACCCAAGCAGCTTCTACCCACAGCCACTCACTCACTTCAGTGTTCACTTTGCTGGGAGGGAGACAGGTAAGACTCAGTCATCCACTGTTCCAGGTGAGCAAGAGGTTGAGACGTTTTTAAGACAATCTGTTCCAGGTTGCCCTCAGACCAGAGTGGCAATGTGGAGGCAAACCCTAGGAAGTCCTGCCTGCACCCTAGCTCTCTGGGAAACCTGGTCCTAGCCACACTCTTCCAAGCCCAGTGGCTCTGCTTTCCTCTATCATCTCCTCTTCTCAGGGGCCTGGGCAGCAGGTCGTGCTTGGCACACCTCTTCCTGGCCCTAAGGAAGCCCGGCCCAGCTACCCTCCTCACTGCCCCTTGGACCGTGGCCCCCACACATCCTCTCGACAGCACCACAAAACGGAGATCCCTTGACACCACCAGAGTGGTCAATAACAGTCTGTTCCTTCCCCACAAGGACCAAGATGCAGAAAGGGGAGGGCTCACCTGGAAAGCTCTGGCTGAACCTCTTCCCCCGGGAGCGGTCCCCATGACTGCGCTGCAGCAGGGCCACATACTGGGCCCTCACATGGGCAGGGATGGTCAACCCCTCCACATCAGCCTTGTCCAGGATGGGCACCTGGCTGAGCTGCAGCTGCCGCAGCAGACTGCCCAGTACCTGCTGCTCTGTCAGGGCCTCCCCTGGACGGGTCAGGGGCAGCACCCAGAGAGCCCAGCAGAGCCACAGGGGTTGCATGGTTCCCCTCAGAAGCAGAAAGGAGTCCATGGATATATCTCCAAGGAGGCTGCAGAAGGGTCTTGGGTCCAGGAGCTGGGTCTGCTGAGAGTCAGCGTTGGCCAGCTTTATAGCCAGCCCGGGGTGGAGAGGGAGGGGGCTAGGTCACACCCCTTAGACCTCCTGGGAGCTCAGCAGCTAGACAGGCTCTTGAGCCCTGAGGAGGGGGATGTCTAGAAAGGGCACAAAGGGCCGTCTGGACTGAGGAGAGCTGGTTATTGCTGTCTGCTCGGTGGCCCTGGGCCTCTACCTTGGCTTAATTCAATTTAAGAAGTTTGGGTTTGGGATGTAGCTCAGTGGTAGAGCACTGGCCTAGCATGGATGAGGCTCTGAGTGTGATCCCTGACCCTGGGGTGGGGGGAGTTTGTTTCCTGGAATAGAGGCTTTCATTCCCTTCTGAGGCCAGTCTCCCAATTGCTGGAATGTGGACTTAGAATGCTGTTCCAGGACTCTCTAAGGCCCAATCCTGCCCCATCCTCTGAGGTCCATGCTTCAGAGGGTGCCTGGGGGCTAACGAGAACCAGTGGGCCTTGCTAGTACCAGTGGGATTTTGTCCAAGAAGGAGTTCTAACCTCTCCCTCTTTCCTGCTGTTCTAGAATTAGAGTTGAAAGTCCACCCTTCCCCACAAACACACTTTATTTTTTTTGAGACCTGGCTGCTAAATTGCTGAGGCTGGTTGGCCTGGAATTTGTGATCCTCCTCCCTCAGCCTCTGGAGTTGCTGAGATTGCAGGCATGTACCACCACATCTAAGTCCTCTCTCCCAATTTTTAAAAATTATTTTCTTTTATCATTTGTTTATTTTTATGCCGTGCTAAGGATCGAACCCAGTGCCTCACACATGCTAGGCAAGCGCTCTGTCACTGAGCTACAGTCCCAGCCTTCTCTCTCCCAGTTTTGTTTATAAACTCTTTTTTTTTTCAGTTATAGATGGATATAATATCCTTATTTATTTATTATGTGGTGCTGAGGATCAAGCCCAGTGTGTCACACATGCCAGGCAAACGCTCTATCACTGAACCACAACCCCAGCCCCTCTCTCCCAATTTTTCAGCCAAGAAAATTGAGACTCAGAGAGGTGACAACTTCCCCAGGCTCTCACTTGATGATTGATAGCCTGCATAAAGTCAGGTCTTTCAATTCCCAGCCTGAAGTTCTTTCCATACCATGAAACTACTTATAGCAGAGGGGATCCAGGTGGACTCAATTCAGGTGACCAGGTCTGGGCATGAAGGGTCAGGGGGCATGGTAGCAAACCTCCAGTCTCCTGGGGCTTCCCCAAGACACCTGAAGGTGGATTTGTGGGTTGGTTGAAGAGCTGTGCTGGGGAAATAAATTTCCATGGCAATCAGCCATGGAAAGTCCTGCCAGATAGAATACAGGTTGCAATTTGAAATATATTAAGTATTCATTGCTTGTCTGTAATTCAGATTTCACCAGTCCTATGTTTTATTTGCTGAATCTGACAACCCTACCCAGAAGCCAAAAGAAGAAAGCCAATGTGGATTGGAAGACTTGTCAACCGACTGGACTGCTGCCCTGTGGGAGGTCAGCCCCACCCTTTGTTATGCAGAAGAGGAGCCTGGCTACCCGCCACCGCCACCTGTGTCTGGGCCAGGTTGGGCCAGCTGAAGGTTGTAAAGTGACCTCCGAGAAACAAATCTTCCATTCTGAGGGAAGAGTCGGGGGAATTGGAATAAGGCCCAGTATCCCTGACTCAGGGTTCATTTTGGCTCTGACCCTGAGCTCAGGATAAGGACACTGGAGAAGACAGTGATCTGACCATCCTGTGGAAATGGGTAACAAAGAGGGCTGGGGTACAAGTGGAGCCCTCACTCCCACCTTCCTGCCCCTGCAAAGACAGGATCTGACCCCAAACAGAGGCCAGGCTGCCAGGTGAGGGCCAGGGGAAAACAGTCAGAGGTCATCAGGGGGCCTACATGGGTGGGAATCAACTGGACCCAAACTTAGAAAGAAGGGGGACTCAGAAGTCAAAAAAGGTTGAGTTCCGGAGTGGAGTCACTTCCAGGTTAGAGCCCTGTGCCTGGGGGTCTCGGGGTGGCTGCTGTCCCATTCCTGTGCAGGAGTAGGTACTTCTGAGTGCTTAGGTGTACTCACTGTGACTCCATGCTGTCAACCCCCAACCCCACGTGGCCACTGGCGTGAGCCCTTATTGTTCTCCCAGAGCAGCCCAGCCTTCCCTGGAGCTCTCTGGGGGCTAAGGAGGGTGTGGGACAAGGTAGGAATAAGAATTCACTTTTTTTTTTTTTTTTTTTTTGTACCAGGGTATGAATCCAAGGGTGCTAAACCGCTGAGCCATGTCCCAAACCCTTTATATTTTTTATTTTGAGTCAGGGTCTCACTAAATTGCTTAGGGCCTTGCTAAGTTGCTGAGTTGGCCTCGAACTTGCGATCCTGCTGCCTCAGCCTCCCAAGTCACTGTGCCACCACTACACCCTGCAGGATTCGTATTTAAGTTCATCTAGCCCCTTCCCCCTTCTTGGTCAGTGTGAGTTCAAACCTTGCTGTGCCACACACTAGCTGTGTGTTTTCTCTGTGTGTTTTCTGCCATCTTCAATGAGTCTCCCTCTAGAAATAGGAATATCTTTACCTCTCTCTCTCTCTCTCTCTCTGTCTCTCTCTTGTGGTACTGGGGATTGAACTCAAGGGTACTCTGCCACTGAACTATATCCCTGGCCTTTTCAATTTTTATTTTGAGACAGGATCTCTCTAAGTTGCCAAGACTGGCCTTGAACTTGCAATCTCCCTGCGTCAGCCTCCCAAGTTGCTGGGATTACAGCTAGCCACCCCACCAAGCTGAACTAATGTGCTTCTTTCACAGGAGATTTGTCCACATTAATTGAGGTGTTTGCAGAGTGCTTAGCAAGCCTCCTGATAACAGTCGTGCTCAATACATAGGAGGAGACTTCCACACTATTACTAAGTATTTAAATGTTTAACTTTTTAAAAACATATAGATTAAAAACAAAATATAGTTTAACATTTCTAAAAAACTTTGATAGTGCAACATTCAAATGTATGGAAGGGAATGTAGGGAAATGTCATTCTCCCTTCATTCCTGTCTGCTCCTTTCACCTCTACCTGTGCTCTTACAAATAACATGGAGATCGTTCTTCCCACCATACACATATTTCCTGCTTTTCAAAATTATAGTTTATAATTTTTTTGCAGTGTTGGGGAGAAAACTGAGAACCTTGGAGATACTAAGCACAGTCTGTCTCTACCACTAAGTTACACCCCAATTTTGTTTTATTTATTTAATTTTTTTTTTTGAGATGGCATCCTACTATGTTGCCCAAATTGGACTTAAGCTCACCACTCTTCTTCTGCAGTCTCCAGAGTAACTGGGATTACAGACATGTACCACCACACCCAGCTTTTTCCTTCCCTCTCCTCTGTTCCTTTCTCTTCCCCACCTCTCTTCTCCTCTTCTTCCCTTTCCTGTTTTTATGGTGCGAGGGTTAAACTCAGAGCCTCACACTGGCCAGGCAAGTTCTCCACTTCTGAGCTCTACCTGCAGCCCTTCCTCTGTTTTTTGTTTTTTGCTTTTTTTCCTATTGTCTAATTGCATTAGCTAGTACCTCTAGAACAATTTTATATTAAATCAGCAATAGGCCATATCATTTTTTTCTCTTGATCTTAATAGGACTCATTTACTGTTTCTTCACTAAGTTCTGAGCTTTGCAGTTGACATAAATATATTTTCACATGTTAAGGAAGTATCTATAACAGCTTTAACAAATTTTGTTTTCGTTTTCGTGTCTGGTGCCATGATTTGAACCCAGGGCTTCAGGTATGCTAAGCATGTGCTCTACCATTGTGCTACACCCTGAACCCAATAATAGGAGGATTTTTTTAAAAATCAAGAATGGATGTTGAATAATATTTGGTGACTATCTGGAGGAATGAGAACTCTTTATATTGCTAGCGGAAGTATAAGCACATAGAGAACTCCTTGACAGTACTCACAGCAGTTCAAAGTACCGCATTGCCCAGAGACCCAACAATTCCTTCCAGCTGGACAGAATACATGCATAAGAATGATTATTGCAGCATTGTTTATAAGGCCCTGAGTTCAATCCCCAGCACCACAAAAAAATTAATAAAAATTAAAAAAAAATTTCAAAACAAGGGCAGATCTAAGCTACAGTGTTTAGAGATATATTCCTTTATTTGGGAAAGGAAAAAAAAGATCATTCTATTCCTTTTTCTGATATTTACATCTCTGATTGCCTTCTACATGTACTCACTTGAAGGATTTGCAGTCGTAGTGCACAATTTCTTTTAGGAAATACTCTCAGGCTTGCAGAGAGAGCCTGGGGTGGAAATTATAGGACCACCTTTGTCCCCACCTGAGTCCTGGGGAGGCTGCAATCCCTGCTCCTGACCTAGCCCACAAAAATTCTGCCCTCCCAGCCCCACAGCCTCATCTCCACCCACCATCTGATTCCCACCCGAGGGACCACAGCCCAGCCCAGGGCTCCAATGATACCCTCTGCTATTGGTGGTTGGTACGTGGTCTTCCAGCAGATAAAGTGAGACTGCACTGACCTCTCAACACCCCTTGGATTCAGGCTACCAGTGTGTGTGTGTGCAGAGGCGGGTGGAGGGGACAGTGTGCTGAGACCACCAGTGCTCATGACACATTAGGCAACTGGATCCATGTCAGACTCAGCGAGTGTATGTATGGATAAGTATGGGTGCATAGTGACCTGGTTAACTGACACATTTCTCAGAGCCCAAAGTCCTCCATTATTGCTGGGCAATTTGGGCAGCTAGAGGAGGCAGGTGACTGTACCACAGAAGGATACCAAAGCCCAGTGTGGTGGTACACACCTGTAATCCCAGTGGCTCAGGAGGCTGAGGATTCTTTACCCATTGGTTTGTTTTAGAGGTAAATAATATATTCAGTTCACTTTTGCATATGTTTAACTGATTCCATTTCCAACCAAGTTTCATGTCTGTTTTCTTCATAGTAAGAGGTTCTCCAGAAAAGCCCACAACAAAGAAAGGATGGGGCAAACTCTTGAGATACACCTTTAAAGCCAGCCTCTAAAACAAATTATTTGCCTCTAAAACAAATCAACAGGTAAAGAATTTCACAACCCCGCCCCCCCCAGTCCTTTTTTGTTTTTTCCAGGAAAAGAATCTCTCTCTCTCTCTCTCTCTCCCTCTCTCTCTCACACACACACACAAACCTTTTTTTTTTTTTGCAGGGACAAAATGATGAAACCTCAGGGACTATACTGAAACAAAATATAATAAGTGTAGCTTAATATTCTGATAGCTCTCAGAACAAGTGATTGAAAAATAATCAATAATCATCAATCTCACCGATTATAGGAAATACAAAATTAATATCGCTGTCATTCTTCTTTTTAATGGTTTATCCAACACAAAGGGGCCCTCAAGATAGGAGAGAATCAAACAGAGTTGGTTTCATTTTGTTTTGTTTGTTCTCTTTAAGGCTTTAGCCACACCTGGCTAAAGCCACACCTGGGCTTCACCTGCCTGTGAATCACTTCCGGTTAGGGAAAACATGTGGGAGGTAAACAGCCAGGGGTGTTTCTGCCACATCTCCTGTGGCAGCATCAACTTGCAAATAGGCCCTTGTGCCCTGAGTAAAAACCATTCCACTGATGGGACTGGCCCTCCTGCTCTTTCCAGGGCTGCAGCCCTAGGCTTCCCACTTCTCCTTCCATAGCTGTGAACTGCCTCATCCCAGCAGCCAAATCCAAACCCCTCCTCTCCCTTTTTAAAGGAAGACTTCAGGATTCAGAAAAATCACAGGAACTCGGATTGTTGCTCAGTGCTAGAGCTCTTGCTTAGCATAGGTCCAAAGGTCCAACACTGCAAAAATAACAATAATAATAATGATAATTTTAAAAAGGAAAACATTGTGTTATGTGGAAGGATTGGAGACAGGGTTTGGGGGCAAAGGAGTTGATAGCAGTATTAATCTCTAATTTGCCCTCCCCAGTAAAAAACATTCATGAAGCCAGGTACTTTGGCACACACCTATAATCCCAGAGGCTTGGGAGGTTGAGCCAAGAGGATGGCAAGTTCAAAGCCCCTCAGCAAGATGCTAAGCAACTCAGTAAGACCCTGTCTCTAAATAAAATACAAAATAAGGCTAGGGACTCAGTGGTTGAGTGCCCCTGAGTTTAATCCCTGATACCCACCCCCCCAAAAAAAATGTCCATGAAAAGCCGGGCACTGTGGTGCACATCTGTAATTCCAGTGGCTTGGAAGGCTGAGGCAGGAGGATTGCAAGTTCAAAGTCAGTCTCAGGAACTTAGTGAGACCCTATCTCAAAAAATAAAAAGGGATGGGGTTGTGGCTCAGTGGTTAAGCACCCCTGGATTCAATCCCTGGTACCAAAAAAAAAAAAAAAAAAAAAAGTTTGTGAAAGAAAAGACTCATGTAAACCAGCTTTTCCCCAAATCTAGAAGCCATTCATTTCCATAAGCTCCTCTTCCTGCTTCCCTTTCTCTTCAATTAATTGAGCAAATATTTGCTGATGATTTTGACCCTTTCGGTGTCATGAGGGGACAGAAAGGCAACTGGTACAATAGGAAACTCAGGGGCAGGGAGGCTCTAGGGAGGGAGGCACTGTACCAAGGTGACCCAAATCGTTGCAGGGTTCCAGTGTCCCCAGGAGGGAGGCACTCTCACCCTCTCTCTCTCTCCATGTGCTTTACTTACCTAATGTGTCCTCCTCACCACCCCCTGCCCCAGCAGGAAGGCCCTGTTGCCATTTCACAGAGGAGGCACAGAGCAGTTCAGACCCTAAGTCACATGTTGCCCACAAGAGCACCAATGTCACAAGTTGTTCATGGCAGCAACACTAGGGGCCAATCCTAGCTGGGTGGCCTTGAACATCTTTATCAGGTACCTGAGCCTGGGTTTCCTTATCTGTGAAATGGGGGCATTAATAACATGGGTGCTTTGAGCAAGGATCCAGTGACAGTAGGGCAAATGCCTAATCTGCACCTGTCTGCCCTAGCTTCCTTCCCCGCCCTCCTTTCAGAGTCCTGCCTCTCCTTGCCTCACCTAACTGACTAGCAGGGGGCCTGTCAGAGTTTCCTCCATTTGTCCAGCGCCACTTGACTGGTACGTGGCACACCAAGGACTGAACTAGCCAGGAAGGGGCCAGGTGAACTGAAATGTGGGTTCTCATTCCTGCATTGTCCCTTGCCCTCCTCAGCCCCAGAAAGCCCCAAGGAAGGCTGGGCTGCTCTGGGAGAGCAGTGAGGGCTCATCCAGGGGGTGTCTGGAGACCCCAGTAGCCACATAGACCCCAAGCTGGGTTCAGGGAGGTGTGGGGCAGCCCAGGGCACCCAAGCATTCACAGTAGTGTCTGTTCTTATGCAGGAAAGGGACAGTGGCCACCCTGGGGACCTCCAAATGCTGGGCTCTAACCTGTAGTGACTCCACTCCTGGACTCAACCTTTTTGACCCCCTTGGTTCTGAGCCTGGGTCCAGCTGACTCCCACCCACAGAGGCCTCCTGATGACCTCTGACTGTTTTCCCCTGGCCCTCACCTGGCAGCCTGACCTCTGTTTGGGGTCAAATCCTGTCCTTGCAGGAGCAGGAGAGTGGTGGGTGGACACCAGGTCCCACCCCTGCCACTCAGCTGTTACAGACTCCCTAACCCATCTCATCCCCTGACCCTAGGCCCTCATGTTCAGGCCCAGGTCTTGGCCCTCAGAGCTGCTCAGCCTCTTCTCATCTCCGTTCCCCTTCCCCCTCCCGTCCTCCGTGATAACCAATTTGGTTTGGGGATAATTTCCCCCCTGACCTCACCCAATCTGACTCTGCAGAGCGCCAGACCCCTGCCCCCACCCCACCTATAGGCCCGCAGAAGCTGGGCTACTTCTGCATGACAAAGGCCGGGGGCTTCTTCCTGCCTGACAACTAATCAGTCCATTGTGAAAGTCTCCCAATCCACATTAGCTTTCTTCTGGTTGATTGGCCAATTACTTTATTTCCCCAGCAAAACTCTTGAACCCACCTGGAATCCACATTCAGGAAAGATGCCTGTGTTTGCAAAGGGATATTTGCCCTCTGTCTGGGGGATTTGCCCTCAGTCTGCCTTTACTGATCGACTCTCCAGACCCTGACCAGGAAGGCCCCAGGGCCTGAAATGCAGGTTGCAAACAGCCTGAGGTCGTAGAAAGAGCCTGGGCCTGCCTCTCTTCCTCTATAAGCGATGGTTTCAGGTGCCTTTCATCACAGATGCCTCCCAGCTCTCACTTCTAGCTTGGTCTCCCCCCTGGGCACCAGAACTGTCCATCACCCCTATCTGTTGCCAGCTCATATACCCAGCTAGGCCTCCACCAGCTAGGCCTCCAGACCTAGTGGTCATTCTGGATTCCTTTCCTATCTCATGTACTTCACAGTCGATCCCCAGCCAGTCCCTTTGGTCTCAAATTCGAAACATCTTGTATCAATTTGCAGCCCTCCGTTGCTGCTTCAGCAACTGCAACTGACCCCTCTCGCTCCATTCCCCACCCCTGTGGTCAGGGCAGTAGTAGGCTTAGAAGAACTTTAATCGGAAAATGCATACATGAATCCAAACCCTCCAAAACGAACTGAAAATGAATCATGGACCTAAATTCAAAAGACAAAAGTATAAAATTCCCAGAAGATAACATAGAAAAAAATCTAGATGACCTTGGATTTGGCATTGACATTTTAGTCACAATTCCAAATCACTATCCACACAAGAAGTAACAGATAAATTGGACTTCATTAAAATAAACTTGTCTGCAAAAGGCACTGTCAAGAGAATGAGAAGACAAGATACAGACTGGGAGAAAATATTTGCAAAAGAAATATCTGACCAGGTGAGGTGTCACACATATACAATCCCAGCAACTCAGGAGGCAGAGGCAGGAGAATTGCAAGTTCAAGGCCAGCCTTAGCAACTTATTTAGACTCTGTCTCAAAAATAAAATAAAAAATGTAAAAGGGCTGGGGATTTAGCTCAGTGGTATATCCCCAGTAGTGCCAAAAAGAAAAAAATATATATATATGTATATGTATATTTATATGACAAAGGACTGTTATTCAAAGTGAAAACAAAAAATTCTGTGTGTGTGTGTGTGTGTTACAGCTGCCTCTGTTGCTGGGAATTAACCCAGGGCCTACTACATGCCAGGCAAACACTTTACCATTGAATTATATCCCCAGTTCCCCACAAAGAACTCCTAAAACCCAACAATAAGAAAACAATAAGACTAAAAAAAATGGACAAAAGACCTGAATAGACACTGCACTAAAGAAGATATACTGCCAGGTGCTATGGCACATGCCTATAATCCCAGTGACTTGGGAGGCTGAGACAGTAGGATAGTAAGTTGGAAGTCTACCTCAGAAACTTAGTGAGACCCTGTCTCAAAAGAAAAAATAGAAGACTCAACAGGGGACTAGGGCTATGGCTCAGTGGTAGAGTGCTTGCTTTGTACTTGTAAGGTTTTGGGTTTGATTCTCAGCATCATATAAATAAAGTAAATAAATAAAGTAAAGTAAATAAAGGCATTGTGTCCATCTAGAACAACAACAACAAAAAAAAGTACTTGTAGGAGGTGGGAGGTGGGGAGGGACAGGGAAGGTGCTGGGGAGTGATATTGGCCAAATTTTGCTGTTATATTGTGTGTATGTAAGAGGATATAACACCAAATCTCATCATTATGTACAACTATAATGCACCAATTAAAAAATGTGGGGAAAAAAAGGACTGGGAATGTATCTCAGTGGTAAAGTGCTCCTGGGTTCATCCCTAGTACTAAATAAATAAATAGGAAGAAGATATATTGGTGGCAAATGAGCATATGAAGAAATGTTCTACAACATCTGTTATCAGAGAACAAAAAATGAGATACCACTATACAAGAGTTAGAATGACCAATTTATCAGAGCACTGAGAATACCTAACGCTGGTGAGAACATGGAACAACTGAAACTCTTGGTTTTGTTTGTTTTTCATGGTATTGGGGATTGAACCCAGGTCCTTGTGCATTGTAGGAAAGCACTTTACCACTGAGCTACCTCCCCATTTCTATTTGTTTATATGTATGTGTATGGATGGGCCTTGCACATGCTAGCACTCTACTACTGAGCTACATTACCAGCCACCTTGCTTCTTTCAATTTTATTTTGAGACAGGATCTCAATAAGTTGGCAAGGCTGGTCTCGAACTTACAACCCTCCTGCCTCAGCCTTCTTAGTAACTGGAATTACAGTCATGTGCCACGGTGCCCAGCTTGAACTCCTATTCATTGCTAGTTGGGAATGCAAAAGAGCCACTTTTCAAGACAGTTTGGCAATTTCTTAAAAACCTAAAAATATTCTTATCACAAGATCCAGGAATTTCCCTCCTTGGTATTTACTTAAATGAGTGGAAGACTTCTGTTCACACAAAAAACGTGCACGTGATTGTTTACAGCACCTTATTTGTAATTGCCAAGACTTGCCAAGACTTGCCCTTCGGTAGGTGAGTGGGTAAATACATTGTGGTAACCCAGACAATAAAATATTTGGCTCTAAAAAGAAATGAGCTATCAAGTGAAAAATGGTCATGAAAGAAACTGAAGTGCATATTACTAAATGAAAGAAGTCAATCTGAAAAGGCTGCCTGATTCCAACTCTATAACATTCCAGAAATGTCAAAACTGAGGATGGTAGAAAGACCTGGCAGTTTTCCAGGGGTCGAGGGGAGAGGGATGAGTAGGGAGAACACAGAGGATTTTTAGGGCAAGGGAATTACTCTGTATGATGCTACAAAGGTAGATACATGTTGTTATACATTTGCCCAAAGTCATAAAATATACACCAAGAGTGAACAAAGGACAGGGGCTGAAGTTGTGGCTCAGTGGCAGAGCGCTTGCCTAGCACACGTGAGACACAGGTTCAATCCTCAGCACCACATATAAATAAATAAATAAATAAAATAAAACAAAATAAAGGTATTGTGTCCATGTACAACTTAAAAAAAAAAAAAAGGAGTGAACCAAGTACAGACTTGGGGCCAGTGTCATGTCAATTTTTACTTATGCACCACTCTGGAGAAGGATGATGATGGGATTAGGTATGAGGGGGCAGGGGCTGTGTGGGAAATTCTGTACTTCTCCCTCAGCTTTCCTATGAACCAAAACTGCTCTAAAAAAGTAAAGTATATAGGGACTGGGCTGTGGCTCAGTGGTAGAGTGCTCCTCTAGCATGTGTGAGGCTCTAGGTTCAATCCTCAGCAGCACATAAAAACAAATAAATAAAATAAAGGCATTGTGTCCATCTACAACTAAAAAAAAATTTTTTAAGCATATATGTTGTTAAACAAATCTCCAAAGGCTTCTTATTACATTTTGGAAAAAAATTCAAATTAATTTCCATGTACTGAAAGTCAGGCTGACCTGAGCCAGGTTCCCCTTCTCCACCTCACCTGCTCTCTGAGAGCCAGCCCCACAGGGCTCTTCCTCCCCAGGTCAGACCCACCTCAGTGTCTTTAGCCATTGTCTTAGCCTCCAAAAACCTTCATTCAGATCTTTACAGAGTTAGTTAATTCTTTTTTTTGGTACTAGGGGTGCTTAACCATTGAGTCATATCCTCAGCCCTTCTTCTTTTTCTTTTTAATTGGTTCTTTTTAATTATACATGACAGTAGAACTCATTTTGATATAATTATACAGAGGGAATATATCTTTTTTTTCACAATGTAGATTCACACAATTCATATAATCTTACATATGCATAGGGTAATACTGTCTGTCTCAGTCTACTATCTTTCCTTCCCCCACCCCCTCCCGTCCCATAAGTTAATTCTTATCATTCAGGACTTAAAACAAATGTCAGCTTTTCTCTTGCCCGTGCCTGACTATCTGTATGTCCCTTCCTGTCTCCCCCAGTTACAGTCTCTCTAATCATCCTGGCCTATCTTCTTCTTGGTACTTAGTAAAATTCCCTTTCTCAGCTCTTTGTTTAACCCTTTACTAATTGTGTTCCCAGTAAAATGCAGGATCCATGAACTTGGTGACTTTCTCTGGCCTATATACTGCTCTGTCCCTGTGCCTAAAACAATACCCAGTGCTCGTGGAAGCCAATTCAACAATATTTGTCGAATGAATGAATGAATGAAGAGATGAGGGTTTAAAAGCTTGGTGAGGGCCTGGGTGCAGTGGCACACGCCTGTAATCCCAACTACTCAGGAGGTTGAGACAGGAGGATCACAAGTTCAAGGCCAGCCTGGGCAACTTAGTAAGACCCTGTCTCAATTAAAAATAATAATAAAAAGAGCCGGGCGTGGTGGTGCACGCCTGTAATCCAAGCGACTTGGGAGGCTGAGTCAGGAGGATCACGAGTTCAAAGCCAGCCTCAGCAACTTAGCGAGGCCCTAAGCAACTCAGTGAGACCCTGTCTCTAAAATAAAATACAAAATAGGGCTGGGGATGTGGCTCAGTGGCCGAGTGTCCCTGAGTTCAATCCCTGGTTCCAAAAAACAAAATAATAATAATAATAAAAAAAAGGGATGTAGCTCAGTGGTAGGGCACTTATCTAGCACATGTGAAACCCTGGTGCAATCCCTAGCACTAAAAAATTAAAGAAAAGTAAAATTTTAAAAATTTAAATTAAATAAAATTTAAATTTAAATTAAAAAAAAAAGCTTCATGAACTTCTTTGGATCTCTGTATCTCAATTTCTTTGTGAGATGAAACTTGATCGTTCCATCCAGCTCTAAACCACCAGAAGAGAGAAGAGGGGAGGACTCAGCTTCTCTCTAGATCAACCCCTACTTGACATTCAGTGCTTCCAGGTTCTTGCCAAGGAAGGTCTCCCCAGGACCAGGAAAGGTTGTCAGTTCCCCCATTGTGGGCCACTGCCTCAGGGCCCTCAGGTCAGGACATTCCTCAGTCAGTCAGCCCAATATGGACTGGGGAGTTACTGGATCTGTCCAGGGCTCTTGTGCCATCCAGGAGCAAGATTCTGGATTCCCACAGTGTCCCTAACTGGTTCTGCCTGTAGGATGTGTCTTAGAGAGCAGTGAGCTCCACTTTATCTCCACCCATGAAAAATAAGCTTTAATTAAATTGTTTGCAGCTACTCAGGAGGCTGAAGCAAGAGAATCACAAGTTTAAGACCAACTGGGCAAATTAGTGAGAACCTGTCTCAAAATAGAATCAAAAGGGCTGGGAATGTAACTTAGTGGTACAGTGCTTGCCTAGCATGCATGTGGCCCGGGTTTAATCCTCAGTATCACAATAAACAAACAAACAAATAAAAAGAAGTGCTTTGTCTCCCCAGACCCAGGAGGGGCTCTGGCCACCCAGGAACTCCCAGAACATCTCATGGCAGAAGGTTACTTAGTCCATTTTTGTGGGACTTATCAGTGAGCATACAGCTCCAGAGACCTATGACAGCAGGTCTTTCCTGAAGCCAGCCAGACCTTCCAGCCCCAGGGAGCTCCTAGCAAGTCTAGGTTGGGAGTTAGGAAGGAGCATGGCATGAACTCAGGGAGACCTTGGGGCAAGAGTCCTGGATTTGGCCTGGCTCCATCATCAACTCATAACTAGGATACTCCTGTACCCCTGGCCTGAGGGGTTGACAGAAGTCCTGCAATTTTGAAAAAGAATGTCTGTCCCCATCATTGTGAAACAAGAAAGCTACACTGTGTGGTTGAGAAGAGAGTGGATCAGGTCACTGTGAGGAGAGCTGAAAAGAGGACCCTTTTCTGCCCCAAACTGAAGCCCATCCTCCTGGTCCCAGGGCCAGAGACCTGCATTTCCCTGCAACTAGGGCATAGACCAGGCAGGTGGGGCACCATCAACTGAGGCAGACATGAGGACACACAGGTGGGGCATGAGAGGATGAAGGAGTTTGGACAGGATCAGTCTGGGGAGCCAAAGGGATGTGCAGGGGACTCCTACCAGGATCCTGGGAAGGTCAGGTGTGGGGTTCTTGGCCACAGCAGGTATCAGAGCAGGAGAGGTCATGACAGGCAAAGGTAATGGGGGAAATAAGTAGTGGCTAGGGGCCTGAGGGGAGAGAAGGAAGCCAGATGGGACAGAGAACTGAGAAAGGAAGGAAAAGGCACCTTACCCCATCCAGGCAGCCATGGGCTGGTGCTAGAATCAGGGACAGGGAGTTTAGGAGGATATTTTTATCATTACAGTACAAGATGAAAAGCCAGAAATGAAGAGAGGTCAGAGAAGCTGCAAAGCCTCGTACTCTGGGGAATGCGGGTCGGCTCAGGGTTAGGGCTGCAAAGGACTGGACAACAAGATTTGGTCCAAGCCTGCATCTCACAGCTGAGGAAACTGGGCCCACCCCAGTGTCAATGGTGAGGCCAGGCTGGAGACAAGCATGTGGGTCACAGGATCTATCCACATCCCCAAGGCCCAGGCCTCCTACAGCCCCTGGCTTCCTGCTGTGTGCCACGGACCCATGAGGTTCTCCTTTAGGAGAACAAAAAGTGAATTAAAAAGCTAACTATTTCTAGCTCAGCCTGGGAAGCTCTGTTACCTTAGTTCTTTAATTAAAAATGAAATGTAAAGTGAGGAAGGGAGCTGGTTCCCAGGGCTGCTGTGGGGCCTCTCATCTTCCACAGCTGGCTTCATCTTCCTGCCTGTGGGTCCCTGAAAGCCTTCAGGGGCTATGGGAGCTGGTTGGAGGTCGGCCACAGTCACCTTTGGGGCAGGGAAAGCCCCACAGCACCTGGCTGCTGTGCTGGGGGAAGGAGCATGGTGGAGCCTATTTGAGCGTCAGCGTTGACAAGGGAGGCCAGGACTGACTTTGGAAACTTGACCGTGAGCTAAGGGAGTCTGCAGGAGGGACACAGCTCAGTGCCGTGAACTGTGTGACCTTAGGCAGCCCAGGACTCTCTGGATTAGTGAGGGATTTGACCTGCACCATGTGCACATTCTTCCAGTGTCTCTGGCTCTAGGTCATGGCAGTCTCCACTAATTACCATCATCTGTGATGGATGTTCTTCTGTTTTATTTCTACTTTTCATTTTTACCATCAGTGTTTTCCATAAGAAGATTCTAAGATGTCTTAGTTTTGTGTCAGTAGCAATAGAGTAAACGGAAGCATCCTCTGGGGTAAGTGTGACTCGGGGAATGTGTATGATCCTGTCCCTAACTATGGCAACAGCTCTTGTGGCAAGGTAGGCTCTGTGACTACAGCCTCATCATGGTCCCAGGAAATGTGGTTTTGTTTTTGTCAATGTTAGAAAATACTGGTTCAGTCCTCTCTCAGGCCTGATGCCCTGAGGCCCCCAAAATGTGTTCCATAATAGGGTCCAGGCTTTACCTATCTTACAGCCCAATGTCCCTCGGCCACCAGGTGGGAGCAGCTAAAGGCAGATTCCACACAGCAGGGATATGGAGGAGAAAAAGAACAAAACAGGCCCCTCTGGAGGTGGGGGAGATGAGGGGAGTTCGTGACTTCACGAACATGGGTTGGGTGGAAGCTCTGGGTCCTGTGGTTTTTTGATACTTATGACTGCTGTTGTCCCTAGTGGGAAGTGAGGCCTGGGCTTGAGGCAGATCCCATGTGCTGAGGAGGAGGGGGAGGACACACCTGGAGGGAGTTGGTTTCCCTGAAGCCTGGACTGGCTTTCCAGCTAGTCAGTCCAGCAGGGAATGGGCCAGTATAGCACAAGCCCCACCCCATGCAGCTCTGGGAGGCAGTCTTCACTCTCCCTGATGAAGACACCACAGGCCTGCTTGGTGATGACCAGAGGCCTCCAGGACCATGTCAGCCTTGGTCTGACACCAGTCTGACTGACTGCTACTCTTGCAGATGGAGGTCACTATTCAGGCTCATCCTTATCCTGAGCATCCCCCAATTTCTCCAGGTTCTGGGTTCAGGTCCTACTTACCCTGTCCCTTCTCACCTGGATGCCTGAGGCCCCCATCATCGCTGACCACCGATCCTCTATTCCACTCTCATCCTAGGAGCTCCCACTGCTTTCCCAG
>JAJEJO010001495.1:503975-544113 GCA_020662805.1 Glaucomys volans | reverse complement strand
TACTGCTTCGTTTCAAGCTGGAGGGCAGACTCTCTTATGGAACCTTCAGAGATTCTGATTCTGCATTTGGGAATGGGAGATGAGGGTCTGATGCACTTCAGCGATGAAGGTAAGGTGAAAGTGTTTCTGGCGGAAGAAGCAGGGTGACAAAAAACTGGACATACAGGTAAAGGGTGGGTCTGGGGCTCAGACTGAGGGAGCATTTGGAAGAACCAAGGTTACAAGGTTAGAAATGGAACTCAACAAATGCTTGCTTCCCTTCATTTCCCTTAATTAAAGTAGGCGAGGCTGGGGATGTGGCTCAGTGGTAGAACTCTTGCCTAGTATGCATGAGGCCCTGGGTTGCAACTCAAGTCCCCAACCCCCGGAAAGGTGATCAATTGGTGTGAGAATCAGGTCTGGAGCCAGCAGTGCTGCAGGGAACAAGGGCCATGGGCCCAGCCAGACAAGGGTCTTGACTGGCTCCTTTGAGGCGTGGCTCTGGACCTGACAAGTTAGTGTCTCTGAGCCTCAGATTTCTTAATGATGATATTAACACCAGCAATTTTAGGTTATTGGATCTCACTCCTGCCAGACATCAAATCAAGGCCTTTATCTCATTTAATTTTCAGCACCTCCACCCCCAGGTGGGGACTGTTCTCACCCTCACTTTACAGATAAATTCCTGGAGGCTCAAGAATTCACTCAAGGTCAAGGATAGTAAGGGATCTGACTCTTAAGATTGCTTCCTGAGCAAGACTGGTGTGCATTGCTTCGGATGATCTGTGAGAAGTCTGGGACTATAGACCCTTGATGATGCTCTTCTCCCTAAGCTGGGTACTCAGAAAAAGGGACCCAGGTCTGTGGACAGTCAGGAGAGTTGCCCTCTTGCTTTGCCTTCCTGGAGACGGGGAGGGCAGCGGCAAAGACTGCTGACAGGAAGCAGAGAATTCATTCAGGAACTTCTCTACCAGAACTGACAAGTCTGGCACCTAGCCAGACTGTCTGGTCTTTATCCCAGGGCACAGGCGCCTGGAAATTTGAAGCCTAGGCCACGCTCAGTGATTGGTACCTAGCGCCCCCTAGTGGCAAAAGAGCTTCTCCGAGGCCGCTGAGCCAGGGAGACCCACCAGGCTGGCAGCAGCCATCACTTTACTTCTTGCTCCTACTGGTCGCCTAAGTGGCATTTTTATGCCGTCTTCGAGTACATGTCAGTGGATTTAGTGGAGGAAAATTGCAAGGAGGATTTGGATCTGAAGACTTAAGTTTTGTTGCTAGTCCCCCAGTCACCTTTGAAAAGTGCATTGGGCTCTTTATGTGTTATATGGAGATACCAACTCCCTGTCCCTACTTCCTAGGATCTTTGTGGGAATCCTAGTGGATGCAATGGGAGACTGCTTCCTGTCAACTCAAAAGTTCTGCTACACAGTAAAGTATTGTGTTCTATCTCAAAGCCAAACTCCCAGCCCTGATCAGCTATAGGGAAGACAGGCAGGGAAGTAGGTGGTGCCCATGGATGTGGTTTCATTAAAGAGGAGACTCAGGTGTCAGAGGATACCAGGGAGAGCTCCTAGCCCATCTCCGGGTATAGTTGCAAAGAAGGTGAGCTTGTGTGGAAAGAAGAGATGGGGTGCAGAGGATCTTTCTGACCACCCTTGCTAAGGATGATGTTCTCATATCTAGTGTTCCTGGACACAGCTGTAGACAAAAGTGGGGCAGGCAGGGCATGCTCCAGCCCTGACTGACCACCTTAGGCCAAGTTTTCATGCTGAGGCAGCCTGGCAGGCAGCTGTTCCAAATGTATTTTGTGACCAGGTAATACCTTCATATGATTCCACAGTACCAAAACAGATATAATGAAAGGTCTTGTTCCAGTCCTGCCCCAACCTGCCACATTGCTGAGCCACCCCCCCACCACCCTGCCAGAAGGAGGCCCCTTTTATTGATTGGTTTATTATGTATCCTTCCAGAATTTCCTTATCGGATGTTGTACTCCCCCTTCCTTTTTATTTAAGGTGGTATACTATCCACACTGGCTTAGACCTTGAAATGAGGCGCATTTCATTTTCAAAATACTACTTATTTAACAGCCACAATATCTGCATTTTTTTTTCTCCCAGTGCCAGGGATTGAACCCAGGACCTCCCACGTATTGAGCATATGCCCTACCACTGAGCTGCACCCCAGCCCTCACAAAACCCACTTCTGTGTTCTGTCTACTTTACTGGTAAAAGTGGAACACAGGTCAAGGCTTTACAAGTATTTTGGTTAGATACACAGAAAGGTCTGAAAGGGTAAGGGAAAGTACAATCAGGCACTCGGGCTCAGGCGACTCTCCAGCGGCTCTCTGGAGAGAGTTGCCTAGTAACAAACACGGGATGCAGGGAGGAGGGTGTGTATGTGTTCCTGAACGGCCTACAGAGTGGAGAGCTGTGGAAAAAATTGTTAAAATCTTTCAACGACCAACTCATATCTCCTTATTTTAACTAACAAATGATCTAAAGTAAAATAAATCTACCAAGAAATCAAGTGAAAAAAATCAGGTGAGAAGTCAATGGGTGCAGAAATTTTTGTCTCTCAGGAGAGAAAAATGGATGTCCTCCTATAATATATAACATATAATACATAATGGATAAGAAAATGTTTTTCTGGGGCCCTCAGAGAAGTCCACCATGAAACAGGGATGGGGGTTGCTCTAGGCATGCCTGCCTAGGAGCCCTGAGAGGGAGAGGAGTCAGGGAGCTGGGAACAGGGAGGGTGGGCAGACAGGGAACACAGGTCAGTGTTGAGCCAGTGGCATCCACTACCTGTTATTAGGAGCAGAAATTTGGCACATCCACTCACTGTCTCTTGTTATGGAACTCCTCAAGGAAAACAACTAGTCAAGCACTGGCTAGAACATGGTTTGGCTTTACTTATATGGATGAGATAGCACAATCAACTTTGGGGGTGAGCATTGGTTCTCCCATGTCCAAGGGCTTCATCCCAGCAGCTAACCAGGGCCATTGGCCCGCACACATCCCTCTATGCTACAGCAAGAACCCACTCCCTCATCCCAGGGAACAGAGAGAGCAGTGGGGTTGGCCAGGTGACATAGGACACATACATGTAACCAAAGAAATACACAAAGCTGAAACAGGAACGGTGTTCCCACACAAGGTAACAAGTTCAGCACCAACTGTGAGGACTTATGTTTTGGTAAAGAAATGTTCTAGGCCCTGGCTGGGGATATAGCTCAGTTGGTAGAGTGCCTGCCTCGCAAGCACAAGGCCCTGGGTTCAATCCCAGCACCACAAAAAACAAACAAGAAATGTTCTAGGCCCAGAGCCCATTCTCATGTGTCCAAGATGGGGTGAAAAGACTGAGACACACTTCTTGCTCTCTCAGACCTCTCCACGCTGCCTTCACTCCTTCCCACAGGTGACACATCTCCTGTGTCTACATCTGTTCTAGTTTCTTGTGCAATTTACAGCAGGGACAGTCTTACTGACTAGGCCACACCCTGGTCCTGCAGGGCACTTGCCACAAAGGAACATTCAGCAAATACTTAGCAGAAAGGCTGTGCTAGACCCCAATTCCAGCTCTCGTGGGGGACATCAAGGAGGCTCAGACTTGTAGTGGGACTGAGACAAGCTCTAGAACTTCTGTCCAGGCCTGACACATTATAGGATCCTTTGACCACCTCAGAGAGTTACCACCTGGCTATGGTCAGCCATGTGAGAAGGTGTGCAGCTGGGCAGGAAAGTCCTGGGTTCTTGTCAGCACCTCCAGGCAGACCTGAGGTCCTGGGGAGACCAACAAAATGGTCCTCCCAAGAATGAGCCTCTCTCACCTCTCCCTGGAGAAGGACCAGGGCATCAGACACCTTCAGTCAAATTTGGCCCTGACCATACCAGGTGGAAGCTTGGATGCTTCCACTCCCCGCAGTGTACCAAGACATGAGCCTGGCTGTGAGCAGGTCCTCAATAGATGTATGTTGGCAAATTTAGGCCAGGGAAGGGGGTGATTTTGCAGGGGATGAGGAAAGGAAGATGAAAGGGACAAATTTCTGTCATCCTGGACAGCTTGTGGACAGGCTTAGTACAGAGGGCAGGATTTAGTATCAGATATGGACCTCAGGAAGTAGAATCATACTTTGTAACTTGCTTCCTCTACTCATCCTTTCCTGAGTTCCTGTATGAAGCAAATATCAGTACTTCCTTTCTATTGCCAAATGACATTTCATTGTACCAATGTTTTGTTTTATCCATTCACCCAACTACTGGACATTTGAGTTGTCTATTTTGTTCTTGTTGTTGTTTTACTGGGGATTGGACCTAGAGGCTCTTTACCACTGAGTCACATCCCCAGCCCTTTTTGTTTTTTGACAGGGTCTCACTAAGTTGTTGAGGCCTAACCTCAAACTTAGGATCCTTCTTGAGTAGCTGGGATTACAGGTATGTGCCACCATGCCTGGCTTTCTTTCTACCTTTTAGCAGTTAAAAAAAAAAAAACAAACTTGCTAAGCAAGTTCTCTACCACTGAGCTACACCCCCAGCCCCTTTTGGTTATTATAAATGAAGCTTCCATGAATATTCATGTGCAAGTTTCTGTGAAAATGTGTTTTTTTCTATTGAATATATGCCTTGCAGTGGAATTGCTGGGTTCTGCTGTAGCTGTTTAAACTGAGGAACTGCCAGACTGCTTTCCAAAGGGGCTGTACCACTTCACATCCCTAACAGCAATACATGAGGATTCTAATTACTCCACATCCTTTCCAACATGTTATTGCTATTTTCTTTGAAAATAACAACATTGTTATTTTCTTTTTGGTCATACTGTGGATTGAACCCAGAGCCTCTCACATGCTAGGCAAGTGCTCTGTCACTGAGCTACATCCCCAGCCCTGATTACTTTGAGACAGGGTCTTACTAAGTTGCCCAGGCTGGCCTCCAACTTGCCATTCCCATCTCAGCCTCCCGAGTAATTCCAAGCTGATGGTGATGTCAATGCTTGCACCTTTTCAAAAAAAGGAAATTTGTTCCTAGGAGCCCCTGCACAGGCAGTGGGATCCTAGGAACAAGTGTCAGGCACAGGCTGCCTACATGGGGCAGTCACAGGCTCAGTATGATTGTACAGATGGTGTAACCGGCCCCAGCTTCTGGGAGACTGGAGAGTCAATGGCTAAGAACAGAGGATCCACTGTGCACCAGCAGCACAATTAAGGAGCTTCTCCCTTCTAGGCCTCAGCATCTTCTACCAAGTGAAGGCATCCCTGCCTTAGAGGGCAATGGCAGAGATCACATGCTCAGCATGGTGCCTGACCCACAATTCCCACAACTTTCTCCTTTGTGTCTGGGGCTGCTACCCACACCACACCCAGGCCATTGGTTCTTCTCTGCCATTACCTTTGCCCATCCTAGAACATAACATTTTGTCCCTGACCCTGGAGTAGGAACAGGGCTGGAGTAGTCATTACAGCTCTCAGGGACTGGCTCCTTATTCTTTCGTATCTGTAATTCTTGCCTTTGGACAATACAGGCAGGACCTAGTAATGGCCTCATGTTCTCTAGAACAATGATTTAAGACTAAACATAAGAAAAACAATTTAAAAAAACTTTATTAAAGCAGCTAAATTTAGCACTGAGTAACACTTTCTAAAGGGCACATCTATGAAGCTATAGTTAAATATACGCATTGCCTAATGCCACACACTTCTTTTTAAAATTTTTTGTGGTGCTGGGGATGAAACCCAGGGCCTCACCACTGCTGGTGAAGTCTCTACCACTGAGCTACATCCCAGTCCCTAATGCCACAAATTTCTGTGTAACAATTCTAAGTTAGACTGTAACAATTCTAAGTTACCCACCTCCTTTCCATGTATTAATTCAGATGGTCCTTTCATGTTTTCTCACTTCCTTGTCTTAATATCAAACTCTAGGAGAACCCCAGGGGACGTTCTCCCCAGACCTTCCCACTGACCTGAGCACTGACTCTCTCCATGAACTGAGGAAGGTGTGCAGGGATGGGTCTGGCTTCCAGCATCAGCCACCCACCCCTCAGAGCATCTTCCTACTTGGCACAGGAGAGGCAACTAGCACATCTTAGTCTGAACAGATCTAAGGAGTTTGTCAGAGGGACCTGAAACCACCTGAGCAGGCCCCTCCCTGCACAGCTGGGGAAGGGCAGAGGAGTCAAGGCTCTTCAGGTGAGGGCTCTGGATCACAGAGAGGAAGGCAGATGATGCCTTAGTCCTTCTTGCCTCCCAGGGCTGGGCTTCTTGTGAGGCGTTTTCCTGGGTTGGAGGGGGTCTGTGTGGACACTGTGGAGGATTCCAGCTTCACTCTGTCTAGGAGGGTCTTCTTAACAGCAGCAGGAGAGATCTTCTCTTGGTCAGCCATGGACTGTAGCTCTCTGCAGACAAAGTCCAAGAAGGGTTGAAGGAAGGCAATAAACCTTGGCACCAGAGCTTTATGAATCTTCCCTATCTACAGAGCCCCAGACCCGAAATTTGATGTACCAAAAATCAGAATCCCAAACCAAATGCTCCCCTCAGCTTCTTAGTACTATTTAACCAAGTAGGGATCTATCTTATTTATCTCATTTGATCCAAGCTAACCATAGAGCTCCAGTGATATCTGTGACCATATGGGGAGGGAGAAAGTGTGGGAAATTACAGGGCTTAACAGTCAGAGACTACTGGAGGCTACCATGCTACATGAAATAAGCCAATCCCCAAAAACCAAAGGCCAAATGTTCTCTCTGATATATATATATGATGCTAACATACAAAAAGGGGTGGAGTGGGGAAGGAAAGAATAGAAGTTCATTGGATTAGAAAAAAGGGAATGAAAAGAAGGGAGGGAGGATGGGAACAGGAAAGACAGCAGAATGAATCAGAGGTAACTTTCCTATGTTCACATATGAATCCATAATCACTGTAACTCCATATCATGTACAACCACAAGAATGGGAAGTTAGACTCCATGTATGTATAATATTTCAAAATACATTCTACTGTCATGTTTAGCTAAAAAGAATAAAAAAAAATTTTTTAAAGGGTCAGAGACAAAACTGAATCCTGCCTCCATCAATTATTAGCTGTTTGACCTTAAACTTCCCCATCTAAAAATCAAAGTTAATTACAGGTATCAAAATTGTGGTAAGAATCAAATGAAGTAAGGCCTGAAGACCCTTGGCTAAACAAAGTGTAATAAGTCATGGTCTAGTAAGTGCACTCAGGCACTATTTTATGGCACCCAAGTAAGGACTGCAAACTCGAGCCTAGCCCAGCCCTTCCCTGTCCAGGGCAGCTGGGAGTGGACAGCCTTGGGCAGAGGACAGTGAGATACACCTACCGCGTTCGGATACAGGAAGCCTCAACTGCATTGATGAGCAGAGAACGGAAGCCTCCACTCTCTAGGAAGTGCAGGGCATGGATGGTGGCCCCACCAGGGGAGCAGACATTATCCTTGAGCTGACCTGGATGGTCCTCTGAATCCAGTAGCATCTTGGCAGCACCCTACAGCATGAAGGAGCATTAAAGGAGGAAGCTGCTGGCACACCTTGGGACAGATCTCCCCACACCCACTATTCCCACCCGATCTCTACGCCACCCCATCCCCATCTCAGTGATCCACGAGAACCCCTGTCACATCCCCAAATGTGCAGGGAAAAAGATACTGACCAGTAAGGCCTGGGCCCCTAATCGAACTGCTAGGCGTCGCGGCACACCCATCTTCACCCCACCATCTGCCAACGCATCCAGGGCCATGAACGCCTGTGGAGACATTCACTGAGCTCTGGGCAGCAGGCACAAGGCCCTCCCCAGGGTCTGCTTTTTGTGAAGACTGTAACTAGCTCCAGAGGTCAGTTTTCTTCATCAACCACTCATGACCAAGATGTAGGCACTATTCCCCAGCCCAAGACTATCTGCCAGCCCATCCAGCTGCCTAGGTTCCCTGAAGGTCGACTGAGCAGATAGGGCCTCACATAGGCAGGCCCGCTGCCGCTAAGCCCTGTGATGGCATCGATCAGGTCCTCTTCCACCTCTGTGCAGAAGCCCACACTGCTCATGAGCTGCTCCAGTAGCTGCCCATCCTCCACCAGGGCATGGGTGCCAGTGGCATACACTGTAGCACCCTCCCGCACCACCACAGGTGTGTTCGTCATGCAGCGAATCACTTTGGGGGCCGGCTGGAACGCCATCAGTTTCTGGAACAAGACAGAGGGCCACAGTTCCTACCAGCACCCACCCATCTGTTGCCATTCCCAGGCCACCCTTTCCTCACACAAAGGGTATTAGAGGTGAGACAGGTACCTTCTCCACAGAGCTGATGGTGACACCGGCCGCACAGGAGACCACAATATGCCTGGCCTGCACGTTGGCCCCAATCTCATCCAGGACAAAGGGGATGATGTGTGGCTTCACAGCCAGGAACAGGACATCACTGTTCCTAACCGTCTCCTTGTTGTTGCGGGTCACGTTCACTCCCATCTTCTGTAAGATGAGATGGCATGGCTAACAGGGCTGGGAAAATTTGCTAAAGGCACGCTTCCCAGGGAGCAGCTGAAACCCTGCTAAGCCCACTGTGCCAGCTGCAGAATTCCTTGCCTTGTCCCCTCAGGATTCCACCCCAATTGACATAAAATTTTCCATTCTGCTACTAGACAAGTAAGTATAGGGGTTGGACATGAAAAACTTCACCAAGGTAGTCAGGAAGTGGTTGACCCCTCATCCTCACCAATCTTCTGGCATCCAATGCTCCACAGTAGAAAGTGTCATAGACAAAGGGAAAAGTGAAATCTAGTTCCAGGGGCTGGAGCAGAGCTGGGTCAGGTCCTATTCCAACCTCTGCCACTTGTTCACCAGACTGCACAGCCTCTACATGATTGAGCTGTGACTTGAAGTCACCCATCCCTCTAGGACTCCAAACTGAGAAGCAGGACCATCCTACACACAGCTGCCTATACAGTGTATGCCACCTGTCTTCTTAGCCATCCTATACCACACTTCCCAGGTCTTGGAAGAAGATGAGATACTACATACTGTGCTTTAAGAGTGAGAAACAACTAACTCCCCAGGTTCTTTCTTGACATGCTCATTCAAGCCTCAGGACAACAGCAAAGTGGCTAAAGTAAATGAGGAAGGACAGACTCACAGTGGCCGCATACTTTAAGATCACACAACTAACTGACCAAGAAAAATGTGTCTTTAGTGGGCATCAACTATACGTAAATATATATGCCCAGGTATAATTACTTCAGTTAATCCTCTAAGACTCCTCCTAGACCCCACTCGGGGTCTAGATTTGACCCCAAGTCTGCCTGCTCAGAGGCTCCAACTACCCTAAGCTGCTCCAGAGAGGATGAAAGAATTGAGATGTTCCTGGGAAGCCAAAGACCAACCCAGAGGCTTAGGGCCAACCTGACTCCATTCACCTCGGGTTATCCTTTTCCTGAGCCTCCACCTCACTTACCCTGAGCACGGACACAGTGGGCAGGTCCATTTCCGGGGAGCTAGCTATTATCTTGTGAGCCGACAGGATGCCTGCGGAAGAAAAGGCTTTTCAACGGAATCACGGCCCATTCCGTGGCTGTGCTTTCCCTGGGAAAGCAGGATCAAAACGCACGGCTGCTCTAACAGTGCCAGTTTCCAACACCAAGTTAATCCCTTACGCGAATATAAGATGACTTGCTGGTTAAAAAGAGTCTCATCTACACCACCATATGCAGATTCCCGAATTCATTCATTCATGCTGGTGGGGTGAAGGGCGGTTCACAGATCAGGCCCAGGACCCGCCCGGGAATCCGCCTCCCGCCTCCACGCGCTTACCTGCGGCGGTGAAGCCCCGCGCCAGAGCGCAGGTCAGCTGGCCAGCGCCGATAAAACCCACGCTCATGGTGTCTGGATCCTGAGTCCCAGAGGCCGCCGCGGAAACCCAGTAGGCGCAGTCCAGGTAACGCTGCTAGCGGAAGGACTGGGAATAAGAGGCCGGATCCGGAGAATTCCGGACAGTTTCCGGGACCGGATTGCCCGGGCTCACTCCTGGGCGGGACCCCGCGAGACCCCACACTCAACAGAGGCGCTGGCAGCAGGCCTAGCTGTAGGCCACGTGGCTCGGGCGGCCAATCCGAGGCTGGGAGCTCCGAGAGACCAATCCGCGGCCAGAAGCTCAGGAAGAACCAATCCGCAGCGACGCTGTGGCCGTATGCCCGCCCCCTCGGCTCCAGACTGGCGCACTCAACCTCTGGCGCAACATCGAAGCTGAAGTAGTTCTTGTCCAGCGCCAAGAACTGTGCTCGGAGTTTGCGGTCCCCAAGTTGTGTGGGACTCTGAGCCGAGGCCTCGCCGAGGTCTGGCTAATATTGTTTCTGGCCGTCAACCGCCCCTCATGACCAAGAGGGATCCTCCAGATTGCCGATTTTATATGAATGAAGCCCTCCTGGCGGGGCTCAGACGGGATAGTACAAATCTGTGGAGCCCGGGCCAGGCGTATCCTGGCGACCAGAATTAGCGGAATCCGCACTTCAAAAGCCCTGCTTTCTGCCGGCTCCCTCCTGGCCCAAGTTTGGATGGCAGCTGGGCAACTGCGGTTTATTCGCTTGCACTTGCGTGGTTCGTGTGAATTTCTTTTCTTGACTGGATCACAAGTGGAACCAGTTCCCGCTTGAGGAAATGATTGACTCCCAAAACTAGCAAGTCTCTGACTCCTTTCACAGGTTGGCGCCCCTGTCACCTGGTCGCCACTTGCTGGGTTTTTGGTGGTGTTTTTGTTTGTTTTGTTTTTGTTTTCGTTTTCCTTTCCCCTTTGGCACCAGGGATTGAACCTTGAGGCGATTAACCACCGAGCCATACCCCCAAGAATCCTGTTTACTGCACCTAAGTCGGGAACAAATATTACCTTTTTTTGAATAGGAAAGCAATGCAAACATTTTAATCAAAATTTCAAAAATAAACCAGCGGTGGTGGCCCACACCTGCAATCCCAGCGACTTGGTAGGCTGAGGCAGAAGGATCCCAAGTTTGAGACCAGCCTCAGCAATTTCATAAGACCATCTCAAAATAAAAAAACAAAAAGGTAGAGGGATGTAATTAAATGGTAAAGCATCCCTGGGTACAGTTCCCAGCGTCCCCCGCCAAACAAAAGAATGCTGCAAATTACAAGGGTTTTGTTTTTGTTTGTTTTAATAGCATAGAACAGTGAGATTTACTCAAATGAGAAGAGACAGAACTCCCGCAGGCTAGGAAGGGCCCCGAGAGGAGTTGCCCGGCTTCATTCTTCTTTATGTCTGAATAATATTCCGTTATGTACATGTACCACATTTTCTTTATTCATTCAGGAACAAGGATGAAGGGAGAGGACTATGAGAGTCTTAAGAAAGGAGACCCCCTGTTGGTGACCTCCAGTGCTGGCTTCCTCCCAGCCAAGGCAGATAACCCGAGAGAGGTAGCAATGAAAGCACTTGCTCCCCAAAGTTTGAAAGTGGAAACTGTTGACCAGTAACTGGTTATTGGGCTGGGGATGTAGCTCAGTGGTAGAGCCCATGTTTAGCATGCAAGAGACAATCTGCAGCACCTAAAAAGAAAAGAAACTGGTTATTTTATGGTACTTTGAGGTCTATTATTTTTTCACCTCCAAACTTGTTTTGTTTTGTTTTGTTTTTACAGTGCTGGGGATTGAACCCAGGGGTGCTCTACCACTGAGCTATATCCCCAGTCTTTTTTTTTTTTTTTAATTTTGAAATAAGGTCTTACTAAGTTGCCCAGGCTGGCCTTCAACTTGAGAGCCTCCTACCTCAACTTCCCAAATCACTGGGATTATAGGAATGTGCCACCATGTCCAGCTTCATCTGCATATTTACATGTACATAGTTTTTCTGTTTGCTTGCTTTTTTCCCCTTCATTTCTTTCTCCTCTCCCCCTCTCTCTTTTTCTGATGCCAGGAACCAAATGCAGGAGCTCCTACATGTTAGGTAGGCACACATTCTATCACTGAGCTACACCCCAGCCCATATATACACAATTTTGTTGTGTATTTTAAAGGAAGGTAGCCCCATTTCATGGGATTTAAGGGCCTTGCTGATGCTAAAGGCCTGTTTCCTTGGTGCTATAGTCCCTGCTGTGGCTCCCAGGGACATTATGTCTGATGCCTGTTAAAGTTCCTTTGGGGCTGAAATGAGAGAGAGATGAAATGAGGAGAGGAGAGGTTTGGACTGTGGTCCCCACCAGCCACTTGGGACACATCCTCAAGGAGGGCCCTAGCCTGGCACTACTGTGGACACATCTCTCTGTGTCTAAAACCTATCTTCTTGAGTGCCTGCTCTACTGAATAAGACAGATATGTCTGCCATGCAACCAGGGCATCTCTACTCCTATCCTCCCAGCCTCCAGTCAAGCAGGTTCAGCCATCCCTGCACTTCCTTTCCTCCCTCCCCTCAGTCCTGTGCCTCCCCTCTACCCACCTGCCCAGCTGTTGCAGACAAAGCAAGCTGGTAGTGTTCCATTTCTGTCTTTATTTGTCCTGGTTCTTCACTCTCAGGGCCTCCCTTCTGGCTTATCTCTAAAACAGCAGGCCCATCTCTTCTAAGAACTGAGATGATCCAGGCAACAGAGGTGAACCCTGAGCTGCCCCCAGCTAAACAGATGGCAAGTCCCTTGGCACCCAGGTCCTTCCTGACCTAGGAACCTCTCTAGGAAGTTTTTCACACATTTTTGCATTTTTTCAGTACTGGGGATTGAACCCAGGGAGTGCTTTACCACTGAGCTACATCGCCAGCTATTTATATATATTTTTTATTTTTTGAGACAGAGCCTCATTAAGTTGCCAAGACTGGCCTTGAAATTGTGATCCAACTGCATTAGTCTTCTGTCTCTGGGATTAAAGGCATGCACCTGGCTTTCATTTATTTTTGATTTCACAATTCATATTTAAATATAGGAAAATTAGAAATTAGGACAAATGAGAAAATGAACATTGTTTTGCATTGTCTTGGTTTTTGTTTTGTTTTGTTGTTTTTTTGTTTTGTTTTGGGGTTTTTTTTTGTTTTTGTTTTTGTTTTTTTGCAGTGCTGGGAATGGCACCCTGGGGCTCACACATGGTAGACAATTGCTCTGCCACTGAGCTACACCCCAGCCCACAAACATTGTCTTTAATTTCACCACTAAAGGAGAACCATTAATGACTCTTTTGAGGAATAACTCTCTACAACTGCTTTTTCCTATGTAGTAAAGTACATCTTTAACTTGGTTTTACTTTTTATTTGTTAGAACAACTCAGCAAAATAAGATTCCAGTTTACTGTTGAACATGATTGTTTCGCACATAGATCAAATATATAAATAAGTAAACAGCAACATCATACACAAAAAAGAAAGGAATAAAATAAACCTTTTATCTTGATATTTTTTAACCATCTCATATAAATCATCTAATAGCACACATATAAAAAGTTACTGGAATGCTCAGAAGATTTTTTTCTTTTTTTTTCTTTTTTTTTCCTCCTGCTTTGAGATTATAATGAACATAGTCACACAGCAAGTAAAATCAGAAGTAGGACAGAGAATGCCCCAATGACTGGTTTGGTCATCCAAGATCATTACAAGTAGTTCACTCCTACAATATGTACAAAAAATTTAAAGCATAAGATAAAAAAATACAAAACAGAAATAAAAAAAGAGGGGAAAAAATGCAAAGCAGAGCCAGGCAATCCCAGCAATTTAGGAGACTGAGGCAGGAGAATCACAAGTTCAAGGCCAACCTTGGCAGTTTAGCAACACCCTTGGCAACTTAACAAAAATTTGTCTCAAAATCAAAAATAAAAAGAATTGGAGATATCACTCAGTGGTAAAACACCCCTCCATTCAATTCCTAGTACCAAAAGAAAAAAAAAATTAAGTTTGAATGTAGCTCAGAGGCAGAATGCTTCTGGGTTCAATTACCACTACTGAAAAAAATACAAGGAAAATTTCCTAAGGTGCTAAGAAAAAAAAAAACAGGGACATGGAACTTCTGGTTCTTTTATCTCCCCCTGTTGCAAATTCTGTTGTGGTTTTGGTTGGATGATAGACAGCAAATGCCATCTGTGGGTGGTTCTGCCTTCCGTGAGTAAGAGGGCCTCTCTACTTGAACGTGACTGTGTTCAGAGTCAGATGGGAGGTAGAGCTTGAATAGATCACTAGTGGCCATTTTTAAGTTCTGCTGTCTAGTCATCCTCATTGATCTTCTGCTTCCTGGATCCACATTGTTGTCATCATCATCTTGTAACCGTTTGTCCTTAGCAGCCTCAGCCTCCTCATCTTCCATCTCCATCATCTTCCTAAATATAGCCCTCTTCTTCCTCTTCCTCCCCACTTTTTTCCTCTTAATGGTCTACCTTACTGTCACCTCCTGCTCTCCACTTTTCTCAATAACATTCAGATTGACAGAGGCATCTCTTCCAATCTCCACCTCCTACACAGCTTCCTTCTTCTTTAAGTTCTTTGTGGCAATTTTCTTTTTCTTTTTTTTGGTAATGAGGATTAATCCCAGAGGCACTCTACTTCTAAGCTACATCTCCTGTCCTTTTTTCTTTTCATTTTGAGACAGGGTCTCATTGAGTTTTCTAGGATGACCTTGAACTTGTGATCCTCTTGCCTGAGCCTCCCCAGTAGCTAGGATTATAGGCCTACACCACTGTTCCGGACTACATCTCACTTCTAATGGGATCTGTCTTACTTTTTATATTCTTTTCTGATTGCAGCAGTAATAATTCACCACATATTTAGCCTCTAAGAGAAAACAATTTACTCTCACATTTTGTAGGTTAGAAGTCTCAGTAGGCTCTGCTGGTGTCTCTGTTGCAGGTCCCACAAGGTCAAATAAAAATGTCAGCTGACTTGGACTCTTACCTGGAGGCTCTGGGGAAAATTTTTGCTTACAGACTCATTCAGGTGCTGGCAAAGTTTAGTTCTATGTGGTTGTAGGACTGAGGCCTCTTTTCCTTGCTTGCTCTCAGCCCAGAGCCCTTGCCCTCCTAGGCCCACTCATATTCCCGAGTTCATGGTCCCTTTCATGTTCAATCCATCAATGGCATGTTGAGTCCTTCTCATGTTTCAAATCTCTTTGACCTCTTCCCTTCTACCTCATCTCTCCTGCTTCTAATCAGAGAACATTCTCTGCTTTTGAAAGGCTCATGTAAGACTTGAAAGGTTCATTCAGTGCACCTGGATGATCCATGATAATCTCCTTATTTTAACATTTGTGATCTTGATTACATCTGCAAAGACCCTTTTGCCATGTAACATAACATATTCACCAGTTCTAAGGATTAGGTTTTGGATGGCTTTGGAGAGAACCTTCTGTCTACCGCATTGTCTGCCTGAGCTAATGAGTACATTTTTACATTTTGAATTGAAGCCAATCTCCAGGATTTTTAAAATTAATCATTTCGGTACTGGGGATTGAACCAAGGGGTACTTTACCACTGAGCTACATCCACAGGCCTTTTAATTTTTCTTTTTGACAGGGTCTTGCTAAGTTGCCAAGTCTGACCTCAAACTTGTGATCCTCCTGCCTCACTCAAGCTGGTAAGAGCAGGCCCATTGTATGTTACTGATTGGGAGACAACAGACTTTTAGAGTCACAGATACATCACTGAGTAGCTGGTAGAATTCTGTACCAGATAACTTTATCCTTCTTATGGACAAAGCAACCATATGCCACATGGTGCTTATGACACCCCCATAAAAAGGCTTTATTCTGATATCTTATGAAAATGATCTAGCCATTTATAAATCAGAGCCAACTCCTTTTCCCCTACTTCCCATAATATTCTTGCCATGTCCTCAAATACTGGCTCTCCTCAGACAATTATTTTTGTTCCATTTTTTCTTCCACTATTCAGTTGATATTTATGAACTTGAAGTACGACTTTTTCTATAGTTGGACATAAGAAAACCCAGCTAAATGAGAAAGGTAAATTTAGGGGAATTGCCAAATGTGACAGCTTCCAAATGATATTTGAACCCAATGTCTGTGTCATCAGGATAGCCAACTGACGGGGAACTGGGATGGGAATAAGTATATAGCCCATTCTATGGAATGGAAATTTAACAGGTTTGCATTGCTTTGGCCTCTTTCTTCTGAAAAATGGGAATAACAATACTTAATTCAAGGAATAGCTGGAAAAGTTTAAGTGATACAATGTATGTGATATTGCCTAGCTCAGCTACCTGGTTCCTAATGAATGCTCAGTAAGTGTAAGCTTGCTTACCTCAACGCTACACCCATTGGACCCCATAATCATCTTTGCAGGGGTTAAAGTGCTTTTCAAAGAGAAGGAATATGTGATCGTTCACAGTATTATTTTTGAAATGAGAGTTGTATGGGAAAATATAAAAATCATAAATGAAAGTCTAAACTAAATTTAGTTATTGCAGTCTTCAATGCCCCTAGAAGTTGGGGGTCCTCAGCCACCCCCTTTCTTTCAATCATTACATTGCTCTCCTTCCCTAGTATTCACTCCCTTCACTCTTATGTAAAGAGTACTAGAAATTAAATACAGAAACACAGAGTGAAACATCACTTTTATTTTATTTCTTCATATTATCTACATTTAATTGGTTTTGCTAAATATAAAAAACAGCAACATGTAAATACATGTGGTCTCTGGTGATGAGTTCTCTAAAACAGTGGGGGATCACCTAAATACACACAGGCAATGTCTGTGGAGTATAAGATATTGTGTGGGACTGTCAGATCCCTCAGGCAATGAAGCCTGGGAGTTGAAGCCCACTCCTCCTTTTTAAGAGGACACAAGAACCCAAAGTCTTCTGCATTTTCTGGAGGTCCTGGCGTGTAGCCCATCAGATTCAGAAACCAGGTGTCCTGACTCCCTGCCTGAAACCCTTCATCCTCCCTCCTCCATCACCCTCTCAGGGAAACAGGGACCTAGGAACCTTTACAAAAGTCTCAAATAAGTCAGTATTTGGGGGAGAAGGGGTTGTTTTTCAGATATCCTCCTTGTGTAAGGGAAGCAGGGATTTTTTTTGTTGTTTATTGTTTTAATTCATCAGGTAATAGAGTAAATTAGTTCTGTTTCCCCAGCTCTTGTTATAGGGTTTATTCCCTATTCAGTTGAGAATTTGCCAGAGAATAGAAACTCTGAACTGACCATCTGTTCATTGCTTGGTCATCTCCTCAACTAAGTAGGCCAGGGTCTCCTACTGGAACTCAGCATCTGGAACTGCATTATTTACTCATGTAAGTGCTTAGGATGGGTGATGGACAAGAAGGACAGGAACTGGAAGAACACAGGGCAAAAGTAATAAGGAGACACTAAACTGGAACAAGGGCAAATTGCTCAGTGTAAAATTAAGACCTACATTAAGACCTGCTTCTACACACATGTCTTGTTAGAGGCCTCAGTGACTATACAGGGTGCCTATGGCTGGAGCCCCCTTGGTGCAGGGGCCCCATCTGAGGCACAGCTACACTTCTGCACCCGCATGTTGGGCAGGCTGACCACCTGGAGCCTGGTACTATCTCCTTCCTTGATGTTCACAATCACGGGCAGTGAGGTTGTCTCTGAGGCGATGCACTGTCTTGGTCCAAGAAATGGCCACTTGATGGTCAGGGGCTCTGGGAGCTGCGGGCAGCTGCCCACACACTCATAGGTCAAGAAGCCAGGGGGTTCCACGACCCAGTTCTCAGCCCACTTCATCCCCTGGAGGTCCAAGTACGCCTGCCTGCGGCAGCAGCGGGTATCCTGGGTCACTGGTGCCTCAGGGTCACAATTGCCTTGAGCTCTGTGGGGGCAAGGAGAGGTAGGGTCAGAGGTCAGCTGGGAGGGCTGAAGTCAAGAGGCCCAGTGGGCAGCTTAGCAGAGAATCTGGAAGGAGATTTATGATCTAACTTTCATTGTGTTCAAAAAACTGAATATATGCAATAGAAGACAAATGAATAAACATATTCAGAACATAAAGTCACCTACTGTTTATTAACAGTCTCCTAATATGCCAGACATTGAACTATGTATTCCACATGTATTATCTCAGGTGATATCTACCTTTCATCCTGAGATGAAACTTGGGGAAGGTTTCCCTATTACAGTTGAAGACAATGAAACCCAAAGATTTTCAGGGGAGGACAAGCCAGAGGACCTGAAGCTGATAGAAGGCAGAACTAAATGGAACTTTGGCTGTCTGATTCCACTATACGGTCATCTTCAATATACAGTATCCATGAGGGATGGTTCCAGGACCCCCTTGGCTATCCAAACCTGCCGATGCTCAAGTCCCTTGTATAAAATGGGGTAGTATTTGCATACTATGCACATCTTCCCAAATACTTACAATCATGTCTTGATTATTTATCATACCTAATACAATGTAAATGGTATGTACATAGTTGTTACACTGTATTGTCTGGGGAATAATGACAAGGAAAAAAGACTGCATGCTCAGTGAGATGAGGGTTTTCCCCCCAAATATTTTTTTTATCGTGATTGATTGAATTCACAGTTGTGAAAGCCAGGGATCCAGAGAGCTGACTATACTATGCAGCCCTTGTCTGCTCCAAATAGCTTACTTGTCCCATGAGAAAAAGAATTTGGCCTTGCTAACAGCTAAGGTTAATATATTTCAAAGGCTTAATCACGATGGTTTAAAGTGAAAACAGATGATTACAATAATGTGCATGATTTACTGGCAATATGAAAACATGTTTTTTTTTTCAATAAAATGTTTCCATAAGTGGGGTGCCATGGCCCATGCCTATTATCCCATCCACTGAGGAGGCAGACGCTGGAGGATCGAAAATTTGAGACCAGCCTCAGGGACTTAGGTAGACCTTCAACAACTCAGCAAGACTCTGTCTTAACTATAAATTAAAACAAAAACAAAAACAAAAACAAAACAAAACAAAACAAAACAAAAAAAACAAAGCAAAACAAAAAAACAACAACAAAAAAACCCTGGGCGTGTAGCTCAGTCCTAAAGCTCCCCATGAGTTCAATCCCCTGAATGAATGAATAAATGAACGTTTGAATAATACAATTTCTATAGTTAGAAACTGACATGTAGGGATTCGTCTTATCCTGGGGTGGTCCGCTCAGCCACCTCCTAGCTAGTCCCAAGATGGTAGACCGGGACCACCCAATCTGCTTTGTCCCTGGCCTCCCAGCGGAAGCATACCCGTAGTCCTTGAGGTCCAGCGTGTGCAGCTCCAGCTGGGGCTCGTTCTCAGCGCCCACTGCCCCCTGTGCGGTGAAGCGAACCAGCTTGTGGGCGTTCGAGGCCCCCGGGCCCAGGTGCTCCCTCTGCACTGACACCTGCAGCAGCAGAGGCTGTCGAGGCCGCCTCAGTTGCTGCCAGAAGTTCACGGCCTCGGTCACGTCGAAGACCTTCCAGCCGCTCTTATGAATGGACACCAGCCTGAGACAGAGACCCGCGTGAGGGGTGGGGTCTGGGGCGGCTGTCAGGAGGGCCCTGGGAGGACGCTCCCCGCCCCCGCCTCGCCCTCATCCCTCGGCCCCGCCCTTTCCTGCTCCCCCTTCTTCGCGCTTAACGGAGCAGCCTCCTTCCCACTCCATCCCCCCACTCTATTCCCCCAGCACACAGCAGCCAAGACTCCCACCTGGAGTCTATGAGGGAGGTGTGGTTAGAGCCATCGTCGCGGACACGCAGCCACTCAATGGTGACCCGGGCCCGGTTGCTGCGCGAGGGGAGCCTCTCTTGCCTACGGGGTGCAGTCTTGGGGACAGGCTCCTGGAAGAGCCGCAGCACAGCCTGCACCAGTTCGCTGTTGGGTGGCAGTCGTCCCTCCATGCCAAACACCAGCAGGTGCGTGGAAGCCTCGGACATCAGAATCTTGCCAGCCACCTCTGGGAACAAGAGCAGGGTCAGCAGAGCCTCTCAGGGCACCAGGGGAGTTCTTGAGGTGGCAAGGCCACTGAGTAGACTGCCAGGCCAGGAGAGACCAGCCCCTAGTCTGTTTGTGGGACAAACACAGATACCTAAAAATCTCCCTTGAGTCTCGGCCTCCTTTAGTAAGGATTTCCACCAACAGGAAGAGGCATCTCTGGGACCCTTGGCTAACTCCAACATATTGACGATCAAAAATCAGCACCCACAGTTTCTGGCATTGGATGTAGCTTGGGCCCATAGTGGGTGGTTCCAGCTCTGAGGCAAGAAGCTGCACTAAGATGGAGGTGCAGCTGCATCCCTGACAGCTGGACACCTCTGCTGTCACACTTAGGTATTCCCAGCTACCCAGGCAGCTTCTACCTACAGCCACTCACTCACTTCAGTGTTCACTTTGCTGGGAGGGAGACAGGCAAGACTCAGTCGTCCACTTTTCCAGGTGAGCAAGTGGTTGAGAGAGGATTTTAAGGCAATTTGTTCCAGGTCACCCTCAAACCAGAGTGGCAATGTGGAAGCAAACCCCAGGAAATTCTGCCTGCACCCTAGCTCTCTGGGGGAACCTGGTCCTAGCCACATCCACTCAAGCCAAGTTGCTTTGCTTTCCTCTATCTCCTCCTCTTCTCTGAGGCCTGGGCTTTACCAGCAAGTCCAGCCTGGCACACCTCCTTCTGACCTGAGAGATCCATCAGTGCACAGCCAGAGCCCAGAAACCCAGGCCCACCCACCCTCACAGACCATGGTCCCTCCTCACTGCCCCTTGGCCATCTGCACCACATGGTCTCTCCATAGAGCCCCACAAAGCAGGGGCCTCTTGACACCACCAGAGTGGTTAAGGCCAGTCTGTCTGTCCCTCTCCGCCAAGGACAAAGATGCAGAAGTTGGAGGGCTCACCTCGGAAGCTCTGGCTGAACCTCTTCCCCCGGGAGCGGTCCCCATGGCTGCGCTGCAGCAGGGCCACATACTGGGCCTGCACATCAGGAGGCATGGTCAGTCCCTCCACATCAGCCTTGTCCAGGGTGGGTGCCTGGCTGAGTTGCAGCTGCTGCAGCAGGCTGTCCAAGACCTGCTCCTCAGTCAGGGCCTCCCCAGGGCCCACCAGTGGCAGCACCCAGAGTGCCCAGCAGAGCCCTAGGGGCCACATGGTACTGCTCAGGATGGCAGATATGTCCCCAAGGAGGCTGTGGGAGGATCTTGGGCCTGGCTGGGTCTGCTGAGATCTAGGACTGGCCAGCTTTATAGCTGGCCTGGGGTGGAGAGGGAGGGGGTAGGTCACACCCCTTGGACCTCCTGGGAGCTCAGCAGCCAGACAGGCTCTTGAGTCCCAGGGAGGGGGCTGTCCAGAAAGGGCACAAAGGACTGTCTGGATGCCACACAGGCCTGGGATTTCTAGCTATACTGCCTTGGCAGCTCCCAATATTTTTAGTGTCCGTTGAATTTCCCTGGACATACCCCAATCTTGTTTTATGAAAAATGCAAGGTTTTTCTGTGAAAAAGTGAGTCCTATTAGACAGCTTTTAAATCTCTTCCTGGAAGACATTCTGGGTCTAGGCTTGTTCCAGAAGAAAGGAGGGAAATTGTTCTATAGTCCTGCTGGTTCTGGCCACTTTCATTGATGCCCCTTGAGTCAAAGGAATTTCCCTCTATCCTTAAGTCCTTGCAACCCCCTCCTGCTCCACACATGGGTTTCTCCAAAAAGCAATTCCTGCTGGTGTCTTCCCAAACAATCACAGAGTGATTTTCCCCCTTCAGATGGCAAAATCTTTCTGGGGAGGGGTCCGCCCACACTGAGACAGCACACACCACTGTCACTCAGCTTGAATCCTAGTCATTTCCAGACATGGGAGGAAGGACAGAAACCTGGAAAGCAGAAGCCACAACACAGAGGCATGTCCTGTCCAAAACCATAGGTACTGAAGGCATATTGAGGTGGGAGCCCCCAGTGCCTTCTCCAACACATTTTAGAATAGCTCAGTTTGAATATGGGATCTGCTACTTGTTCCATGTTAAACCTGCCAGTGAGTTATTGAACTTCTCAGTTCCCACATCTGAAGACAGGAGATGATAATCACAAGATGTACTTCACAGAGTTAGTATGAAGATCAAATGAATGAATACAAATAAGGTGTTTAGCCCAGTGCCTTGTTCTAGTAATCACTCTAGGAGGGTGTGCTGCTATTATTCGTCTGAAATCTGCATTCTCAGCATTGTGGCCTTTCCAAAAATATAATTAATAAGAATATGAAACATTTCTTGGATGCTCACCATGTGGCAGGCATGTATTCAAGAGACACATGTCAGCCTTGATGCATCTTCCAGAGGCAATGTTAGAGTACTACAGGGTGAACTGACGCTCAGTTGGTGGAAGGCTCGGGACAAAAATGCAGGCATCTGTCTCCAGAGGCCCCTCCTGGCTCAGGGGATTTGACGGCATGCAGGAGGAAGCCCTTTCTAAAACCTCACAACCTTGACTCCTGTGTTCTTTCATGTGGGAGGTGAGTGATGATGGTGGAGGGGAACAAGGACTGTGGTCTGAGAGCCAAAGGGCTGGTTGGGCAGGGATCACCCCTGCCACCTTCCCAAGTTGGGTAGCACCCTGACACCTTTGTGGGGATGCTGTGTCACTGACGAATCTCTCATGTCACACATCCGAGGCAGAAGAGAACTTTCTGATTCTCAAGGGCAGAATTTCTTCTGGATGAAAGCCCACGGATACCATGCATAAAATGCCTGCACACACACACACACACACACACACACACACACACACACTCAGGCATTTGCATATACACAAACATTTGCAAATATACGTTCATTTGCATGTACACATACATAGTGAGGTTTTGGTAGTATGTAGGGTGGTCTTAGAAGGGGGGATAAAAATAATTCTGATAGGGCTGGGGGCAAAACTCAGATGTAACAAACTTGCTTAGTGTGTTTGAAACCCTGGGTTCGCCGGGCGTGGTGGCGCACACCTGTAATCCAAGCGACTCGGGAGGCTGAGTCAGGAGGATCGAGAGTTCAAAGCCAGCCTCAGCAATTTAGCGAGGCCCTAAGCAACTCAGTGAGACCCTGTCTCTAAATAAAATACAAAATAGGGCTGGGGATGTGGCTCAGTGGCCAAGTGTCCCTGAGTTCAATCCCTGGTTCAAAAAAAAAAAAAAAAAAAAAGAAACCCTGGGTTCAATCCCCAGCCCTGCAAAGTAAATAAATAAATATCCCATTTAACAGTTTGAATATCCTCTGAAAAATACGGCTCTCATTCTGCATGTGACCCAAATCACCCTTCCACTCTCTTGGTGACAAGCGTAGCCCTTTTCAAAAGAAATACTGTTCGCCTTTCTTTGCAAGTGATTATCAGAGAAAGGACTTATGTGATGCAAACATTTGGGCCTTAAATTGGGCCAAAAGGTGCAGAAGTGTCACATTTACTGGCAACCCAGGACCTGTGGTCCTCAATCCTAGAAGCTCTTCTGGGCTGGTGTTCCATAAATATGCAATAGTCCGCCACCCTTGCTGCTGGGTGAGAGGAAGCCCTGTGGCTTATCACAGGCCAGGAAGGTGCCAAGGATATAACACCCAGGCTGCCCTTGCCTGCCACAGCCCCCTCCCCAAGTCTCCAGCATCTAGACCTATTGGGAACTCCCTGGGGCCAGAGGCTCACAGTGAGACATTGCAGACCCCACTGTGGCTCAGCAAGGACATGCTGTCCCAGGGCTGAAGGAAGCCAGGCCCTGATGCTGCTGCTTCCCTCACTTACAGATGTGCACAAGAGGCCATCTACCACCTAAGAGACACATCAGGGCAAGAACTCTGGGAGTATCTGGGGAACTGACATGCTAAATGGAAACCTCCTTTTCCAGAGAAGACAGTGAAGTGGAGGGACCCGTCCTGGCTGCTCCAGATGTCTTCCTGGTTCTTCTGGATTGGTCTTTCAGGACAGAGCCAAGTCTAGATCTGAACCCTCAGTGGAAACTGGAACTATCCAGTCAACACCTAGCCTCTCCAAGAACCTGGGATAAGACCGAGCATCTGAGGACTGGTGCTGAGGGTGGTTCTGGAGGTGGGGCGTGGTCACTGGGATCCTGCAGAGGTGGTACATGGCTGGAAAACTGAGACCCCTTCCCAATTTAGGGGAGCCTTCCTTGAGCAAGGAGCCTGGGAACACGTAGCACCAATAGAGAGCTTATCCAGCCAACCACCTTGCTCTCCCGGGCTTTGAGTTGAAATGGACTGTTGAACTTAGAGCTGAAATGGAGTATCAAGGCCATTCTCCTGCCCCAAGGTTTTGAGCTAAGAAAATCAAGGCTCAGAGAGGTGACAACTTCCCCACACTCACGCAGTTAATGATGAACACCTGCACGAAGTCAGTTCTTCCAATACCCAGGCCATTGTTCTTTCTACAACCTCAAGTTATTTCCAGTGCCCATCCTGCCCTGTCCCCCTGAAGCCTACAAGGCTCATCCATCAGCCTTAGGCAAGCTGGGGATTCATCAACCCACAGTTGGGTCTGGGCAGGGGAAGGGGGCAGGGCGGCGTGAGAAGCAGACAGACAGAGGACAAATCCTGCAGACTCCTCAGGTTTCCCCAAGACACAGGCTTCTGTCCTAAATGTGGATTCCCAGCAGCCTGGAGAGTTCTGTTGGGAAATAAAGTAATTGGGCAATTAGCCAAAAGCCAAAAGAAGGACACGAATGTGGATTGGGAAACTTTTTACAATGGACAGATTAGCCCTCGGGAGGGAGGGCAGCCGCTCTTTGTCATGCAGAGGAAGGAGCCAGTCCACCCCTCAGACTGTGGATCTGGATGGAGCGTCTGGCTTTGGGGTCAGGTCAGACTAACAAAATGGAAAAATTATAAAATAGCCACTCTGTCCTGGTGAGAGGAAAGAAGTTTGGAGAACAGAGAACGTTCGCTGAAAGCTGTCTAAATCGGACCCCTCTCCCCAAAGATGTAGTCCAGATGGTTTATGAACCTGAATTGTTCAGGCTTTTAAAATTTTAAGTGAAGCCTTCAGAGATATTGTAAATGGTTTAAGTGTAAGTATCTGAATGCTGTCCCAAAAGCGCAAATTCTTTGCACTCTCATTTGCATATCTATTAGGACTGAGACCCTGGGACTAAAGTCTTCTCCAACCTGGGTGGCTTTAGACAATCCAAATGTCTCCACTTGCTCTGTCCTCTCAGGACCACATTCCATGATTGGGGCCGCTGCTTTCCCAGTCATTGTGTTGTCTGGCCTGGCCATTCCACACAGCTTGGCCATCATGAAACCATGATACAGGCTGCCCCTGAGCTCTGGGGATGGCTCTCCATTCCTCACCACTTCTCTGCCCAGAAAACTTTTCCACAAGCCCACTATTCTGGCACCCCCCACCTTCCCTCAAGGAGTCACTGCCTAGAATGGCACAAGGAACGCAGCACAGGCATTGGGAATGGAGTCCACTGGGGGCAGTGGCTGAGAATTGAATGTTAAAGATTTGAGGCCTGTTAGGTTGGAGATGCAGGGCAGGGTGAGGAGGGTCCTCTAGCAGGCTTATGGGAAGATGCTGGAGGATGCTGGAGGATTTCGGTGAAAAAACAGCCCATTACACCATCCAAGTTACTCATAATCTTGCCCTTCTACATGATTCCCCAGATTCATGATTGCCTGTGATGAGAAGAAAGAAAATGACCAGGAAAAAACATTATTTTTTTCTGAGATCTTTTCTGGACTTTCTCCAGAAATTTGAGAAGAACAGGTGAACAGAAAAGGTTCCCCCCACTCCATTAGCATTTTTTTTAATTAGAAAAGTTTTTGTTCTTTTTCTCTAAATACTCTGAACAGCATCACATTATATGTGAACTAAGTACCACAATATTTAATGCTTCAATAGATCTATTGAATTGTAGTTATCTCCGTTTTCCTCTAAATTTCCATTTCTTCTCCTCTCTGTCTTTTCTAAAAACTCTTTTTGTCTTTCTCCACAGCTTTCATACTTCTGGAAATTTTCACATCCAAGAACCCTGATGTAGGAGGCAGGAGACCAGAGGAGGCCAGATGCTGATTACTGTCCGTCCCTGCCTGGTGACCCCTTCCCTGCCATCTGTGCCTACGCAAAACAGTTCCTATCTTGCTCCAGATCTGTCATCACTGTCATGACTTCCCACATCACAGACAGAAGTTCCTCTTTCTTGGCCCATCTGGAAGCTCTTCTCCAGGTCCCAGCCTGACTCTCCATCCCGTCTCCAAGCCCCTCCGTTTGGCATCTGGTTTCTCACAGAAGGAGCCCCAGATGGTCATCTATCTGTTCATTCATTCTCCCGCATGCCCTTCTTCTCTTCTTTACCCTTGAAATATTTCTCATCTGGAAAATCTCAGTATTTTTTTTTCTGATGTTGAAGTTGAAACCCAAAGCCTGCCCAATGTTCTGACAACCCCCTCTCTCCCTCCCCAGGACAGTTGATGGGATGGCATTCTCTCCTGGCATCACAGAGAGATGGTTCACTCTCCCTATACAGTGAAGAGCTCTCTTGTTTGATCCTGTAACCATGCCCAGCACAGTGCCTGTCAAATAATTGCTCAGATAGTTTTTGCTGAAAGAGAGAGAGGGGAGAAAGAAAAGATGGAGAAGGAGGAGGAGGAGGAGGAGGAGGAAGAGGAGGAGGAGGAGGAGGAGGAGCAGGAGGAGAAGGAAAAGAAAGAGAGGACATACATGTTATTTTTGGCTAAGAACATTCATATGGGAGTTAGAGACATGAGATCTGTGCCCAGATTGAGGCCAGTATTCATTAGAATCTAGTAACCAACACATAAAGATTTTTTTTTCACAGTGCTGGGATGGAACCCAGGGCCTCACAGATGCTTAGCTATACCCAGTCCAACACATGCAATTTTTAAAAAATTTTTATTTGTTTTGATTAGTTATACATGACAGTAGAATGCACTTTGATACATCATATATAATAGATTATAATTTCTCATTCAGACATAATCAGAATGTCTGATTCATTCTACTATCTTTCCCATCCCCATACCCCTCCCCTGCTTCTACTCCCCTCTACCTAATCTAAAGTAACTATTCTTTCCTCAGCCCCCAACTCCCCGCTTTATTGTGAATTACCATCCACATATCAGAGAAAATATTCAGCCTTTGGTTTTTTGGGATTGGCTTATTTTGTTTAGCATGATATTCTCCAGCTCCATCCATTTACTGGCAGATGCCATAATTTCATTCTTCTTTAAGGCTGAGTAATACATAGTACATTTTCTTTATCCATTCATCTGTTGAAGGGCACCTAGGTTGGTTCCATACTTTAGTTATTGTGAGTTGAGCTGCTATAAACATTGATGTGGCTGTATCACTGAAATATGCTGATTTTAAGTCCTTAGGGTATAAACCAAGAAGTGAGATAGGTGGGTCATACAGTAGTTCCATTCCAAGTTTTCTGAGGAATCTCCATACTGCTTTCCATAATGGTTGCACCAATTTGCATTCCCACCAGCAATGTATGAGTGTACCTTTTCCCCTACATCCTTCATTTTAAAATTGAGAAAAAGCACAATCAGGGGATGGGGATATAGCTCAGTTGGCAGAGTGCTTGCCTTATAAGCACAAGGCCCTGGGTTCAATCCCCAGCACCACACACACACACACACACACACACACACACACACAAATAAATAAATGAATAAATAAATTTTTAAAAAGCACATTCACTTGGCAAAGGAGCAGAGGATGAGAAATGTTTCCTACACAGACACCTAAATCCTGGTCAGCTTCTCCAAAGCAGCACTGTATCTTGTCTGTACTTCCAGCACTGTCTAAATTTGCACAAGGCCAGGTGTGTGATAAGGTGTATTTGGTATCAGTATTTCTTGTTGTTTTCACCTGACAACACTCAACCCACTCCCTTCCCTCTGAGACATAGTTCTCCTGATCTCATGTGATTCACTTGGCCTTTCTTTAGGATCACACTGGTCTAGATGGAATTTTTTAAATAATTTAATTTTTAAAATATTCCAATTGATACAATAATTGTACATATTTGAGGGTATAGCGTGTGATGTTTGGTACATGTATACATTGTATAATGATGAAGTCTGGATATTTAGCTTACCCATCATCTCAAAAATTATCATTGCTTTGTGGTAAGAACATTTCAAAATCCTCTTTTAGCTATTTTGAAATACACAGTACATAGGGCCAGGGATATAGTTCAGTGGTAGAGCATCTGCTCAGTGTGCACGAAAATAAAACATTTCTTTCTTTCTTTCCCTTTTTTTCCCCATTGCTGGGGAGCAAACACAGAGCCTCACATTAAGCACACGTTCTACCACCGAGCTACACCCTCAGCCACTACATCGGTATTATTAACCACGGTCACCCCTGCCCCGAATTTGAACTTATTCCACCCGCTGAGCTGTGCCTTTATGCTCCTTAACCAATCCCTCCCCATTGCCCACTCCTCTGGTAACTACTACTCTATGAGATCAGCTTTTGTAGATTCTCTATGAGTGAAATTATTCAGTATTTGGAGATGGAAAAACTTTTTGTTTTGTTTTGTTTTTTTGGAACCAGGGATTGAACTCAGGGGCATTCGGCCACTGAGACACATCCCCAGCCCTATTTTGTATTTTATTTAGAGACAGGGTCTCACTGAGTTGCTTAGGGCCTCGCTAAGTTGCTGAGGCTGGCTTTGAACTCATGGTCCTCCTGCCTCAGCCTCCAGAGTTGCTGGGATTACAGGCGTGCGCCACCTCGCCCCGCGGAAAAACCTTTTTTTTTTTTTTTTAAGTTTTTTTTTGTTTGTTTGGGGTTTTTCGTGTTTGTTTGATTGTTTTTTGGGTTTTGTTTTGTTTTGTTTTGTTTTTTTGTACTGAGGATTGAACTCAGGGGATCTTTACCACTGAGACATATCCCCAGTCCATTTCATTTTTATTTTGAAATAGGGTCTTGGGCTGGGGTTGTGGCTCAGTAGTTGAGCACTCGCTTAGCATGCATGGGGCCCTGGATTCAATCCTTAGCACCACATAAAAATAAAATAAAGGTATTGTGTCCACTTACAACTAAAAAAAAAAATTAAAAAAAAAAAAGAAACAAGGTCTTGCTAAATTGCTCGGACTAGCTTCAAATTTGCAATCCTCCTGCATCAGCTTCCCAAATTGCTGGGATTAAAGGGGTGTGCCACTGTGCCTGGCAAGAGATGGGGTCTTATTATGTTGCCCAGGTTGGTTCTGAACTTCTGGGCTCAAGCAATCCCTTTGCCTCAGCCTCCAGAGTAGCTGAGACTATAGGCATATACCACCCATGCTCTGGCTAAAGATGAAAATTCTTTTTTTTTTTTCATGGTACTGGGGATCAAACCCAAGGCCTTGTGCATGCCAGGCATCCCCAGTCCAGAGATGGAAAATTCTTAAAGAGTCATGTTTTCTAGGCTGTGGGTACCCAGCTGATCAGTAAGGAGGGAGAGTTCTCACCAGCTCGGGGAGAGCATTGCATCGGTGGGGGCTGTAGTTTTGATAAGAAGGGTCATTACCCTATTCCCTAATCTCCAGAGTGAGGCTGATAACATAGGGTGGGGGATTTGCACATTCTGATAGGTAATGGAAAGGCGGGCTGAGCAAACAAAATACATACTAATGAATATGGAGTCATTTGGGAATCCCTAAGACAAGCCCTCTCCTGCTGGGACAGATCCTCTTTTCAGAAACCTCAGCTTGTTATCAAGAGCTCAGCCTGCAGCTATCACAGAAAGGAAACGAGCTTTTGCCATCCACTCTGGTGAGAAGCCACTGGCATGTTTTACCCCCTTCCTGCGTGTTAGGGAATGTGACACTCCAGCCACCAAGCAGCCGACACCTCCTGGAAACACTTTTTGCTTCCTCTGCCAGGCAGTTCTAAGCTGTCCTTTGAGCATTTGTCCTGCCTCTTGGTCTTGGAGCTCTGAGAGGTTCCTGGTGGGAGCTGAATTTTCTAAGGAGGCTTCTGGGGACCTGCGTGTGAACAAAGACATACCATGACACAGTATCAAACAGCACAGAAGTGTTTATAATGAAAGCCTTCCTCCCCACCTCAGCCTTCCCCATTCTTCAGAGGTTGCTTCTGATGGTTTACCTCCCAAACCATGACGCCTTTTTCCATCCTCCTCCCAAATTTTTATTTTTATTTTTGCCAGTGCTAGGCAAGCACTGGCAAAATTGAACTTAGGCATGCTAGGCCTAAGTATTGAACTTAGGCATGCTAGGCAAGTGCTCTCCCATGGAACTACATCCCCAGCCCACCACTTGAGTTTTTTAAAAATATTTTTTAGCTGTAGGTGGACACAATACCTTTATTTTACTTTTTTGGGGTGCTGAGGATGGGGCCCAGGGCCTCACCCATTCTAGGTGAGCACTCTGCCACTGAGCCATAACCGCAGACCCTTGCATTTTTAATAAATGCATTGGTAATTTTAGTTCTTTTTGTTACTTTTGCAAATGGAAACAGTATAATGAAGCCTGTGTTTCTCACTCCCTGAACTTTATTTTGTTTTTATGGTACTGGGGATTGAACCCAGGGACACTCTCACTGAGCTACATCTCCAGCCCTTTTTACTTTGTATTTTGAGACAGTGTCTCACTCACTAAGGTGCTGAAACTGGCCTTGAACTTGCAATCCTCCTACCTCAGCCTCCCAAGTCTCTGGGATTATAGGCATGCCTAGCACTCCCCAAGCTTTGGATAATGTCTGCTTCACCAGGTAAGACTATGAAATATTACTCATTTTCCCTCCTTCTTCCATCCCCATCTCTGATCTCTACCAGCTACATCCTCACTTTTGCATTGTCCATCCGGGTAACCTTCACATTCTGTTCAGTCCTTTGTCTATGTTGATTTTAAATGCTGAAAGACAATAAATAACATTATTATAAAATCTTAAATTAGGCAAAAAGTGCTTTACTGTAGAGTATTTAAATAATACCGATGTTTTAAGATGTATTACTATTACTTCATTTTTTTGTGGCATTGGGGATCAGATCCAGGGCCTGGAGCATGCTAGTTAACCACTTTACCACTGGGCCACATTCCAAGCCCAACAATAACAAAACAAAACAAAATTTCCCTATTCCAATTCCTCCTATTCATCTCCCCTGACTCCCTGAAAATTTTTTGAAGGTAATTAACCACTGCTATCATTTTGGTGTATATTATTTCAACTAGGTTTTTTTTCCTACAAATATATTAGTATGAAAATTAATGTCTATTATATACATATCAATATATAAATTTTGCATTCTCTTTTTCACATTGTCTGAATAAAACTGCACATTATTTCCTCCAACTGGTTTTTCTCACTTAACCATGTGTCTTGGAGATATTTCCATATTGCTACCCTCCAAGCAAGATCTACACATCCTTTTATTGCTGAATACAGTTTCAAAATAGAGAAACATTACCCTAACTGACTTTTATATTTTTTTCCATATTATAAATAAAACTGCAGTGAAAAATTTGGAGCATTCCTCTTTGTGTACCTGTATGTAGTCACTTCTCTAGGTCAGACACTGAGAAGGGTGTATGTGTTTTGTAGTTTTGTTAGATTCCAGCAGATTGTCCTCCAAGAAATCACTACCAATTTAGCCAGTGGTGGTAGCTGCATACCTGCAATCTCAACTACTCAGGAGACCGAGGCAGGAGGATCACAAGTTCAAGGCCAACCTTGGCAACTTGTCAAAACCCTGTCTCAAATAATGATAAATAAATAAAAAGAATTGGGATGTAGCTCAATGGTAATTACCTGAGTCCAATCCCCCAGTGCAGGAGAAGAAAAATGAAAAAAAAATCTCTATCAATGTACAGACCCACTCAAATGTTTTCGTGAGAGAGCTGGTCTCCTTACGTCCTTGTCTCTTACTTAAGTGCCTACATTTGACCTAATCTAATGTGGGGTGGGAATTTGAAAGAATCAGATGATATTGCCTGTATTTTGCATTTCCCTGATTATCAGTGAGATTGAACAACTTTTCCAATGTCAGGAGTCATTTAGGTTTATTTTCTATTATGTAGTTTGAACCCAAGGGCACTTACCCACTGAGCCATATCCCCAGCCCTTTTTATTTTTTATTTTGAGACAGGCTCTTACTAAGTTGCTTACAACCTTGCTAAGTTGTTAAGGGTGGCTTCGAAACTGTGATCCTCCTGCTTCAGCCTCTGGAGTTGCTGGGATTATAGGTGTGTGCTATCACTCTCCGCTTGCCTTTTCCTTATTGATTTGCAGTAGTTCTTAATATATTCTGCATATAGATCCTTTTTTGATTATATGCATGGTGAATATATTCTTCTAGATCTGACTGGAATGTTCTCTTTTTTATGACTTTGTTTTAAGTTTATAATGTTTTGGTTTTGGTTGAAGTCAAATTTATTAGTCACTGTTGGACATGGTGGCACTTGCTGGTAATCCCAGTGGCTTGGGAGGCTGAGGCAGGAGGTGATGTAAGACAGAAGAGGCTGGACACCTGAGGAATTTTCAGGAAGCAGGTTTATTGGCCACAGGGTCCAGAGCGTCTATGGCCTAAAAAATTATCTGGACCTCAAGTCTGGAAATTCTTTGATCTTTATACCCAGTGGGAGGAGGGCTTTGAAGGTTTACTAGACAAGGGCTTTTTGTCCCATTTTTTTAGATTAGTCAGAGGTTTTCAAGTTTTATCACAAAAGCAGTAGTAACATCATCAAATCTGCAACCAAACAGCTTTTGCAAGACTGCGCAACTTAGTCCTCACAGAAGAGAGGACATCCTATCCCACATTGAAGGTTTTGTTTTGTCTTGTTTTTTTGTAGCTGTAGATGGACATCATGCCTTTATTTCTTTATTTTTTAACACAGTGCTAAGGATCAAACCCAGTGCCTCACATGTGCTAGTCAAGCACTCTGCCACTGACCTACAGCCCCAGTCCCCCACATTGGGTTTTGTTGCAGAAATTTTTGCTGATATTCTGTTAATAAAAGCAATTATGGTGAGGGTCTCTAGAGAAGCATAATTAAGATTCTTTGGTGGAGGATGGGGCACCACTACAGAGGATCACAGGGAGCTTTAAGCAGAAGCATCCAAAGACATCACCCAGGCCCCTTCTCCAAGGGATGCTTCCAGGGTCCCACGAGGCAACAAGCACTGGGCAATGTGGCCCCTTCAGTTTTTCCTGAGGAAGCCTTCTCTGAGCAAAGGAGGACCCACTTGTCTCTAGAGCCTGTGAGACATGCAAATTGAGGGGGCAGGTATAGAGGCCAAAGCTTTCAAAAAGCCTGTGGAATCCTTGAAAAGGAAGGCTCCAGTTGGGTGGATGGCTTCCAGGAGACGGTCTGGGGACCATCTGGAGACCATGCAGAGAGGGTGCCTCTCTTCCTGGACTGAGTTGCTTCCTTAACAAGTACACAGTCATCGTAGGCAGGTTGCTCATGTGCTCTCCTCAGCTAAGGACCATGGAACAAAGACCTGAGACAGTCCCACACTCATGAGGAAGGAAAGCAGGGTTCAGGCTTGTTAGGGTTATCCCAGAATGAGAGGCTGTCAGCCTGGCGGAGCCCTGCCCCCTCGGGCTACCAGGGCTGGGCTTTCATTGTCTGTGCAGAGAGCCTGGAAGGTTTTGGTGGAGCCTCTGAGTGGTCATTAGAGGTATGGAGGGTGGGCGACCAGATGAGAAGTTTCCATTTGCTTCCAAAGGCAACAAGATCTCTGGGGCAGAGTCATGGTTCTCAATGGTCCCCACTCAGTGACCTTGTGGGGAATGTAGGGTGGGAGACCAGGAGGCAGGGCTATGATGGTCACATAAAAGAAAAGCGATGGGATGGGACCTGAACTGTGGCAATAGCAAATGAGGTGAAGCCACCAGCAACCCAAAAGGTTGTCGTGACTAAGGACTGAATGGATATGGCAGAGGCAGGAGAGGTGACTCCTGGGTTCCTAGATTGGGTGCCTACCAGAGGATGGGATCCAGGTGTTGAGGGAGAAGACATTCAGTTCTGTCTGAGTCATGAGGAACCCCTGGGGAACCTGGGAGGAGGGGGTATGGTGGGAAACTCTGGGAAGATGTTCGGGTTAGAGAACCATGACATCAGGCAACACCAGCACAGCACACAGGTAGTTCCTGAAGCCCCTGGGGCAGACACCACCACCAGGAAAAATCACATAGAAAAAGGATACTCTGCAAGCCTGTGGAGAAATCCACCAAAATCTCACCAAAACCTCACCAGAGAAAAAAGATTGCTGTGTAATGTCACCTCAGGACTTAATGACTTAAACACTAGCATCTTTTGTGTCCCCCGCTTTTATATATATGTGTGTGTGTGTGTGTGTGTGTGTGTGTGTGTGTATGTTTGTTTGAATTTTGTACCAGGGATTGAATCCAAAGGTGCTCCACTAAGCTACATCCCAGACCTTTTTATTTCAAGACAGGATCTCACTAAGTTGCTGAGGCTGTCTTCAAACTTGTGATCCTTCTGTCTCAGCATCCTGAGTAAATGAGATTACAGGTGCATCCCACTGCACCCTGTTCCAGAAGAAGTTCAGCTGTATGGTTCTAGCTCAAGATCTCCCATAAGGTTGTGTTCAAGGTTGCCTTCTACTGAAAGTTGCACTGGGGCTGAAAGACCCGTTTCTAAGCTGGGCACAGTGGTGCATGCCTATAATCCCAGTGGCTTGGGAGGCTGAGGCAGGAGGATTGCAAGTTCAAAGAAAGGTCCTGAGCAACTCTGTGAGACCCTGTCTCTAGATAAAAAAAATTTTAAAAGGGGTGGGGATGTGGCTCAGTGGTGAAGCACTCCTGGGGTCAATCCCCAGTACAGAAAAGGAAGGAAGGAAGAAAGGAAGGAAGGAAGGAAGGAAGGAAGGAAGGAAGGAAGGAAGGAAGGAAGGAAGGGAGGGAGGGAAAGAGGGAGGCAGAGAGGGTGAGAAGGAGGGAGGGAGGGAGGCCGACCCACTTCCACACTCCAGGATTCACTCACATGGCTGTTGGCTGGAGGTCTCAGCTCCTCACTGATTAGACCTCTCCATGGAGCTTCAGAAGGTAACTGCAGATCCACAACTTTTGTTTAAGGTAGGAGGTCAGGGCCAGAAATAGAAGTCTAGGAATTGTCCAAATAGAAATAATACATTAGGTCAAAAAAGCAAATGTCTGAGAGAGCAACTGATTCTGCCTTTATTTAAAATTTTGATATTTTATTCATTCATTATGGATTTTTAGCTTGGATTTTGACTTTTTAAAATATTAAATTAAGAGCTGGGCATGGGGGCTGGGATTGTGGCTCAGCGGTAGAGTGCTTGCCTCCCATGTGTGAGGAACTGGGTTCGATTCTCAGCACTGCATATAAATAAATGAATGAAATAAAGATCCATCAAAAACTAAAAATGTATAAAAATAATTTTTAAAAAGAAATCTTATGAAATTATTTTCCAAACAACATCCTGAAAATTGAATAAAAATATAAAATTAATAATTATTAGGTACAATTGTGTAAATATAAAAAAAATTAACAACAACAACAAAGAGCTGGGCTTGGTGGCACACACCTGTGGTCCTAGCTATCAGAAGGCTGAAAAAGGAGGATCCCTTAAACCCAGGAGTCTGAGGACAGCCTATCTAAAAAAAATAAAAATAAAACATTAAATTAAAATATTATCTTGATTTCTGAGATTTTCATGCCTATCTGACTGGGATGGAGCCAAGTGGCAGAGTACTTAGCAAACGTGAGGCCCTGGCTTCCATGCTCAGCACTGGGCAGGAGGAGGCCATCTACTCACCTACCCCTGTCCCAGCCCTAGGAGGAGCAGAGGGCCCCAGCGGAGCCTGTGAGCATGCCAGGAAAAAGAACCCTTGTCAAACAGAGACACCATGGAGGGAGGAGCTTGCTTCCTTCCCCTGACTTTGCCACATCATCATGATTTCTTCTGCATTTGTCAAAGGTGGGAGGAGAATTAGAACTTCCTGGAGTCCAGCCTCACCCCAATGTGAGACATTTCCAGGCAGATCCCCAGCAGCCTTTAAGCCCCAGTGTCCTGCCTCCCAGAGGCTGAAGCCCTGTGAAAAGGGCAGAGCCTCCTTTGGAAAGCATTTTCAACCTATAATCCCAGTGGCTTGGGAGGCTGAGTCAGGAGGATCACAGGTTCAAAGCCAGCCTCAACAATTAGCAAGACTGTAAGCAGCCTAGTGAGACCTTGTCTAAAAAAAAAAATAAAAAGGACTAAAGAGAAAGCATTTTCAAGGAGGGGAGGAAGTCAATCTTGGAGCCCCAAATGGTGTCACCTTTCCTCAGAAGGATCAAAGCTGGGGGAGGATGACAACCCTGTGGCTCCTGGAAACCAGTCCAAAGGTTCTGTGCTCTTGCTTCCGTCTGCCTAGGGCTCCTTGACTTCACATCTAATTTCTACCCCCTAAACAATGGCAGCCTTTGAGAAGGGAAACCAAGGCCAAAACATACAAACTCATCTGTCTTAGGTCATGGGGTCTGACTGTCCAGTCTGTCCCCACTGGGATTTGAACCCAACCCCCTGAGGCTGCATCCTTAGTACCATCATCTTATGGGCAAACAATCTCCTAATCCCAGTGGATTTGAACCCAACCCCCTGGGCAGCCACCCAATCCTTTCCACAGTTCATTCAATCAACACTTACTGAACACCTGTCCATCATCAGACACCTCTGAGCTGTGAAACAGAGATAGGTTCCACCCTTCAGGAGCTCAGTGTTTAGTAAACAGAACATGGGGGATAAGCGTGGCTGGACCCAGGTAATGCCAATGCTAATGTGGATTCTCATTAGCTTCCCAGAGAGCAGATTTCAGTTTCCTTCCGTGTTGACTGGGCAGAGGCACCCCAGCTGTCAACTGAGCATTCCAGGGTTGGGGAAGGTCCTGAGCAGTGAGTCACAGTATAATCCCTTCAGACCTGGCTGTACTCTTGCCTCTTGGCTGGAGGACTAAAAAGCAAGTGTCATTCTTGCCACCCCAAAGGACACTGGCCAGACTTATTGCCTGTAAACCCCAGTTAATGTGACCAGGCTTTACAGCAATGTCAACAAGTTCATGCTCAGGGCACTCGAGAAATAAGATGAGGTTTAAAAGAAAGAAAGTGGCAAGTCGGGAAATGTGTGACTGAGGGCTGGTCACACGTTTGTGCTGTAGAGTGCTTGCCTAGCATGTGTGAAGCCCTGTTTTTGATTCCCAGCACCACAAAAATAAATAAAGTGCCATGAAATTTGTGTCTGAGACCCAAGGCAGAGACACTGGCTTCTTTCCATGGCGGAGATGATCCCTCTCTAGCCTCCACTGTCCCACATGCCTCTAAGTGGCCCCAGTACCTGTGTGCTAGTCAAGTCCACAGGGTCCTGAGCCACACTGCCTGGGCTCCAGGCTACCACTCCATGAGTAAGGTGACTGTAGGCTGCTCTCTGTGCCTTAATTTCTACATGGTGAGAAGGAGGAGGATGACAGAGCCTTCTTTGCAGAGTTGTTTAAATCAGTATTTATTTATTTGTAGTGCTGGGAATTGAACCCAGGGCCTGTCACTTGCTAGGCAAGCATTCTACCACTGACCTACATCCCCAGTCACCTTACAATTAAAAAAAAAGGTCCGAAGGAAGCACTTCTTGGCTACAGAAACTATCTTCATAAACCCACACATTCAAAACAATTTCCTTTTGAGCATCTCAGTGAGGGAGCATTGTTAAGAAGAGTCTGGCACGTTAAAAAGTCATGTTCTGCCCAGCGGCAGGGGATTGTCATGGGTAGGAATTATGTGAGGTCTCTGGGTTCCCTGCTCCACATGGCCTGTAGTGGGAGAAATAAGAAGAGCAATGGGTGGGGAGGAGAAAAAGGACCCAGAGTTTCCCCACCAGGTTCTGGGCCAGGTTCTGGGCAGTTACCTCCTGGCCAGGCAGAGGCAGGTATGGTAAAGGATTACCATGGACCCCAAGCCCTGCCTGGCGGCCAGCAGGGGTCGCTGCAGAGCTGGAAACCATAATACCAAGGGTGCACAGTATCGTCAGGTGCGCTTGCAAAGTGATCATCCTCTCTTCTCCAAAACCCTGTGTGAGCTGGGGTGGTGGCACACAAGCCTGTAATCACAGCCACTCGAGAGACTGAAGCTGGAGGATCGCAAGTTTAAGGCCAGCCTCTATAACTTAGTGAGACCCCTGTCTCAAAAAACAAAACAGACCAGGGATGTAGTTCACCCTGTAGTGGGAATGTGCCCATAGGATCAATCCCCAGTTGCCCAGCCCAGAAAAACTCAAACTTATGTGAGTACAGGGTCCTTCCAGATGAAGAAACTGAAACCAGAACAGTTGCAAGATTTTCCCAGGGTAACCAACACTTCTGGGGAGGTCTGCCTAGACCACTTAGTGTTTTAGTTACGGGGATGAACTTAAAAACAGCTACTTTTCTCTGACTTTCTAGGACTTAAGCTGGAATTTTGTCCTCCTTGTGCCTCTCCAGTAGTCCATTCACTCAAGCTATTGTTCAGCCTTAAAGAGAAAGACACTAGATAACCTTGTGCTCCCCACCATGTTTTCCAGATGTGGTCTCTGGGCAGAGGCCTCTTCTGCCTGCCTGGTCTAAGAGCAGTGCAGGTCTGAAGTCCTGATGGAGTTGAAACATAGCATCAGTGTGTAATTTCCCACTCATATGACATGCAGACATCAGACAAGAATAAATATATTAGAGCTCTATAAAACAGCTACATAGGGCTTGGGGATACAGCTTAGTGGTAGAGCACTTGCCTAGCATGCTGGAGGCCCTGGGCTCAATCCTCAGCACCACTAAACAACAACAAAAATAGCTGTATGACAAAAAGAGTGTTTTGTTTTGTTTGGATAACACAAAAATAAAGCAACAGTTGGATGCCGCCATATATTCAATTTACTCCAAAAGAAAAAACAGTGGACGATTAGGATAGAGTTGTCAAGGAGAAAAGTAATAATGTTATGGAATATTTAACATGCCTGCACATGATTTATTCATAGCTTGTAGATTGAAAACTGAAGTGAAATCTGATAATTCAAAAGTCAGAGAGAACAGATCCAAGTCAAATCTGCACCTAACCATCTGCCTGCCACATAATCTGTGTGACGGGTAGTGGGAGTGGGCAGCTGCACTCTGCTCGTAGGGATCCAGTTACTGCCACCTGCACCCCATACCACTGTCCTCCCACCTCCCCATCTTCCTCTGAGCGGTCTTCCTGCCCGCCTTCTCTGCTTGTATTTATTGATGCACAGCGCCCTCTACTGTCCACAGTCTTCAGGGCTGGGATTGGAGCTCAGTAGCAGAGAACCTGCCTAGCGCACTCTGGTGTTGGACCCTTAGCACCACATACAAATAAGCAAATAAAATAAAGACATGTTGCCCATCTACAACTACAAAAACAAACAAACAAACAAACAAATAAATAATTTGGGAGTTTTTAAGGAAAAAGAAGAAAATCTTTCTTCACAGAATAGGTAAACTTTTTCGTGATTGGCTGGTGGTATGCAAACCATAGACACCCTTCATAGAACTGCTGTGCACACTTGCCCCTCAGTTGCTCCCAGGGCTCATTTTGGAAAAATGTCATTCATTTCACCAATATGTGTGGAGCATCTTCTATATCCCAAACACTAACAGACAAAACTCTCTGTCCTAAAAATATTATTTTCAATGGAGAGGGACATTCAGAAAATGAAATAAACAATATAATTGGTAATAAATACTATGAAAAATTAGGCAGAAAAGAAAGGAAAGCCAGGATTGTTACTGCCTCTTCCTTCTCCTCCTCCTTCTCCTTCTTCCTCTTCTGATGTGATTCAGTGGCTAAGCATCCCTGTGTTCAACTACCAGTACCAAAAATTAAAAACTAAAAAGAAAGAAAAATAGGGATTGTATGGAAAGAGGTGTGCTACTGTCTCCTCCTCTTCCTCCTTTTTATAATGGTACTGGGGATTGAATTCAGAGATGCTCTGCCACTGAGCTACATCCCCAGACACTTTTGTATTTATTTTGACAGGATTTTGCTAAACTGCCCGCTTGACCTCAAACTTTTTTTTTTTTTTTTTTTTTGGTATTGGAGATTGAACCCAGGGGCACTCGACCATTGAGCCACATCCCCAGCCCTATTTTTTTTTTTGAGCCAGTAAATTCTTATTAATAATTTTATAATTAATTAATAATTAATAATTTTCTTACATGGATTAAATGCTGAAATAAGGTATTGTGTTAACTAAAATAAAAATTAATTTCACTTGCCTCCTTTTTTGGGGGGGGGCACTGGGGATTGAACCCAGGGGCACTCGGCCACTGAGC
>JAJEJO010001495.1:483577-498975 GCA_020662805.1 Glaucomys volans | reverse complement strand
GGGGGGGGGGGACAGTCTTTGTTGCCCAGACTGGCTTTAAACTCCCACTTCAGTCTCCCAAGTAGATGGGATTACAGATGTGTGCCACTACACCCAACCCCTTTGAATGTGCTTTTAAAGATTTGAATAGGTACCCAAGTAATGTGAAAATTGTTTTCAATATCCACACTAGCAAAAGGATTCTAAGCAACAGAAAAACACAGTGTGGCAATCAGAAAAACATGCCTCAGAACCCCTGTTGTGGGAAGCAAAATTGAGTGATGGTCCCATGGCTGCCCCTCTGGAGCCATCAAATTCACACCAGGGCCACACTCTCTAGGGACTTTAGCCAAAGAGCACAGTGGTAGTGCTAAGAAATGCCCATTCTGGTGAGATGCTGGGCAACTTGGGTTTAGACTCCATCCACCAACCTGGCTAGATCACGGAAATTAGATAATCCGAAAACAGGAATGTTTGGTGAGGCAAAGACTCGGGGACTTAAGGGACTCATAGTTATGCAGTGGTTTAGCATATTTGTAAGTTGGAACTGGAGAATAAGGAGAGTAAGACAGAAAATTTTCTGTCTTATTCCCAGGAGAATAAGACAGAAAATGCAGGACAGTAAAAAGATCTGAATAAACAATCACTGAAATTTTTCCAAATTTAATTAATGGCATAAATTTAGAGCCAAGAAGTTCATCTCTCTCTAAGATTAACACAGAGTAAACTGCACCTAGGCATACCTAAAGGCAGCCAGAGAAAAAGACACATTTAAAGGGAGCTATCATTCATATAAGCACTGACGTGTCACCAGAAACAGCACAGCCTAGAAGACAATGGAATATATTTTTAAAGTGATAAAAGGAAAATTTGTTCCCTGTCCTATATAAAAAGTTTTTCAGGCTGAAGAGAAATACAAGACCTTCCAGAAGGGTAAATACACAGATGAATATAAAAAGATACATTTCAAATTTTTTTCTCTTAATTTCTTTAAAATACATATTATTTAAAGCAGAAATTATATCACAGAGCTTATAGATGCAATACATGTGACGACGACAGTACAAAAAAATAGGGATGATAAATAGACCTATAGAGTTGAAGGATTTCTACATTTTATGTGGAGTGGCATATTTACTATTTAGTAGACTGAAAAAGTGGGAACATATATTGTGATCCTTAAAATAACACTAAAATATTTATGCAGAGTACTCCTAAAATGCCAATAAACTAAATGCACTTCTAAAACAATCAACTAATCCAAACAAACAAACAAACAAAAAAACAGTAAAATGTTAGATCTAAATCTAACTGGGTGGGTACAGTGGCATACACCTGTAATCCCAGGAGCTTGGGAGGCTAAAGCAAGTGCAAAGCCAGCTTCAGCAATTTAGCAAGGCCCTAAGCAATTTAGTGAGACCCTGTCTCAAAATAAAAAATTTAAAAAGGCTGGGGATGTGATGCAGTGGTTAAGTGCCCCTGGGTTCAATCCCTGGTAACCTCCCCCCAAAAAAACAAAAAACCGAACTAACTGTATTAATAATTACATTGAGCTGGACACAGCAGCATATGCCTATAATCCCAGCAGCTCAGGAAACTGAGGCAGAAGTACTTCAAGTTCAAAGCCCGCCTCAGCAACTTAGCAAGGTCCTAAGCAACTTAATGAGACCCTGCCTCAAAATAAAAATAAAAAAAGGTCTGGGGATGTGGTTCAGTGGCTGAGCACCTATAGGTTCAATCCCCAGTGCCCCACCCCACAAAAAAAGAAATTACATTTAATGGTAAACTCTAATTAAAAGGCAGAGACAGACTAAAAAATGCAAGCCCCAAGTATATGCTGTATGTAAGAAACCCACTTTAAATAGAAAGACTCAGATGTAGTAAGTAAATGAACAGGAAAAGGTACAGAGGTACACTGCAAATAGTTAAGAATAAGGCCGGAGTGGCTACACTCACATTAGATAAAGTAGACTTTTAACCAAAAAGTATTATCAGATAAAGAGGGAAATTTCACAATGATAAAACGCTCAGTACAGGGCAGGGCGAAGCTCAGTGATAGAGTTCTGGCCTATCATGACCAAGGCCCTGGGTTCCAACCCTGGCAACAAAAAATAAATTGTTCAATACATTAAGAAAACAGTACAAATACAAATACAAAACATAAAGCAAAATTGATAGAATTAAAGAAATATTAGATCACAAAACAGGTCTTGATAAAACCAAAAGGACTGAAACTGTAAAGAGGATATTTTCTAACCTCAATGGGATTAAAATAGACATCAGTAATAAGCTATTTGGGGGGAAATAAACACCTGCTAATTAGACAACACACTTTGAGCTAATCCATGCATCAAAGAACTCAAGGAAATCAAAATATTGAGAACTTGATGATAAAAAAATGTTAAAATAGTTAAGATGTAACTAAAGTAGCATTTAAAAGAAAATTTAGTTTTAAATATTTATACTAAAAAAATTAAAACTCAATGACCTAAGACTTATCTTAGGAAGCTAAAGAAAAAAGAAAGTAAACCCAAGCTACACTAAGAGAGGAACTATATAGAGTAAAAATAAATGACATCAAAAACAATTGAGAAAAACTAACAAAACCAATGTTGGTTCTTGGAAAATCAGATCAACAAAATTAATAGACCTAGAGCTGGACTAATAGATAGAGAACTTAAATTACCAATATCAGGACTGGGATGTACCTCAGTGGATAAGGCACTTACCTACCATGCATAAGGTCCTGGGTTCCATCCCAGCACCACAAAAACAAACAAAAAGAAATTATAAGAATTAGAGTGAAAAAAGTAGTTTTCGACACAGTACCTATAGACATTAAAAGGAAAGAAAGGACTAATACAAAACTATGTCTACCAACCTGACAACTTGAGCCACACAGATAAATTCCTTAAAAATATAACTTACCTAACCAAAATCTCAATAGCTCTGTAGTTGAACAAATTATTAATTATAAAAAATGTTCTCAGGCTGGGCACAATGCCACATGCCTACAATCCCAGCAACTTGGGAAGCTAAGGTAGGAGGATCCCAAGTTTGAGGCAAGCCTCAGCAGCTAAGACCCTGTTTCAAAATAAAAAGTAAAAAGGGCTGGGGATGCAGTTCAATGGCAAAGTGCCCTGGGTTCAATCCCCAGTACCCCTACCCTTGCAAAAACAAAACAAAATTTAAAAAAAGAAACTCGAAGAAAACTTTAGGCCCAGATGGTTTCACACTTAATTCTATGAATGCAGTAATAAAAGGGGGGGGGGGTCAGTCAGATTGGGTTGTCAAAAATAGCTTTTAATTGATGGGAATAATGGCTACAAGTCCACATTAGACAGATTATCCAGCAGACTGCACACAGGGACTCAGTTCTGATGAATTTCATTTCTTCTTTCCTTTCATAGGCTTGGCGAACAAAGCTGGGTCAATCTGCTCTTTTGCCAGTCCTCTGACAGAGAAGAGTCTTGCTGCCCGTTCCTGTAGCGTCCCCCCACACTTCAGTCCAAGGGCCATCAGTTCACTCTTGAGTTTTTCCAAACCCAACAACTCCAGTTCTGCAGCAGAGCTGAATGTCAGCAAATCCACAGCTTCCTGACCAAGAATCTGAGGGGGGAAAAAAAATACTTAAAACCAACTGCTTGTGAAGGGTTAACAGTTTTCTGTTAACTACACTCTGTTTTTCAAGGAATTGTTATGTAATTGCCATTATCTTATTACTGAATTTTAATAATCATCTAGATGTTACTCTATGTGTATTCTCTCTTTCTCTCTATATACACATATATATGATTAATAAACTAATCTATTTATTTATCTATCTATCTATCTATCTATCTATTTATTTATTTTTGGTACTGGGAATCACATACATCTAGGGGCACTTTACTACTAAACTATCTATAGCCCTTTTTATTTTGAGACAGGCTCTAAATTGCCAATGCCTCAAACTTGTGATTTTCTCTAAGCCTCCCATGCTGCTGGAATTACAGGTGTATATCACTGCACCAGGCCTTTATGCATTTTTCTAAAACTTTAGCTGATAAACCTTCTAATGTTAGCTGGGTGTGGTGGTGCACACCTGTAATTCCAGTGACCTGGGAGGCTGGGGCAGGAGGATCATGAGTTTGGGGTCAGCCTGAGCAACTTAGTAAGATGGTCTCAAAATAAAAAATAAAAAGGCCTGGGGATGTAGCTCAATGGTAAACCATACAGGGCTTCAATCTCCAGTACAAATAAATAAATTAAATTAAAATAAAAAACAAAAAACTCCTAATGTACACATGCAACATAAAAATTAAATGCCTAGAGCTAATAGGATGTAGCTCAGTGATAGAGCTCTTGCTAAATATGTGTGAAGACCCAAGTTCAATTTCTAGCACCACAAAAAAACAAAACAAATCACATGCTTACAACTCCAGAGATAGGGTGAGGTCAAATTTAAGCACTAGCATAAAAGATATCAGTGTCCTCCACAGAAAGGACAATCTATGCATTTTTGCTTATTTTGGGGGGCTGGGGTAAGGGAAGGTTCTGATTAGACAAATGACAAGCAGAATCAGGTTGCTTCTATTCTAAAAAGCAAACCATTAACTCACAGAATAAACATTAAAGATTTTTGCTGGAAACTATTCCACTGAAGATAGAGAATAATCACCTATCAAAGTATGAACAATGAAAACGATTTTTTAAAAGGTTAAACATGGGACTTAGAGTCTATGACAACTTTCTTTTTTCTCTTCTATTGGAAAGATCTTTTTTTTTTTTTTATTTACTTATTGATTCATTGAACACAAATGGAGTACAGCTATTGTTTCACTGGTTGTACACTATTGGAAAGATCTTTATATCCAGCTGACAATTATTGTTCAAACTATCTCATGTGAGAACAAAAAAACTGCATGCAGCTAGTTTAGTGATAGGAAATATAAGCACATATAAAACTAAAGTGCCATCTATCAAAATGTATCTTTGTTATTTTATGTATTAAGAAGAACAGCTGCACCCAGTGGTGCACACCTGTAATCCCAGAGACTAGGGAAACTGAGGGAAGAGGATTGCATGTTCAAGGCCGTAACTTAGTGAGACCCTGTCTCAAAATGAAAGATTAAAAAGAGTTAGGGATGTGGCTCAGGGGTACAGCACCTTTGGATTCAATCCCCAGTACCACAAAAAAAGAGAGGGGAAAAAAAGGTACCAATTAAGCTATCATGTGTGCTATACATTTGATTTCAGAGATGATAAAATGTGAAAAATGTGCATCTTAGAACTAATGGAATATGGCACCAAGGACACCACCTAGTGGCAAAATAGTAAATACTAGAGCTTTAAAAAAAAAAAAAAAAAAAAAACAACCTTTAGTGTGTCAAGCTCCTCCATCATCTGTACTTCCTAGTATTAAACATGCCTTTTACTAGGTAGCTGATGGGAAAAAAAACACATTTTCATATCAATGACTTATTATGGAGATTAATGGATTTAGCTCTAGACAGTGACCCAAAATAAGTACTTACTGTATTTCCTGACTGGCTTTCCTCCAGTTTGGCAATGGGAACATTTTCCCTGTCCTCTCCAGGATCTACCTTGGCAACTATTTCTCCATCAGTCATTTCTTTTGTTTCTTTATCCTTACTCAGTCCAGCACCAGCTGCTTCCCTTTCTGTGGGTTCTTGACCCTCTGCTTTCTTTCTCTCCCTGGTCTCTGTTTCTTTAACCATCTTCCTTCCCGTGTGCTCCTTAGTAGATGTCTCTCCCAGGTCTGCACACAAGTCTTCTGAAATACATTTCCCAGGGTCAGTCACTGGGCTCTGTACTTGGTCTGATAATCCAGAGTCTGTATTGAATTCTTCCTCCCTCTGAGAACTTCTGGGAAATTCGGCTGCCATCTCAACCTCATCCCTGCCATTTTTTGGAGTGGAGCTCATTCCTGAAGTACTAGGTGCATCTTCTCTGTCATCATCTGAGCTTTCAGAACTGGATACCTCAGCAGTCTCTAGTCCTTCCATGCCCAACCTGTCAGAAGTAACAAAAAGGTCTGACATTATTTATAGCTTCTATTTGTGTGTATGTATGTACTTATTGTCCTTAGAGTAGAACCCAGAGGTGCTTTACAATTGAACTACATCACAAGTCCTTTTTTATTCTGAGACAGGGTCTGGCTAAGTTACTGAGGCAAGCCTCAAATCTGTAATCCTCCTGTCTCAGGCTCCTGAGTCACTGGAATTACAGGCTTGTGCCACTGCAACAGGCCTATAGCTTTTATTTAAAGAGCTGTGGGATCTCCAAGAAATAGAGTATCTGAATATGCTAGCTTGAGTTGGAGAATAGGTCAATTTCAGAAAAAAATAGTATACAGGCATAAAGAGAAGGGGAAAAAAATCTGGGGATAGAACCAATTCTTCCAAAGATCCAACAGGATCTCCTCCATCCCATCCCTACCCAATCCCTTTTTTGGCCAGAATCTTGTTTTAAAAGTTATAAATCTCTTAAAATAAAGTTGATCTTGCTTAAAGCTCCCCTCATATCAATTTGAACTGTTGGAAATTCAATAAAATAATAAAGCTATAAAGAATATCCATGCTTTATTTATAATTGCCCTTAAATGGAAAATCTCCAAACGTCTATCAGCGAAGAATGGATAAACAAATTGTGGTATATCCATGAAACTCAGCAATTAGAAGAAATGAAATATTGATACATATAATATCACAGATTATACTTAAAACATCTATGTTAAGCCAGGCATGGCAGCGCACACCTATAATCCCAGTGACTCAGGAGACTGAGGAAGGAGGATCACAAGTTCAAAGCCAGCCTCAGCAATTTAGCAAGGCCCTAAGCATCTTAGTGAGGCCTTGTCTCAAAATAAAAAATAAAAAGGGCAGGGGATGTGGCTCAGTGGTTAAGTGTCCCTTGGGTTCTACCCCAGGTACCAAAAACAAACAAAAAGCAAAAACAAAAAAAAGTCTGAGGCACTAAAGGTTGTATGACATTCTGGAAAAGCCTAAACCACAAGAACAAACATTACATTGGTGGTCAATGGTGGTCAATGGTTGGAGAGTCTATGGGCGGAGGAAGGGAATTAACTATAGGAGAACATGGGTGATGAAAATACTCTGTTACCTTGATTGTGTTTATGGTTACATGACTCTAGATTATACTGTATTCGAAATTCACAGAACTGATCAATCAGAACAGATGAATTTTGTTGTATATGGACTATATCTCAAAAAACCACAATAAATTTTCAAAATACAGGTAATGCTAGTACCTTTTTTCAGGAACATTTAATTCCCATCTCAGAAAGAACACACAGAATTCTCAGCTGAACTCAAGAGTTACATGACCTCTGGTTAATAATTATCTTTCTGTCCCCAAAGGGAGACCAACAAGGAAGCAAGATCCATTTGTACTCACCACTTTCTAGAACTTGGCCCAAGGGAACTGACTTGGCAACCAGAAGGCCAAAAGAATTATCAGAAGAATGGTAGGAAAAAGGGTTGTTGTGCTTTTTACCCACAAGTGTGACAGTGATGAAGAACTCAATGATGACAGTGAAAAGACAGAAAACAGAAGCAAATGGAAATACAGCTTGACGTTCAGATGGAATTTTTGAAATTAACTCTTTCAACATCAAAAAGTAATTCAGGGGCTGGGATTGTTGCTCAGTGGTAGAGCACTTGCCTAGCACATGTGAGGCACTGGGTTCAATTCTCAGCACCACATTAAAAAATAAAATAAAGTCATTGTGTCCACCTATACCTAAAAATAAAAAAATTAAAAAAAAAAGAAGTAATTTAAATAGAAAGCTCTATTTGATGTTTCACTCCAAGGAAAGAATTATCCTTCAGATTCTACTAATGGCATTCAGAGCACAAAGCATTACTAGTGTGAACAATGTGACAATCACCAAAACCTGAAGACTGAAGCACTCTGGAAAATCTCCAAACTCCTATCAAACATTACTTAAAAATGTGCTTCTGCTGGATAGACAAGAAGGAACTAAATCATGTCTGTCCTCAAAGATCAATTTGAAATGAAAATAAAAGGTACTTACCAAAAGCATTTCCTTTTCTTTGCACTGGCTCCTTGGTCTGTTTTTGATTTGTTAGGCCGCTTGCGATTCTCACTGATTTCTGCCGATACCATCTTGCTGGAGGCAGCTTGCATACCTAACCAGAAATTGAATAGTTTCTACTATCAGGACCAAGTTTAAAGAAATGATATAATCTGGATTGCAAGAGATGAAATCTAAAATTCTAGATTTAAATTTCTTAATATACCCAACATTTCATATGGCTAAAATGAGACTAATTTCAAGTTCGCCAATATTTCAAATAAATGTTCTGGTTATGGAACCGGCTTTTTAAAGCACCTATATCCAATTTGTAACTTTGAGGCTGACAGGTTCATATCCAGTCCTCTCCAAATCTAATTACTTATTCTCTTATGTTAGTTATTTGCATACATTTGTGCTTCCCCTCTTATATTACAACATTTATTTTTTTGCCATACTAGGTATCAAATCTGCCCCTGAATTACATCCCCAGTCTGTTTTATTGTTTTATTTTGAGACAAGGTCCTTCTAAATTGCTGAGGTTAGCCTCAAACTTAAAATCCTCTGCCTCAGGCTTCTGAGTATCTGCAATTAAAGGCATGTACCACCATGCCCAGCTATCACAACCTTTTTAGAAGGAACAGATCCCTTTTTATTCAACTGTACCCACAACAGGTCTGGCACAATGCTTTGGATGCAAAAAATTAGCGAGAATCATTCTTATTAAAAACCATTTAAAAAATTGCCATGCATGGTGGTACACGCCAAAATCCTAGTGACTCAAAAGGCTGAGGCAGGAGGATCACAAGTTCAAGGCCAGCCTCAGCAACTTAGTGAGACCTGCCTCAAAAATTAAAAATAAAAAGGACTGGGGAGACAGCTCAGTGGTAAGGTATTCCTGGATTCAATCCCCAGCACCTCCCCGCCAAAAATATTTTTTTTTAATTGAGCTAAAATTGAAAGCAAATACAATGAGGTCTGGACCTCCTAAAGACTAAGATTATTCTAACACACAAACATAAAATGTGTTCTTTACCTGGGGCCCATGGAATTTGGGTTTGAAGTTCAAACCCAAATGTGCCAAATGTGTGTGTATGTGTTCCGTTTGGAGGGGAATTAAAACTATATTATTTGTTTTTAAAGGAAGAGGTTCCAAGGTTTTTCAGAAGATTCTCAGAAGTTCGAGACCCTCAAAAGAGCTTAAGAAGGCTCTTTGTGTGCAGCACTCTGTAACTGCAGGCTTCAGTGGTGCCTGTGGACCACACTGAGGATCACTCATTCTCACCTTTAAGGACAGAATCCTCCAGCCGCTCAGCCATCTCATGGCACTGCTGCTGGTAGTCAGGGCTGGTGAAGCAGTGCTTGGGTTCTGTGAGCTTCCGCTGTAGCCGCTCCAGGCGCTTTTGCTCCTTTTCAGCCTCCCGTTCAGCTTGTTGCTTTACCCATTCAGCCATTCTGGGGAAGAGGGAGAAGAGATGTAACTGAATGGACACATTACATGTGTTTCCATCAAAGACAGACTGAATACATGACAGTGGTCCAGAAAACTATAACAGAGCTGAAAATTTCTACTGCCTACTGACATAGTAGCCACAGTAACACTGCAGTACAAAGCATTACTCACCTATCTGTGGTGATGCTGGTGTAAACAAACCTATTGTGCTGCCAGTTGCAAATAAAGATAGCACATATAATTATATATACTACATAATCCCTGACGATAAAAGATGTCTTAGTGGTTTATGTATTTAATGTACTCTGCTATTTATTGTCATTTTATTTGTGGTGCTGGGATAGAACCCAGGGCCTTGCACATGCTAGGTAAGTGCTCTACCACCAAGCTATATCCCAGGCCTTACTGTTATTTTAGAGTGTATTTCTATTTGTTAAAAAAAAGTTTACTGTAAAACAGTGTGCCATGTTTAGCCAGGAGCAGTCTCCATATATGGTTTGATTACACTGAGTGATCAACCTATACCATCTGGGTTTGTATAAGTATACTCTAATGCTTAAACAACAAATTTGTCTAACAAGGCATTTCTCAGAACAAGTTTCCAGCGTTAAGCAATGCATGACTGTACATATAAAAGGCCCTCCACATGAATCAACAGACTCAGAAATATCAGACTGTGATATTTCCCCAGAAACGTGTGCCATACTTATTGCTAGCTTACTGTAATGGACTTAACTAAAAGCCAAAGATAATTATTAAATTATGGAAAAATGTTGAGTCAGATAATAAGAGTGTAAATATTTTTAAGTTTACATTTCTGGTATGCATAGACATATATGTAATTCACTAGCAAAAGTATGCTACTCTCTTTAAAACAAAAAAGAGATGGGTGTCTTACGCTTTTTCATGATTGACATCTCGTAATCTCCTTCCACTGAGATCCCGGCAAGCTTCTCGATTGGTTGTCTTCTCAATCTGAGCACCAAGTGCTCGGAGCATGGATCCGAAACCTGAGCCAACACATTTGGAGAAGCAGGTTAAAACACGTTCAAAGAAAGATATGAGTTAAATTTGTGAAAAAGTTTATCACTAGATTAAAATACCTCTCTGGTCTCCTCTCTTTCTCCACCCCACCCCAACCTCTCCATTTGTTAGGTGAACATGAACATACTAGTACAGGCTACAAAGGCAAAAGGATTGATAACTCGAATGAACCTCAAACCTTTCACCCTTCATTTTTTATTTCTAAAATACTGTATTGTACAGTGGGGATATTTAAAGGGCTTTAGCCAGTGCCAGAGATCCCAAGATTCCCAGATTAATAATTCAAGAATTATGTAGTGAGATTTTTCAATAAGTTTAAAAGGAAAGGTAACTTGAAGCTGTCAATGGTTGAAAGACACACTTCATTCTTGTGGACACAAATTCAAACAGCTGAATGATTAGTCTGAGATGTCAATGCTCTGAAAACCAAAACAAATCAGTAGATTTTGAGCAAACTTAAGAACTATGTTTGTACATCAGACGAAATACCCAGAACTGTTCATATTCTGGTTTTGCTCTTTTATTTTCTTTTTTCTCTTCTTAGATGTAACAGTATAACCCAGGTCCTTACTTAATCTATCCCCACTGCAAATAGCTGTTTCCTAAGGTGATGTTAGGTCACCCATAAAACCACAAGGAGACAGAATCTTGATAAAATTGGGAGATCTGATTGTTTTAAAGTCTTTTCTTCAGCAAATGGGAGAGAATAATGGTCATCTTTCTTCATCTAATCTTCCCCTTCAGTTTTAGAACCTGGGTTTCTAAAAGTAATCTGGCTGAAGGTTTGATGTGTACCATACAATTATTTCTTCCTCAAAAAAGAATGAAAGAGTAAATACTCAAAATTAGGTAATAAAGGATTTCATAAGGCAAAACAAGGCTGGCATACTTCTGAGACCAAGGAGTTGGTTAATTCAAAACATTGCTAAAGACTACTGATGTATGACAAGTAAGTAATCATTCATGTCCTACCTCCTTTCCCACCACGAAGTCGGGGTTCCAAACTATAAACAGCTCCATGCTGAACTGTATCATTGATGCTAATGAGGGCTCCATTGCATTTCACAAAGAAGTATTCCACTGGAACATCCTAGAGATGAATTTGGGCTTTTTAATACCTTTTCTTACAGGAAAGGACCTAACCTATTATCTTTTTATTACTCCAATAGCAAGCAGATAGTATATGTAATTAATATTTGTTGAACTGAGGTGAAAATTATTAAAAGAAAAAAGTTACCTCATTTGATGCATTCTGGGTATTTTTTTCTTACTATTACCTTATCAGGGCTTAGGAGGTAGCTTAGAGGTAAATGTTTGGCTAGCATGTACAGGCCCTGGGTTTGATCCCCCAGCACCACCCCTCAAAACCCACGGATTTAATATACCTAACTGTGATATATAAAACTTTTAGTCTTTTTGGTAGAAATACAAAGTTGCTTTCTTCTTCTCTAATAGGTCACCTGAGCCACAGTATACAAGGCACAGATCCAATAACTCTGAGGTGCTCTTTCCTCTGACGTTTTTAAAAATGAGTAAAATCGAGTTAATATCAAGACTGACCCACAAATTTAAAATAAAAAATAACAAACCCAGAAAAGCACAGATAGGCATAAGAAAGGTGGTGAGAGACAAGTACTGTTTTTCTTTTTTTGATTTTTTTTTCAGTGGTAGATGGACACAATATCTTTATCTTATTTATTTTTATGTAGTGCTGAGGATCAAACCCAGTGCCTCACATGTGTGAGCAGGCACTCTACCAATGAGCCACAATCCCAGCCCAGCTTTAACATTTTTAGAACCGCCTAGCAGCCAGTGTTTGTCCCTTCTGCTGATGCCTGCAACTTATAGCCCAAATAAGCCCAAACCCACTCTGTACATGTCAATCTCAGATAGTAAATATATGTGTGTATATTCACATATGTAGACACTATATACATTTCTTTCTATACAAATTTCTGATACTGCAAAATAGAATATTCTTCAAAGTTACATGAAACTAGTAATTACTTTGTTGAATCTACATCAGGAAAGAAGAAATTTAAAACTCCAAGAGGAAAGGAAAAATGCATTATTCGTATCTTCCTGAAGCAGAAACTATGAAACAATTCATTCTAAACCATAAGCAGGGCATGGTGGCACACATGCAATTCCAGTGGCTTGGGAGGCTGAGGCAGAAGGATCACAAGTTCAAGGTCAGCCTCAACAACTTAGGCTCTAATAAATGTAGTGAGACCCTGTCTCAAAATAAAAAATATAAAGGGCTAGAGATGTGTTTCAGTGGTTAAGCACCCCTGGGTTTAATCTTTGATTTTAGGGGGGGGAAAAAATCACATAATTATTTCTTTTTCTTTGCAGGGGCAGAGGGAGGATATTTCCAGGGGCAATTTGAGCTACAACCTCAGCCCTTTTAATTTTTTATTCTGAGACAGGGTTTCACTAAGTTGCTGAGGGCTTTGGTTAGTTGCTGAGGCTGGCCTTGAACTTTTGATCCTCGTCTCGGCATCCTGAGCAGCTGGGATTACAGGCGTACGCGTGCCCAGCTACGCAAAAATTATTTCAAAAGGAACCATCCATTCATTCAGCAACTATTAATTAAGTGCTTATTATTTACTATTATCTATCCACTACCTTTCAGGTGTTGAGATACTATGCAAATTAAAAATCCTGCCTCATGGACCTATCATTCCAGTGGGGAAAGAAAAATAACATGGAAAAAAAAGTACATATTATGTCAAGTGGTAATAAGCAGGACAAAGGGACAGGCATGATGGTGACCTACTTTATATTGCTAGTCAAGAAAATCTCTGATCAAATGATATTTTGAGCACAGAATTAAAGAAAATGAGTAAACAAACCATGAAGTTTTCTGGGGGAACAGCATCCCGGAGGCACCAGGCAAACACAAAAACCTGAAGCTGGGCAGAGCACTGTGAGGCATACCTGTAGTCCCAACTATTCAGGAGGCTGAGGTAGGAGGATCACAAATTCAAGGCCAGGTCAGGCAACTAAGCAAGACTTTGTCTCAAAATAAAATTTTAAAAAGAGATGAGAATTAGCTCAGTGGTAGAGGGCTTGCCTAGTTCACAGGGTTTACACACACACGCAAAGACCTGAAGCAGGAATAAGTTTCAAGTACTCAAGGAACAGCAAAATGCCAATGTGCCAAGAATGAAATAAGCACAAGAATGACAAGGTATTAAAATCTGTTGTAAGGACTTAGGATTTACAACTATTGCAAAGTTTTGATCAATGAAAGATGATCAAAGTTAGCTTTTAACAGACCACTCTAGATATTGAGTTGCAAATGAAGCAACAGAAACAGAGAAATCAGTGAGACATTTCTGTGATAATACAGGTGAGATATGAAGGCTACTGGTGGCAAGGTGGTAGTGGCAGAAGGCAATAAAAATGCTGAGGACACGCTGAAGGTAGAGGTAAAAAGATTTGCTAATGGTCTAGATTGACAGAGTAAAACCAATAGAGCAACTGGGGATGAGTTCAAAATTTTGATATAAGCTCTTCTGCTTCATTCCTGAAGAAGTTGAAGCACCAACTTGTTCCCTAAGGTAAAGGTCACATAAGAAACAAGACAGGAATCCAGAGCCCAGTTAGATAAGAGGGAGCCAACCAAACAGCCCTTGACTCCTTACATATGAGAAAGAAAAATCCCTCTTGTTTAATCTAAGAAATGAAAAGAAATAAAAATTTGGTTTGACAAGTGGGGAAAGAGATTTGCCACTTACTAGGATGAAGAAGGAAGTTTTGGGGGGAAAATCAGTCACATGTTGTTATGTTTATAAGGCAAATGTAGAAGTTAAATAAACTGATGGATATACAAATCTCAAGTTCAGGTGAAAGTAGGGACTGGAGATTTACACTTGAAAGTTGTGAGCACAGCAATGTACTTAAAGCCACGTGACTGGATGAAATCAACTGGGTCAGAGGAAATTTACTAGAAAAAATAAACCCTGGTAATCCCAATGTCTAAAAATTAGGGAGATGAGGAGGAAGCAGCAAGGGAGGTCAGTGAAGTAGAAGGAAACTGAAGGTGATGACTAGTGGATTGAGAAAAGTGTATGGAGGAGGTAATGATCAACTGTGCCAAATGATGCTGATGCTCCAAGTACAGTGAAAACTGGAAACTGATTACTGGATGTGGCAACATAGAAGACAGGGATGAGCATGAGAGTTGTTTTGTTGGAATAAGGGGAACAAAAGCCTAACAAAAATGGGTTCTAAAGAAGAATTTTAAGAATTTTTTCTATAAAGAAAACCAGAGTTGGGCTGGGGTTGTGGCTCAGTGGTGGAGCACTTGCCTAGCATGTGTAAGGCACTGGGTTTGAATCTCCGCACCACATACAAATAAATAAATAAAGGTTCATCAACAACTAATAAAAATATTTTAAAAAAAAAAAGAAAACCAGAGTTGGGTGTGGTGGCGCACAGAGGATCACAAGTCCAAAGCCAGCCTCAGCAAAAGTGAGGCACTAAGCAACTCAGTGAGACCCTGTCTCTAAATAAAATACAAGCCAGGCATGGTGGCGCACGCCTGTAATCCCAGTGGCTTGGGAGGCTGAGGCAGGAGGATCACAAGTCCAAAGCCAGCCTCAGCAAAAGCGAGGCACTAAGCAACTCAGTGAGACCCTGTCTCTAAATAAAATACAAGCCGGGCGCAGTGGTTCACGCCTGTAATCCCAGCGGCTCGGGAGGCTGAGGCAGGAGGGTCACGAGTTCAAAGCCAGCCTCAGCAACTTAGCGAGGCCCTAAGCAACTGAGACCTGTCTCTAAATAAAATACAAAATAGGGCTGGGGATGTGGCTCAGCGGTGGAGTGCCCCTGGGTTCAATCCCCAATACAAAAAAA
>JAJEJO010001495.1:470521-483477 GCA_020662805.1 Glaucomys volans | reverse complement strand
CTTCAGTGCCTTGGTGGCTCTGCAGGGTTTAAAAAAAAAAAAAAAAATTAATTAATTAATTAATTAATTAATTAATTTAAAAAATACAAAATAGTGCTGGGGGGCTGGGATTGTGGCTCAGTGGGAGAGCACTCACCTAGCATGTGTGAGGCACTGGGTTTGATCCTCAGCACCACATAGAAATAAATAAATAAAATAAAGGTATTGTGTCTATCTAAAACTAAAAAAAGTATATTAAAAAAAATAGGGTTGGAGATGTGGCTCAGTGGTCAAGTACCCCTGAGTTCAATCCCCAGTACCCAAAAAATACAGAAAGAAAGAAAACCAGAGAGAACTGAGGATGTCATTTGCCTAGCAGGCACCAAGTCCTGGATTCCACCCCCAGCACCAAAAAAAGGAAAGAGAAACAAAAACAGAGAAAATGGAAGTGACAGCTGAGGAGATGTGGGCTCATGTTTACACACTGGTAGAAATGACCAGTAAAAAGGAAAAACATTAGAAATGCAGGGGAGGGAACTAAAATAAATCCTTTAATAAGTGAGAGGGGACAAGATGTTGTGCAGGATAGAAGATAATTATGAATTATTTGTAAAATAATGAGGACAATTCACCCACACAATAGAAGGCTGAATACATGACAGGTAGGTAAAGGAACGTGTATGAGAATGAGGAAATTCTCTTCTTACTACCTCAATAAACAGAAAATCAGGGCCTCAAGGAGGAAGTGCTGGAAATTCAAAGAAGAAATGAAAGAGGCCCCACGAGAGTGAGAGTGATGAAATTAATCAGGGTTTTCCACCCTGTTCACACCATGGCATATATAAAAAATATTTGTGACACCTGAGGGAAACAGGCAAAGCCACTGAGTGGTTGACTGCACAGTTCCAGATTCTGTCTAGCTGTTCCAGGGACTATGTAGTTCAGGATGCTAAGCAGTTCTGAAACACAGTGGATGTCCACTGTGGATAAGGAAAATACAGCTGCCAAGCAGTACTGGGTGTGAACTGAATGAAAATGATTTGTGAGATTACATTTTTCCCTACCACAGCCACTGACCAGATGTCTGGGAAGAATAAATGGACAGTAGGATTTAGGTAGTTTGGTAGGTAGTTTGGTTAGGTAGTTTTCCCTGGTAAAAATGGTGTCGGGGGAGAGAAGCAAAGGAGTTCAGGCTATCTACAACATTAACATAAGACCATTCTTATCTGTAAAATACTATCAACTTTAAGAACTGTTGTGAAGATTAAATATATAATGCTTCTCATGTTTGTTTAATGTTTATAAATAAAAGTCACTTCAGTTTCTTGTAGTATTTTATCAAAGGGGTATTTCTAATATTTTAAATAACTTTGAAAGACATTATTGTGAAGGCAGAAATTTCATTTCCAAATGGAACTGTGCATTAAACAAGAAAACTAACCAAACCTCACCTTCTATTTAATTTTTTTGTCAATTAAGTCTCTAGCACAAAAAAAAAGAACAGAGAAATTTGGAGTTAATTTAACTGTTTAATCATATATGTATTATGAAGCATATTTCAAGCACAAGGAACTGTTTGTCTTGCCCGAAAGAGCCTACTGTCATCAGGGACAAACCTGTAGCTCAATCAAGTGAAATTTATTGACTCATTGCAATGAAGGAGAAATGCACACCAGAGGAATCACGAAGTATCTCACCAATGAAAGAAAAATACAATTTGGGGCAAGGGTGAAGTTAGGTGAAATTTAAATAAAGCAGTGTTTTGACAGGCTCAAAACAAAGCAGGTCTGTATGTAACAGGCCATCACCAGGTCTGAACTGTGAAACAGACCCAGGTTACTCTTTCCTTGATTTAAGATAGATATGGAATGTTGTGTTCCAAAGTCCTAACTAGAAGCTCTGCACCTGGTTTGGAAATCAAGAATGCTTCTCTACATCAAAGGGACTTGAGCGTCAAGGCAAGAGTAGGATGTTTCGCCATCACTGATGCTTTCACAGTAGAGTTTTTAAAATCACGTATGATTTCTTTGACTAAGTTTTCCCAGTGAATAAGAAAAGACTTAGCTGGGCGTGGTGGCGCACGCCTGTAATCCCAGCACCTGGGAAGTTGAGGCAGGAGGATCGCGAGTTCAAAGCCAGCCTCAGCAACTGAGCAAGGCCCTAAGCAACACAGTGAGACCCTGTCTCTAAATAAAATACAAAATAGGGCTGGGGATGTGGCTCAGTGGTGGAGTGCCCCTGGGTTCAATCCCCAGTACCCCCCCCAAAAAAAAAAGAAAGAAAAAGAAAAGACTTTCAAAGAGGTCTTTATAAAATTTCACCATTGTAGCATGTCTTTGGGAGAAATACTATTTCCTATTAACTTTGCAAATGGCTTTATCTGTGTCTGTTATGACTGACGAACAACAGGACAGATTTTCATTTTCTCAGTGGGCACTAACCCTAACATCCTCATTTCAGAACACTTGATTTTAAAAGCAAGGTGTGAAAAAAAAAAAAAAAAGAGCATAGGTGTAGGTCAGGCATGATGGTGCACACCTATATCAGTGACTTGGGAAGCTGAGGCAGGAGGCAAGTTCAAAGTCAACCTCAGCAACTTAGCAAGATCCAGTCTCAAAATTTTAAAATAAATGAATATAGACAGGGCATATAGCTCAGTGGTAAAGTGCCCCTGGGTTCCACTACAAATACCACACCGCCAAAAAAGTGTAGATGTGAACCTGAACTATTTTTATTTTTCAGTATCTCATCAAATACCCTTTTATAAGAGTTGTGTTTCTATTCAGACTTGCTATGGTGATGTTTGTGAAATACCTACCAAAATCCATTTCTTTTTCTTCCTACTTATTTTTAAATTCTTATTCCCAACACTTCTCATAGTTAAGATCCTATTTTTTCTGGTCCCACTTTGAATCAATTGTCAGTAAGTCTGGAAACTATATTCATAAGAGTTATTTTCAAGTGTATTAAAAGCAAAATTGTTTTCCCATTCAGATGGTCCAAAACAGTTCTGCTGTTTTTAGACTAGAATGCAACACAGAAAGAAGAAAGCTGGAAAACCATGTTATTTGCAAACACACACTGCTTCTCCATGGAACTAGTCCAAGTGTTTTAAAGATTTGGTTTGCAGTGTTAACATTTGTTAAGCTTATAAGTAACGGAGAAAACAGCATGGATGAGGTGTTGTTACAAACAGAATCCTAGATCAAGTGCCAAAATTTAAAAATTAGATTCAGGAGGACTACTAAACTTTTTACATAACTGAATATGTTTAGTATCTCACAGTTGATAAACACTTGATTACTTGGGAATTAATGAAAGCATACAGGTAGCTTTACAAGTCCTTGATAGGTTTTCATAAATATGCATGGACAAAAAAACCAACAAATGATTAGTGAAAGCAACTAAATAACAGGACCAAAAATCCATGCCCTCAATAGTATACGTGTGAGTGGTTGTCCCCAACCAGTGACTGGAGGAATCCAGTGACCAGACCAATCCACTCCCTTTCCCAATGGTCTTTTGGCCTGAGTTTGGCGATGACATATTATCTCTAAGTTAGAATTCACAGGATTTTGTGGTTTGTGTTTAAAATGCATGTCCCTATGAATATAAGGACATGAGTCTTAAAGATCACCTGGTCCAAACGCCTCATTTACAAATAAAAAAACCGAACCAAAGTGTAAGGGGCTGACCTAAGCCCCCGTAATTGGAATTTCTTCCTTTCTCTTTCTATGGGAAGACAAAACAACCACTTTCACAAAACAAAAGCAAAGGAAGGTCTCAGTATTAGTTTTAAGTACCTTAAAACTGAAGAACTCAGTCTCAAAAACTAAAAACCCCAAAGAATAAGACGCACCCCAGGACAGATCCTGTCGCACTCAGCCCTGCCCCTTGGGTGCCTTTCCCCTACCTTCCAGGAACCGCGATCCTCACCTGATTTTGGCAGTGTCGGTGGATAAAATCCCGTACGGAACACCGATCCGAGGCACACCACACCGCTTTGCACCCGAAACCAGGACCGCGAATCCACGCCACCGACAGAGCCCCCGCCATTTTCCCTAGTCCCGGAACCTCAAGACGCCCTGAAATACTAAGCGCCACAACCATCCGGTCGCATCTTGATGACGCCAGGCCTCGCCTTCCAGCGCCCCGCCCCTCACGTTCCCACTCGCCCCGCCCTTCCCCAGGGGCCAGTCACGTGGCCCAGACGGCTGTGCAGCGCGAGTGGGGGGAGGGGAACAGGAAGGGCCTGGCTGAGGCCGATAAGCCGGCAGAGCGCGAGGGCGAGGCGTTGCTACGAGTGGTTGCTAGGGCGGGGCTCGAGGGACTGGCTATAAAAGGCTGGCGTTAGGTTAGCTTTCCAGCGTTCTGGCTGTGAGCGATAAGAGTGTAACTAAGCACCGCCCTGTGCCGCAGGCTTTGGCCCTTTTCCTTACATCTGTGTAGTTATTTTTGGGTCGGGGAGAATTGTGGCCTGAGAAGGCACTGCCTCCTGGAGGTGTGAGGAGAGAAGCAGCAGTCCGGAAGCTGGTTTGGGGGGGCTGCTTCCTTCTCTCGGAGGAGGCCCCCCCAGCTCGAGGGACAAGGGAAATAGAGGTCCCCAAACAACGGGCCGCGTATTTTTTCCCTCCAGGTTTCCAGAGCGTCCTTTTCCTCTTCAGGAGCAGCCAAGCTCGGTTTACTCATTTCGGCCTGTTTGCGCTCTGCGTTATCTCCACTTCGTCTGTTTTCAAAATATTTCACAGCAAGTGGGCCCTTGTGAAAGACGGTGGCACGAGTGACGTTTATAGTCGTGGTGCTTCAAAAAAAAACCCTGCCATAACTTTTATTCTGCACCATGGAAACGTACTCGTTCAGATTTGCATAGCATAACTTTAAGGCTCCGGCACTCTGAGGGAGTCCTTTAATATTTAATATACTGAGATTATGGCATTTCTAAAATTCTGAGCAATTTGAAAGCCGGTAGTGTGAAGTGAGTAGGGTTAGCAGGAGATATCCATGCCTCCTAGACGCTAAAATATTGGTCCATAGAATCACCGTCTACTCTTAAGGTGTATGGCAGTGTCACTCATCACCAAGGGGAAAGCTACAAAAAAATTCAGAACTTGTTTGAGACAGTGTGAGCAAAAATCAAATTTCAATGCTTGTAAAGTTACAGGTTCTCTTGTCTTTATTTTGCACACGAGGGGAAGAGAGGGCCTCCATGAGAATTCCAGTAGATAAAGAAAAATTACACAAAATAAAGCAATATTTTGCAAAAAGGGTGTCTGGTGATCTCGGGGTAAATAGCTGTCTCATCAAGTATTATATAAACAGTCCATGGGTGGGGATGTACCTCAGTTGGTAGAGTACCAACCTAGTGTTAAAAAAAAAAAAAAAAGTATTATGTAAGCAGTCCAAACACTAAAACCATGAGTCCTATAGTCCTTATAGTCTGTTTTCCATCTTCAAGGTTTCTTCCACAGGACAAGTAATCTAGAGCCGAGATCCCTCAATCTCTTCTTTGCTTATTCATGGATTCAAATTAGCTATTTCAAGAGTCTTCAGCCAAGCACTGTGATGCATGCCTGTAGACTTGGGAGGAGGTTGAGACCGGAGGAGGCCTTCAGCAATTTAGTGAGACCCTGTCTCAAAAAAAAAAAAAAAAAAAAAAAATGCCTGGGATGTAGCTCAGTGGTAAAGCACCTCTGAGTTAAATCCCCAGTACCAAAAAAAATTCCTGGGTTCTTTCTCCCCTACAAGTAGCCAGATAAAGACAAGTTTAGGTTTATAGTTCTGTATCAAGATGATGTTTTATGTCCTGTAGGGTTTAATTAGTCCTTTCTAATAAGGAAAGTCTGCATCATTTATAGTTAAATAGTATCTAGCTCTCCCCAGACTTTAAATCTGGAGGGAATTGTTCACCCTTTATCCCCATGTTGCATTTAAATTCCTATTATTAAAAAAATCCCAAGTATTGAATAGACATTTGTTACTTAAAATATGAAGTAGCTATTATCAATTTTCAAAGATGCACATTTCCTGAGCAATATATAATCTGTTGTTGAACCTTCACAATGAGCACCTTGCACCATGACATATACAAAGTAGACAGTAAGCAAATAGTAGTGGGCTATTTGATGAATTACTAAGGTAGTAAGTCTATTCCCAATGTACATCTGAAGAGACATGTTTTTGCACTACTGTAAAAGATTGTATCCTAAAGATGCAGAACTCAACTTGGATTGCTTACTATTAAGTTCATTAAAATGATGGGGGTGCTGGGGATATAGCTCAGTTGGTAGAGTGCTTACCTTGCAAGCACAAGTCCCTGGGTTCAATCCCCAGCACCACCAAAAAAAAAACAAATAAAATTAAATTAAATTAAATTTTAAAAAATGGGGGAAATCAAGGGACCTGAAGTTAAGTCTATGGCCAAGAACATGGTGCATATTTAGGGGGAAAGAAGTCTAGAAAGACAGCTGGGTTGCTGAGGGTATGTGGTGTTATCCAGTGGATGGTGCTATGTGGCCAGTGATTATGGAATTGAAGAGTCACTGCTGCCACCTTCCCCTCTTCATAGCATCAGATGGGGAAAGGACAGGAATGGTTGTATGGTTGTGACAACTAAATGGTGATTGGGGTGGGAGCCAGTTCTTCTATTGTCAAAATACTGCAGCTGTTCCCCTAGGACTGTATTTGGTGGTCTTTCCAATAAACCGCACTGGCTTTGTTCCTGCCTGTGTTCCCCAAAAGAATGACTCCAGCTGTACATTTGCTTTTTGAGGACTGGTTCAGCCGCCACGAGAGGGACACTGTGAGAGCATCCTGAGGCAATGTGGAATAATTGTTCACTGCCAGGAAATGACAGCACCAGACAGGCAATGTTTGTGTGGCAACCCATGACAGGGACTTGATTGAGCCAAATGTCACGCTGGTCTGCAAGAACAGGAAGCAGAGCTGTATACTGACAATTCTTATCAACAGCAGTTTCCTAAACTAGTGAATCTACAGACATATCCACGTGTGATGTGCAAGTCACACTTCTGTGCTTTCAGCCATGTTCATGCGCAGAGGAGAGGAAAAGTGGATGTTAACACCATCTTTATGACAAAAGACAATGGGGCAGGCCGGCTCCTCCAGTGTCACAAACACAAAGCTGCCATAAACTCCCAAACTGGCAAGCCTTGCCTTATAAGATGGCTCCAGCCCCAGGAACAATGAGGTCAGCTCCTAGGATGGAAAAACAGCTTCTGGGTAAGAGCAGTGTAGTCCACACTGGGTGGTGGTTGGTGTGGGAGGTGGAGCCTGGAGCAAGCATCACAGTGTTTGGCTGCCAGAGAAGCCAAATCTCCACCCTCCTTCCTTTATTGGATAGAAGAAAACAGGACACGTCAAGGGTGAGGTGGAATGAGAGGTAGAAAAGGCTTATGTTTAGCACTGATGCTGGGAAGGAGCTTGTGAGAGCAGAAAAGACAACTAAGGTAGAGGTGCAGGGCAGAGATAAAATGCTGGACCCACAGCCAATGCTGGATATTGAAGCCCATCTTTCTACTGTCAAGAAGATGAAAGGAGCTTCCTTCTTTCCATAGATTAATTCTATCACTCTTAATTGACCTATATATCACCTGGTTTGCATTATCACAACAGCACTAGTTTACAAAGCCTTTTGATTATCATTGTTCTCCCCAATATCATCAAATCTGTTCCATTAAAAACTTAATTTCTGGGCTGGTGATATAGCTCAGTTGGTAGAGTACCTGTCTCACGAGCACAAGGCCCTGGGTTCAATCCCTAGCACCGCCAAAAAAAAAATTAATTAATTTCTGGGGGTTGGAGGTATAGCTCAGTGGTAGTATGCTTGCCAGTGTATGTGTAAAGCCGTGTATTTGATCCCCAGCACACACAAAAAAGTAAAAATTTAATTTCTGCCATGCTACTCACTGTACTAGACTTATAGAGCAAAACTAGTATAGTGCTTACCTACGAGAAATTTGTAGTATCTCAGCAATGGAATCTTTTTTAACATTTAATTTGATATCTCTCTAGTCAATAAAAATTCATGATCCTATATGAATTCTACATAGGTAAGTCTTTCAAAAGGCAATTTTCTTGCTAAAGAAGTAGTAGATCTTTGGGGGCTATTTTTATTTAATTATATAATGTTAATACTGTATGAGTCAGGGTTCTACAGAGAAACAGAACCAGTAGGATGGATGGATGGATGGATGGATGGATGGATGGATGGATGGATGGATGGACAGATAGATAAGTAAGTAGGTAGGTAATTAGGTAGGTAGGTAGGTAGGTAGGTAGGTAGGTAATTAGGATTTAGCTCCGACCAGTTTGGAGGCTAAGTCCTCAAATCAGCAGGGTGAGTTGGCAAGCTGGAGAGCCAGGAGAGCCAGTGGCATAATTCCCATTAGAAGTCAGTATGCTGGAGACCCAAGAAAGAGCAGAGGTTAGGGTTCAATTCAAAACTGATTTGAAATGCATATTTATAATGTAATCATGTTGAAATCTTCTGGACATTGATAGAATAGTTACATCACGTGCTCCTATTATATGATGTAACAAATTCATATACAACCTCCAGATGAAATTAAGATTAAATTAGAGCAGCATCTCCCAAAGTGTGTTCATGAAACACTAGGTCACCATAATGCACCGTTCTAAGACAACTCCATTTTCAAATAAATTTGGAATCACTCTTATTTCAGCTTGGGCTGTAACAAGATTCCATAGACTGTATGGCTTTTGTAACAGACATTCCTCACAGTTCTGGAGGCTGGGAAGTCCCGTAATTTAGGTGCTGGTAGATTCGTTCTTGGTGAGGTCCCTATTCCTGGCTTGCTGATGACTGTTTTTGTTTTTTGTTCCCCAGATGACAGAGAGAGGGGAAGGGAGAGGTGTGTCATTGTGTCAGTCTCGGTTCTTCCTCTTCTTCTTCTTCTTTTTTTTTTTTTTTAAATAACTTTGGGGTTTTTATTTATTTATTTATTTTTCTTTTTGCAGTGCCGCGGATTGAACCCAGGGCCTTGTGCTTACAAAGTAAGCACTCTGCCAACTGAGCTATATCCCCAGCCCTCTTCCTCTTCTTATAAGGACACTATCATGATTACAAAAGCTCTACCCTCATGACTTCATCTGACCCTAATTATTTCCTAAAGGCCCCACCTCCTAATACTATCACACTGGGAGTTAAGTCTTCTACATATGAACTTGGAGGGAAAATGCAAACATTCATTCTGTAACAACTTCCATACCATATGCCTCCTTTTAGAAATTCACAGATTAACATAATAAAAGCCCTGAGAAATTCTGTTATCTCTGTTCAATCCAATATACAATAAACTCATTTGACTATGGAGGTTCTTTTCAAGTTATATGTACTAGCATGCTTTAGGATTAGCATGGTATTCAGAAAAGCCTGAGGCTCAGGTATGGTACTATAGGTTAACTGTAGGGTTAAAAAAAAAAGAGAAAAAAAAGAAAACAGAGACACTACCATGGTACTGTGTCTGATTCCTCAGGATATTATGGAGCTCAGCTCATATCAATTCATAAAAACCCTGCATCCTTTGGATCTTGAATGTCCTCCAAAGGCTCACGTGTTAGAGACTTGGTCCCCCATGGAAGTGCTTTTGGGAGGGTGGAACCCTCTTAAGAGGTGGGCCTAGCGGGAGGTCTTTAGGTGATGGAGAATGTGCCCTGGTAGGGGAGAGTGAGACCCATGCCCCTTCCTCTCCTATTTTGCTTCTTGGTTGTGAAGTGAGCAGTTTCACTCTACCGCACGTACCCTGCCATTGTCATCTGTACACCCAATAAAGGCCTAAAAGCAATGGGCCCTCCTGATTATAGAGTGAAACCTCTAAAACCATGAATCAAAATAAGCCTTTTATCTTTATCAGTTGATTATCCCAGGTTTTTTAAAATAGTGGTGGAGAGCTAACCCAAACACTGTCTACATTCACTTTACCGCCTGCTATTTTCTAGTTGTTAGGACCAATGCTGGTGAGGTAGGTCTTTCTTCTTTCTGCCACTCGGAGGATGAGGTAATAACTGAACACAGCTCTATTACTTGTCCTCTTCATGCTCATGTGCAGAGTCAATAAGCACAAAGGGATTTACTGTGTAAAGATGAAAGTCTGTATCATCATAGCTCACACCGAAGATTTAGAGACCTGCAGTAGGAGTGGGCTGTTCAATTCAATTTAGCAACCATTTATTTCTTACCTCCTAAGTGCAGGAAAAGAGAGGAGAGAGTGAGGGGACTAGACAGGGAGATACCAAGATAAAACAGGTAAAGACCTAAGGCTCTATTCTCCAGGTACTCTTAACACCATAATAATAATATAAAAAATCATTCTTAGTACATTTCAGACCAAATAAATGCTGTACTAGATACAGGCACGCACACACACACACACACACACACACACACACACACACTTCAAAGGCACATAGGAGAGAGAGACGAGGAATTAGGATTTTGAATGGGTATGCATTGGATAGACTGAGTAGGTAAAAGAAACCATGCATCACACACACAAACTCTCTTTCTTTTTAGGGGGGACTGGGGAGTGAACCCTAGCTCTAACCATTGAGTGACATCCCCAGCCCTTTTTATTTTTTTATCTTGAAACAAGTTCTCACTAAATTGCTGAAAGACTTGCTAAGCTGCTGAAGCTGGCCTCAAACTTGCGAGCCTCTTCCCTCAAACTCCTGAGTCACTGGGATTATAGACATGTGCCACTACGACTGCCCGCTTTCCCCACTAGAGAAAGTCACAAAAAAGGAAAGCACAGGCTTTATCCAGGGATTGAAAAGATGTCTGATATGACTGCAAGAGCATGCACAGAGCAGGGGAAAGTGGAGGTCATAGAAGATAATGGCTGGAGAGGTAGATAGGGCTCTTTAAAGCCAGGCTTCTGGACTTCATCTACAAAGAAAGAGAGACCCCAGCAGGCTTTTGTTTGTTTTTGCAGTGCTGAGAATTAAACCTGGAACTCTACCACTGAGCTACATCCACAGCCCCTTTTATTTTTTATTTTGAGACAGGGTCTCACTAGGTTACTTACAGTCTTGCTAAATTGCTGAGGTTGGCTTCAACCTGCGATCCTCCTACTTCTGCCTCCCAAACCCCTGGAATTACAGGTGTGCATCATGAGTGGTCCACAACAGATTCTGACAGAGAAGAAACATGGCCAGATCTTTATGTTAGAAAAACAACCCTGGAGCCCAGCACAGTGGTGCACGCCTGTAATCCCAGTGGCTTGGGAGGCTGAGGCAGGAAGATCACAGGTTCAAAGCCAGCCTCAGCAACTTAGTGAGGCACTAAGCAACTCAGTGAGACCCTGTCTCTAAATAAAATACAAAATAGGGCTGGGGATGTGGCTCAGTGGTGGAATACCCCTGGGTTCAATCCCTGGATCCAAAAAAAAAAAAAAAAAAAAAGAAAAACAACCCTGGGGAGAGATTGAAGGCATGAACAACAGCAATTTTAGCCACCATTTATAGAGTAGCCATCTCTCTTTCACAATTGTAGAAACAGAAAGGTCAAGTGACTTGACTTAGGTCACACAGCCATATAGAATCAAGGTCAGAATTTCCATTCACCTGACTGATTCCACTGCATCAAGACCAATTAGATTATTGCCAAGGTCCAGTAGGAGTGAAGGTCTTCAGGTAGCAACATCAAAAAGAGAATGGGCAGAGGCACTTAGGAAGCAGATGAATAGATGGTTTCTTGTCTACTTATGATGGCCTGGTGTTCTCCAAGAGAAATCACAGTCTAGAACATACACAATCAAAAAGCAAGAAGAATTTTGGTAAATCTTATTGAGTGTTTTCTTCCTGCCAGAAATCCCAAGATCACCATCAAGGGCTGAGTAGTGAAACTTGATTGCAACATTCTGTTGTGCCTTTGTCATCGTTGTTCTTCTTCTGGTTCTTTTTTCTTTGTTTCCCTTTACATACCTGGGCTCCACGTGGAGCCCATCAGTGTCTGGGCCATGGCTTTATGATATTCTGATATTACCTGCATGCATCTAGAAAATGCTCGTGTGTTCGCAGTACAGATCCTGTGTAAATAGAAAAGGCCAATGAGAAGTGGGGTGCTAATTAGGATATCAGCGGGATGTAGATGAAGACATGAGGACCATCCATAGTCCTCATCTAGGTTCCTTTGTGTGATTTTTGAAAGTTTTACTTTTTGCAATGCTGGGAACTAAACCCAGAGCCTTGTACTTGCTAGGAAAGCACTCTGCCACTGAGCTACACCCCCAGCTCACTTTGTGTGATTATCATAATTTTGGACATATACCTTGTTTGTGCATCAAAATTGTTTGTTGGCAGTGAGATGAGAAACTACGTTATAATTTTTTTATTTTTTTAAATATTTTTTTAGTTGTCAATGGACCTTTATTTTATTTATTTATTTGTGGTGCTGACAATCGAACCCAGTGCTTCACACACGTTAGGCAAGTGCTCTGCCACTGGGCCACAACCCAGCCCCTACAATTTTGACATTAAGGATTTTCGTTAGGGTCAGAGTAGTTTCCTGAAAGTACTATTACCTTTTCTTAGAAATTTTAACATTCACAGGAAGTTAAGACATAAAGATGGAATTTATCCTTCAGATATTTTTAGATATTCCAATTCTCCTGGCTTCTTTCTTGAAGTCTGGACACATATTTATGTTTCACATGTGTCTTTTTTTTTTTTTTTTTTCATCCAGTATTGGGGATTGAATCCAGGGCACTCTACCATTGAGCTACATCCCCAGTCCTTTGCATTTTATTTTGAAACAGGCTCTCCCTGGTTGGAGAGGCTGGCCTCCAACTTGCCATCCTCCTACCTCAGTCTCCCAAATAGCGGGATTACAGGACTGTTCCACTATGCCTGGCTGTTTCATGTACCTTAAACTCTAAAATCTTCTCCAACTCCATGTCTTATGTCACATCCACTCCTAATCTCCTCCCTGCTATCCAAGT
>JAJEJO010001495.1:444051-470421 GCA_020662805.1 Glaucomys volans | reverse complement strand
AGTTTCTCCCATGCCAGTCTTTCCCCAGCCTTCCCTGACCTCCCTGGTAGCATGGCTGATTTCTTCCTTTGTGCCTTTTTGGTCCCTACAGATAACCCTAACAGGGTGCCAAGAACACTCATTGCTCCTGTCTTCCTGTGGCAGACTGAAGTCTTTTTTCACTTTATTTTTCTTTCCTTTTCTCTTTTTTTTTTTTTTTTTTTGGACTTGGGGTCAAACCCAGTGACTTGTGCATGCTAGGAATTGCTCCACCACTGAGCTACACCCCCAGCCCAGACTCTTGTCTTTTTAAGGTACTGCATGTTATCTGATTTTGTATTTCTAGCTTTTAGCACAATGTCTGGTAGATAGCTGATGCTCAGCAAATATTTAAGGAAGGAACATTGATTAATTTTCATTAGCTTCTGTACATTTGGTAACTTTTATATTCTTAGGTGGGGATAAAGTCCTACTTATGTTTTTTATAACTGACACATAATAATTGTGCATATTTATGTAATGTTGTAATACATAGAAACATTGTATAATCAGGATATTTAGCTTATTCATCATTTCAAACATTTATCATTTTCTTTGGTGAGAATATTAAAAATCCTTTCTTCTAGCTATTTTGAAATGGGATACAACATACACTTGTTTTATTAGATTTTAACCTTTCTCTCTCATTACTGTTTATAACCAATAAAGGCTGGGAATATGTTCATATTCTAAGTCTGATTGAACGAGGAATCAGGAAACAAGACGGGGACACCTCTCTAAGGTGATAAAGGTCAAGCGAAGAGAGTGATTTGGTTCCAATAATATTGTTGGGAAAATGGTTCTCTTTATGGAGTCAGTTTGCAATTTTATTTATATTAAAATCAAATCTAAAATTATAAAAGGCTTTTCCCTGGTGTTATGGTTTAGATTAGGTGTCCCCCAAAAAGCTCATGTGTGAGACAATGGCAAAAAAGTGTAGAGATGAAATAATTGGGTTGTAGGAACCTTAACCCAGCCAGTGAGCGAATCCCTGGTAGGGATTAACTGAGTGGTGACTGAGGGCAGGTGGGGTGTGCCTGGGGGAGATGGGTCACTGGGCGTGTGACTTGGGGGTATTCATTTTGTCCTTGTTGACCAAAGCTCTTTCTTTGCTTCCTGGTGTGATGTCTTGAGCCACTGTCTACCACCACACTCGTCCACCATGATGTTCTGCCTCACCTTTAGCCCTGAGGAATGGAGGCCATCTAAGAACTGAGACTTCTGAAACGGTGAGCCTCCAGATGAACCTTTCCTCCTCTATGCTGTTCTTGTCAGGTCTTTTGATCACAGCAGTGAAAAAGCTGACTAAAACAACTGGGGAGTGGTTCAGAGAGGCAGATAATGTTTTGTCCTAGAGATTTGTTTGCCTAAAATCTATGCAAACAAACCTTCATACTTTTTTTTTCTCTCAGAGACAGGGTCTGGTAAAGTTGCTGAATCTGGCCTCAAATTTCATGAGTCTTCTGCCTCAATGTCCAGAGTAATTGGAATTAGAGGTATGTACCACCGTGCTTGGCTGCTGCTGCTTCTTTTTGTTGTTGTTGTTACCATGGATTGAACCCAGGGGGCTTAACCACTGAGCCACATCCCTAGTCTTGCTGAGTTGCTGAGACTGGCTTTGAACTTGCAATCCTCCTTCCTCTGAAGCTGCTGGGATTGCAAGCATGCACCACTATGCCCAGCCTTTTTTTTTTTTTTAAATATAGTCAAATTTATCAGTCTTTCTAGTAAAGTGCTTTTCATGTCTTATTTAAGAAGTATTTTCAACTCTGAGGTCCAAATGATTCACCTACATTTTCTAATGAGAGTTTTTGGTTTTTGATAATTAAGGACCTATCCATATAGTGTTGACTTTTTAGTTTGGGGTAGGGGTTCAGTTTTATTTTGTTCTACTTTTTTTTTGTGTGGTGGTAGGAATTTAACTCAGGGCCTCTCTACCACTGAGCAACATCCCCAACCCTTTTTTTTTTTTTTTTTTTTTTTTTTTTTTTTAAGATGTGGTCTCACTGGGGCTGGGGTTGTGGCTCAATGGTAGAGCGCTTGCCTAGCATGTGTGAGGCACTGGGTTTGATTCTCAGCACTACATATAAATAAAAGAATAAAATGAAGGCCTATCAACATCTAAATAAAACAACAACAACAAAAAAGATATGGTCTCACTAAATTTCTGAGGCTGGCCTCAAACTTGCAATCCTCCTCTCTCAGCCTCCCGAGTCTCAAGGATTAAAGGCATGTGCCACTGTGACTGGTTTACCCACTAATTTAAATGCTACTCTCTGACATACTCCAAAGTACTATACCATTCCATCCTGTTTCATTGGTCTGTTTGTCTGTCACTGGGCTGGTACACATTGCTTTAATTACTATATTTCATAATAGGTTTTGTTATCAATAAGATAAATTTGCTGGGTGCAGAGGCTCACACCTGTAATCCCAGTGACGCAGATGGCTGAGATAAGAGGATTGAAAGTCTGAGGCTGTAAGCAACTTAGCGAGATGCTGTCCCAAAAGAAAAAAGAAAAAGGTCTGGGGATGCAGCTCAATGGTAAGGTTCCCCCTGGGTTCAATCCCCGGTACAAGAAAAAATCAAAACCAAAAACCAAGGTGGGGGGATAAATTGTTCTGCTATTCTTTTACAAGTATTATGTCTCCTGTTCACAGTAACAAAAACTGAAAACAGCCTAGAGCTGAAGGTATAGTTGGGTAAATGCTTACCTAGCATTTGCCCCACGTTTCATCCCTGAAAAAAAAATCAGAAAGAAAAAAGAAAACTCCACAGCCTATCTGGAAGAGAATAAAAGTACACATTGTTTTTTGCCTACAATGGAATTTGATTCAGCAGCTCAAACAAATGTATTACAGCTACACTTAACAATTTGGTTGATTAAATTAAATGAACTGGACTGCCCTTTCCTCGAGAACTCCCAGTCAAGTTTGTTCAAGGCAGAAAGGCAAATGGTAAGACGTCACTGTCTTAGTCTGTTTTGGGTTGCTATAACAAAATACCTGACACTAGGCAATGTATTTGAAAAAGAGGTTTATTTTGGTGCATGGTTCTAATCCAAGGTCAAGGGCTGCATCTGGTGATGGCCTGCTTGCTGGTGGAGTCCTGAGGAAGCATGGGCATCACATGGCAAAAGATAGGGAGCACTCAAGAGACCTAAGCATATTGACTTTTATAGCAGCCCACTCTCAAGGTAACTCATTAAGTCACTAATTGCAAGAATGAATTAATTCATTCATGAGGACAGAGTCCTGAATACTTCTGAAAGGTTCTACCTGGTCCCACATCCTAATATCTCATTATGGGGATTAATTTTGGGGGTGGGGTACCAGGGATTGAACTCAGGGGCACTCAATACTGAGCCACATCCCCAGCCCTATTTTGTATTTTATTTAGAGACAGGGTCTCACTGAGTTGGTTAGCGCCTCACTTTTGCTGAGGCTGGCTTTGAATTTGCAATCCTCCTGCCTCAGCCTCCCCGGCCGCTGGGATTACAGGTGTGTGCCACCACACTAGGCAGGGGATTAAATTTTAACATGAGTTTCAGAGTGGACGAACCATACTCGAGCCATAGCAGCCACCCACTTATAATAAATACATACTACTACACATAGTCTTCATATATAACTCTCCGGAAGGGCTCAGGGCCCTTTGGGCACACCCTGCCTTTCCATTTATTTATTCTGATACCAGCCCATGCAAGGTTATTGAGGATGTTTGTCCTTGCTTTGCAAAGCCCCAGCCCTCAGCTCTCCTGACCATATGTGGACTGACCTACCAGGTGCTTCCCAAGCTGTCAGGTTCCCCAGGAGGATCAGGCAGGACTCCTGAGCACAGGAGCAGATTTCCTCCCTATGAGGTAGTGGCCAAGCCTTCATATCGCTTACCTCAGCCTGCCCGGGCTGCTTCTGATTTTTATGGGAAAGCTCCTTGCCTAGTGACCTTCAGGACTGGGAGGGCTAGTTCTGAAAGGAAGGCCTTTCTCTGAGCAAAATCTTGGCTCCAGCATGAGATGAAAGGCAGGTAGAGAGTGTGCATTACTACATTGTCAGTTGGCTTTTGTTGAAGAGGACGAAATGAGGTGATTTCTGCTTTTCACGGGCAAAAACTGATTTGCAAAGAAGGAACAAAATTGGCAAATCATAAATAATTAGCACATTCAAGGCAGACAATAATGCCCCACCTCCCCAACTTTCTCCATGTATAAACAAGTTTTCCTGACAGACCAGTGGTTCTCAAACTTCAATGCCACGCAGTCGTTGTTAGAAGATTGCTGGGCCCCCTCCCCCAGAGTTTCTGATTCTGTAAGTCTGGGGTGAGCCCTAAGAAACTTCAAGTCTGACAAGTTCCCAGGTGATGCTGTTGATGCTGATGATGGAGAACATGGTGTGGACCAGGAGCGTTGGAGTCGTGAGAAATCCTTAGATCCCTTTACCTTGGCACATTCAGAAGCAAGGCCTTTGATCCTATGATGAGGACATGCAGGTAGCAACTTAGTGAGAGATTTGTGGTCCAAAGGTAATAAGCCAGTTAGTTGTATTTTTTGTTGTTGTTGTTATTTGTTTGTTTGGTTTGGTTTTTTATAATGTATTCCTTTTTAAAAAAATGTTTTTGTAGGTGAACACATGCCTTTATTTTATTTATTTATATGTGGTGCCGAGGATTGAACCCAGTGCCTCACGTGTGCTAGGCAAGCGCTCTACCACTGAGCCACGGCCCCAGCCCCATGAGCCAGTTAGTTGTATGCATACCTCCAGCAGCATTTTTTCTTTTCTTTTCTTTTCTTTTCTTTTCTTTTCTTTTCTTTTCTTTTCTTTTCTTTCCTTTTCTCTTCTTTTCTTTTCTCTTCTTTTCTTTTCTTTTCTTTTCTTTTCTTTTCTTTTCTTTTCTTTTCTTCTTTCTCCTTTCCCTTGTTCAGTACTGGGGATCAAACCCAGGGGAACTTTACCACTGAACTCCATCCCCACTGCCTTTTTAATTTTTTATTTTGAGACAGGGTCTCACTAAATTGTTGAGGCCAGCCTGTGATCCTCCTGCCTCAACCTCCTGAGTTGCACCACTGCACCCAGCAAGAAGCCTTTTCTTACAAAAATGTTACCAGTGTTGTTTGGGGGTCCTACTTCAAATCACAAAAAGGCTTGTGTGTGTGTGTGTGTGTGTGTGTGTGTGTGTGTGTGTGTTGTTGCTAGGGATTGAACCCAGGGCCTTGTGCATGTGAGGCAAGCACTGTACCAACTGAGCAATCTCCCCAGCCCACAAAAAGGCTTTTAAACCCATAGTTTGCTTGAATTTAATTGATTTGTGTCAGCTTTCTACTACTGTGACAAAATACAAGAGATAATAGATTTTTAAGGAGGAAAGGTTTATTTGGGCCTATGGTTTCAAAGTTTTCAATTCTGGGTTGCTGGGCCCTGTTGCTATAGGTCTTTGGCAGGAACATGGGGTGGAAGAGGCCTAGTCACTTCATGCTGACTAGGAGACAGGAATGGCTGGGCTCCCATAATCCCTTTTAAGAGCATGCCCCCAGTAGCCAGGCCTGTTGGCACATTCAAGTGACTCAGGAGGCTGAGGCAGAAGGATCACAAGTTTGAAGTCAGCCTCACAAACTTAGTGAGGCCCTAAGTAATTTAATGAGACTGTGTTTAAAAATAAAAAATAAAAAGGGCTCAGTGATTAAGCACCTGGGTTCAATCCCCAGCACGCACACCCAAAAAAAGTGCATGCCCCCAGCTTCCTTCCCTTCCTTCCACTAAGCCCACTTTCTAAAGTTTCCACTACCTCCTAAGGGTGACAATCTGACAGCCAATCCTTTAAAACATGACACATGGGCCTTTGGGGGGGGCATTCAAGATCCAAACTATAGCAATACATATGTGTGTATTTTTAATGCATTTTATATATGCTTTTTTTTTTTTTTAACCAGGAATTGAACCCAGGGATGCTTAAACACTGAGCCACATCCCCAGCCCTTTATTTTTTTATTTTATTTTATTTTGAGACAGGGTCTCACTAAGTTGTTTAGAGCCTCAATAAGTTGATGAGGCTGGCTTTGAACTTGTGATCCTCTGCCTCAGCCTCCTGAGCCCCTGGGATTGCAGGCATGTGCCTCTGCTCCCGACTGTAGCAATGCTATTCAATTACAACTTACTATAAATGCTATTTGCCTCTGGTTCACTGCACCTCCTCTTCCTGCTTAATGGGCCCTAACTCAGCTAAGCCTCACACCATGTGTGCTGGGAGAGGTTTGAGGAGGTGGCATCATCAAGTTATCATGCATATACATTTATCCAAGAGACAGACCTCTTTCTTCCATAGAAACATATACTGGAAAGGCAGTTAGAGACTGAGCATCAGGAGTAGAGACTGAGAATCAGGGCCTCCTCCTGTACTTATTTGCTTGTTTTCCTGAAGCCTCAATTAGATCAAGGACTGCCCCCATCAGCATCCCTGTGCAGGACCAAAGCCAACTACGAGCCTCAGAGGCCAGAGCGAGGCGCCGTGAGGACAGAGCACTTGGTTAATTGATGGCAGATTCACACTCTCTCTCCTCCTTGGTGCTGCTGCAGAGATGGCAGCCCTCTCCTACATGGCATCATGGCTGCCCTCAGACTTCTCATCAAGCCCAAGATTATAAAAAAGGGGACCAAGAGGTTAATCTGTCACCAGTCAGACTCATAGATCAAAATGAAGCATAACTGGTGGAAACCTATAGGTATTGACAACAGCATGTACAGAAAATTCAGGGACCAGATCTTGATGCCCATTATGGGTTTGGGGAGCAATAAGAAAACAAAGTACATGCTAGGTGGGGTGTGACAGGGCACACCTGTGAGCCCAGTGACTAGGAAGGCAGGAGCTGAAGGATGGCAGGTTCAAGGAGAGCCTCTGCACTCTAGCAAGATCGTGAGCAACCTAGTGAGACCCTGTCTCCAAATAAAAATGGCAGGGGATGTGGCTCATTGGTTATGTGTCTGTGGGTTCAATTCCTAGTACCAAAAGAAAAAAGAAGAAAGAAGAAGAAGGAGGAAGAGGAGAAGGAGGAGGAGGAAGAGGAAGAAAAAGAAAAGGAAAGGAAGGAAGGGAAGGGAAAAAGAAAGGGAAGGGAAGGGAACAAAGCCTGTGCTGTCCAGTGGCTCCTGGAAGCCCCGGTCTACCATGTCTAGGGGTTTGAAGGGCTGCTGATGTGAAAAAAACCTTACTGTGTTTCGATCGCTCATGTTTCCTCCAAGAACCACAAGGCTATTGTGGAAAGACCAGTCCAGCTGGCCATCAGTCAGCAATCCCAAGGCCAGGTAGCAGAAAAAAAAATTCATTTTATTTGTGCTTAAATTAAAACCACAAAAACTGCTGCCAAAAAAGGAAAACTATTCCTTCTACTTTAGGGACTGGAAGAATGGAATCTTTTTATATGATTTTGTTGTTGCTATTACAGTTAAATTGCAGACTTTCTTGTCCTGCTGGTCATAGCAGCCTGGGGATGTCTGATCTCACACATCAACCTAACCAAAGCTGCTCCTTGCGAACCAGGAATGGTTTGACCTGATCTGCTAAGGAGGGAATTAGCATTTGGTGTGTAATGTTACCCTGGATCTTTGGCCACTGGGTTTTCATTCCTGGAAATAGAAACCAGGAGTGGCTTTATGATTGTACTGGTATAAGCCCCATCTGGGTAAGCTTGGCTGACTTTTCCTTTTCTTTCTTTTTTTCTTTTGTGCTGGCAGGTGAGGGCATTCAACTTTTTCCAACCCACCTGAAGCATGCTCTAACAGCATCTTGTGATTTACTGCTTAATTATAACTGTATCCATGTCTGCCTGGGCCTGAAAAAATATTGGAACTCTTTTCTTTCTTTGTAACATAAGTAGTCATAACTTCATACTCGGAGAAGACAATTTTTATGGCTAATGAATTACTGTTAAAATGGTCCCAATCCAAGTCAACCAAAACCAGGAGGCAGGAAGAAAGCAAAGAGAAAAAGGGAAAGGAAATTTGGTATCAAAGAAAATGGAGGCAAGCTTAGATTTCAGCTTAAATATTCTGTAGTTTGTGCCACAACAGATTTTCAACTGGTGATCAAGAAATCACTTGAGTTATTCTGAGAGAGAGAGAGATCATGAAGAGTAAACCTCAGGCCCAAATCTGTAGGCTCAGATCAAAACTCACTTTGAGGGGCAGTAACTGCAGCGAAGTTTCCAGGCCAGGTGAGTGCAGCATAGGTCCTGACACCTGAAAGCCCAGGAGTGAGGCCCAGGGAGGAGAAGGCAGGCACAGCCAGCCAGTCCTAGAGTCTAAGGACTCCCTGCTGGAAGTCAACAAGGAGTATCTTGGTTTCACTTTTGCTCAGGGAGTCCAGCGTTTGTTTTGTTCCAGTTTTCACCATCTCCAGCCCAGCAGTGTTGAGAAGTCACCACTTTTTTTTTTTTTTTTTTTTTTTTTTTGTTACTGGGGATTGAAGTCACGGGCACTTAACCACTGAGCCTCATCCCCAGCCCAAGAAGTCACCTCTTTTCTTTTTTTTTTTTTGTTACTGGGGATTGAACCCAGGGGCACTCCACCACTGAGCCACATCCCCAGCCCTATTTTGTATTTTATTTAGAGACAGGGTCTCACTGAGTTGCTTAGGACCTCGCTAAGTTGCTGAGGCTGACTTTGAACTCTCGATTCTCCTGCCTCAGCCTCCCAAGTGCTGGGATTACAGGCGTGCGCCACCGCGCCCGGCTAAGAAGTCACCTCTTAACCCAGGACTCTTCTCAGTCTGAGAAAACCTGACAGGTGCTCTGATATTGGGTCAGAGCCTTTGAAAGAGTCATAGGAATCATCATCACAATTCTGAACTCTTTTAAAGCCCCTTTCATCTGAAGATCTCAAAGACCTGCACAAACATTAATTATTCTCATAGCACTACTTGGAGGTAAATAGATGTTAGGATTTTATCCACCTCTCATGCTCCTACATCTATAGGCTTCAGGTTCCATCCCATTGTTTGCTTTAATTATTTATTTGTTTATTGTGGTGCTGGGGACTGAATCCAGGCCCGTTCATAGCAGGCAAGTGCTCTACAACTGAACTGCATCCCCAGCCTCCTACCCCCATTATTTACTTTAGAAAAAAGTATTTCCCTTCTATTCTCAAGAACATGAAATTGCCTATTGAGTTCATAGTTCTGGATCAAAGTCTGTGGACTATGCAAAGAAGTTCTGCTTAAAGCATAGTCCCTGCCCTCAAGGAGCTTAGTCCTGGAGGTAAAAAGCATACATAAGATGAATAATAATGTAAAAGTTAGAGTATAATTAATGTAAAATCAGAAGGTTTCACTGTAGTGGTAGAGAATCATCATGGATGCTGTGGGCAAGGAAGATTCACGGAGAAGGAGGGATTTGGACTGGACTTTGGCTACTCTGTGTGTGTGCACACATGCATTCCAGTAGGGATGACTGCATTGACAAAGGTACGGGGGTAGGAATATGTATGACTTGTTAGATGACAGATTTTTTTTTTTCTGGTACTGGGGTGCTGGGTATTGACTTTCAGGGATGCGCTATCATTGAGCTACATGCCCAGCACACCCTCACCCTTTTAAATTTTACATCAGGGTGTTGCTAAATTGCTGAGGTTGGTCTTGAACTTGCAATCTTGCCAGAGTCACTGGGATTATAGTCATGAGCCTCCACACCTGGCTTAGAGGGCAGATATTAGAAAGCTAGGTAAATCGAGATCAAACAGTGAAAAGCTGCAATTATCAAATTTGCAAGATTTTGACTCTCAGTATATTACAGAATAGAGTAAAATAAGAAACTGGCCCATGTGACCAGGTAAAGTTCAGGCTTGATATAAAACAATAAAGGAATGGAATGGGTTGCAGAAAAATTATGAGCCAGGATAGTTTGGAAGAATAGTTTAGCTGGAATAGTATTTCTTAGTATGATCCCTGGACCACATCAACATCAACTGAGACTGTTAAAAGTGCACATTCTTGGGCACCTGTGCAGACCTGTTAAATCAGAAATTCCGGGTGTGGGACCTGGCAATCACCAGCCTTCCAGGTGACTCCAATGCAGGTTCAAGTTTGACAACTACTGAGCTAGAGAAACACTCTTTTTAGCAGACAAGTCCAAATATAGCAGCATTCTCACCATCAAATTCATGCTCTGGGGCTAGGGGTGTAGCTCAGCAACTGAATGTTTGCCTAGCATCTGTAAAGCCCAAGGTTTGATTCCTAGTACTGCAAAAAATAAATAATAAAATAAATAAATAAATAAATAATCTTGTTCTGATGAAAAAAGCATGGAGTTTTTTCAAACTTTTTACTATATAAAAATTTTAAACTTACAAAAATATAGGATAATAAGGTGGTACCTGGTGGCACATGCTTATAATCCCAGCAATTCAGGAGGCTGAGGGAAGAGGATGGAAGTTCAAGGCCAGCCTGGGCAAAATAAAAATTAAAAAAGACTGGGGGTGGGCTGAGGTCGTGGCTCAGTGGTAGAGCATTTGCCTGGCATATGTGAGGTACCAGGTTCGATTCTCAGCACCATGTAAAATAAAAGGACTGGGGGTGTGAGTCAGTGATTAAGTGCCTTTGGGCTTGATCCTCAGTACATAGAAAGACAAAGGAAAAAAAAGAGGGGGTTTGCTGAAGGTATAACAGAACAATAAACCTGCATCGTATGCTCATCCCACATTTAAAAATTATCAAGATTTTATTACACTATCCCATTTTTTCTTTAAATTGTTTTTGTTAATCCTAGAAATTATTCCAATCCACCCATACGTATTTCAGTATGGATATATCCTTTAAAACATGCATGGAAGGCTGGGGATATAGCTCAGTTGGTAGAGTGCTTGCCTCACAAGCGCAAGGCCCTGGGTTCAATCCCTAGCACTGCAAAAAAAAAAAATAAAACATATGTATGTTCTTATACTTTAATGTCAATATCACACCTGAGAGAACAGTATTTATTTACTTTCACCTAATATCTGGACTATAATTAAATTCCTCGGATCATTGAAGCACAGCCCACTTAATTCCATTGCAACTGGATGTATTCTATTTTACTCACCTAAAACAATGAAGTTTAGAAGGATACTGACAAGAAAAAACACTCCAGATATTTTTCTTTGTAAAGTATCTCTTAAGTAAAAGAATATTCCTCCTAGATACGGATAAGTTTGAAAGTATTAGGGCAAGCAGGGTCCCTCTGTATTATTATCTATGGATTAGTTCATATTATCTGTGATATGATTTTCTATCATGGTTTTTGACAGAAAGCATAACTAAGCAGGATGAGTCTTGGTTGGTGTTAAGTATAGCTTCCTGCCAAACCTCAGCAGTCATCTGCCCCATTCTCTACAGTCAGCATAAGGGGTTATTGACATGTGTGGTTTTTCCTGACACTGCCTCTGGAATACCTGTGCTATTATCGTGCCAGTTTAGGTATTAAAAATACAGGAAAATTGGGGTTGGGGGTATTGCTCAGTGGTAGAGTACTTGCCTAACACGAGAGAGAGGCCCTGGGTTTGGTCCCCAGCACCACCAAAAACAAACAAACAAATAAATAAAATTAAAACAAAAACTTAAAAATTTAAGTAAAATGTTTTCAGCACTTTCAAATTATTAGTCTGGAGTTGTGGCTGTAGTTGTGGCTCAGAGGTGGAGTGCTTGCCTAGCAAATGTGAGACGCTGGGCTTGATTCTCAGCACCACATAAAAATATAAGTAAATAAATAAATAAAGGTATTGTGTTAATCTACAACCAAAAAAAAAATTTTTAAATTAGTCCTGTTAATTTCCAGAATCATACACATATAGAGTGCTTTTAAGTACCTTACCTATATTAACATGTTTTAAAATTAACTTACCTAAATTAACATGTTTTTAAAAAAAAATCATTAAGAAGCCAGGTGTGGTGGTACACACCTAGAAACCCAGTAAATTCTGGAGGCTAAGGCAGGAAGATTACAAGTTCAAGGTCAGCCTCAGCAAGTTTGAGGCCAGCCTGGGCAATTCACTGAGGCCTTGTTCCAAAATAAAAAAGTAAAAATAAAAAAGGACTGGGGATATGGCTCTGTAGTAAAGAACCCATGGCCAATCAATCCCCAGTACCAAAACAAAAAGTCATTAAGAATGTGCTTATGCGGGGTGCAATGGTGCATGCCTGTAATCCCAGCAGTTTGGGAGGCTGAACTAGGAGGATCAAGAGTTCAAAGCCAGCCTCAGCAATTTAGCATGGACCTATGCAACTTGGCAAGGACCTGTCTTTAAATAAAATATAATAAAGGGCTGGGATTGTGGCTCAGTGGTTAAGAGCCCCTCGGTTCAATTCCCAATACAAAAAAAAAAAAAAAAAAAAAAATGTGCTCAGATGATGCCAAAGCAGAAAGACAAAAACAAACAAATGAAATCACAAGAGGATAGTTGATCAAATGTTTTGGTACTGGAAAACAGAATTTTATTTATTTAATTAGTAGTACTGGGGATTAAATATAGGGGCTCATACATGCTAAGCAAGTGCTCTACTGGGCTACATCCCCAGTTCTTTTTCATTTTATTTTGAGACATCTTACAAAGTTGCTCAGCCTGACCTTGAACTTGCAATCTTCCTGCCTCGAACTTGCCATCCTCCTGCCTCAGCCTCCCAAGTAGCTGGTATTACAGATATGTGCCACTGTGTCTGGCAAGGGAAATGGTTTAAGTTTAATTTCCTCAACAAATTATTTTTTCTCCATATCCATGAATTCTGCATCCACAGATTCAACCAACTATGGATAAAAAATACTCAGGAAAATACCTGAAGCTGTACTGGTCACATACAGATATTTTTTCCTTGTCATTATTCCCTATACAATATAACAACAATTTACATAGCATTTATATTGTATTATGTATTATATAAGTAATCTAGAGGCGATTTAAAGCATGTAAGAGGATGTATGTAGGTGGTAGGGTACATGCAAATACTGTACCATTCTGTATAAGGGACTTAAGTATCTGCAGATTTTGATGTGTATTTATAAATATAAATGTCAAATTTTCAATTATTTTATAATTTTGTATTTACATTTATTTTTATAAATATTTATATATTATTTTAAAATATGTATATTTGTATATATAAAATCATGTATGTATATAGTCATTATAAAATAATTGAAACTTTGATATTAATAGTGAATTGCATTAGTATATGCTTAAGACATGCACATACTATATGTGTACTTTATACTTGTAAAACTGTAATTTGGGGGCTAGGGTTGTGGCTCAGTGGTAGAGAGCTTGCCTGGCATGTATGAGGCCCTGGGTTCAACCTCAGCACTGCATATAAAATAAATAAGTAAAATAAAAGATCCCTTGACAACCAAAGAGTTTTAAAAAAAAAAAAAAAAACTGTAATTTGAAGCCAGGTGCAGTGGCACCCACTTGTAATCCCAGCAACTGGGGAGGCTGAGGTAGGAGGATTGTGAGTTCAAAGCCAGTCTTGGCAAATTAACAAGGCCCTAAGCAACTCAGTGAGACCCTGTCTCTAAATAAAGTACAAAAAAAGGCTGGGGATGTGGCTCAGTGGGTAAGCGCCTCTGAGTTCAATCCCCTGGACCCAAACCAAAACGAAACAAAACCCTGTAATTTGAGTTGGAAGATATAAAAAATACAAAAAGAAAATTTAGGGCAAAATTAAACTACAGTACCTCTTAATGTGTGATGCAAATACTATGGATTTTAATTATTTAATTTTTATTTTTGTGGGGAGAAGAGGTCTCTCCCTCTCTCTTGTTCTTACCACCTCTTCTGCCTGCTTCCTCCCCACTTTCCTAGGTCATTTCACAAACACACCATTTTATAATGTTTTATTTAGATTAATGTGTAAGGCTGGAAAATACTGTAAACAAGTAGAAAAATGTAAAATAGATTAAATTGAAGATAAGAACAATTCCAAAAATAGTTGTCTGCCTCTCTGTGTTTTTGTTCTCTCAGTAACGAAGCTCACTGCCTTTAATTATAGCTTGAGACAGTGTGTTGAAATATTTAATCTCTGAGTAATGACTGGATTTTAGTTTCCTAATTGGCATCTGTGTGTTTAGCATTTCTGCCAAAGCCCAAATCTGAGAATGCGCACACAATACAAGACGTGAATTTCTGAGTAAAACGTTTCTGATACATGCCACCTTAGCTCCAGGGCAATAATGTTACAACAAACAAGGGGAGGATAAATATCATGTTTTATGATTCCACGTATTTTTAATGCCTGACCAATAACCTGTTAGGGTTTACAAGTTAAACCACAAATCCATGTGTGATCAGCAGTACATAGTGAAGTATAATTGCAGCCCCAAAGAAGCTCTTGGCCTTGGGAAAGTGTCTTGCTCATTCTTGAATGGCATTTCAGGTACCTGGGAGTAGTTCCCAGGAGATAATGCTCCGCCCACATTGGGTGACTTATTTAAAACCTTGTGAAACCAGCTTGAAGGGACTAAAAGAATAGGTTAAAGAAATGCTCAGCTGGAATCCATTCACCAAAATTTATTTGTGTTTTCCTAGGTGGAGAATCCAGAGAAGTGTCATTTGGGCACCTTCCCCGGGGTTATCTTCAGCTTCATATTGTTTGAAACTAAATGCCACTCGTCATTTGCCACACACCTCTTGGGCGAGCCCATGAAACACTGTGGGCGTGGGACCTGCAAGCTCACATTCCCTGAATAATGCCTGTTGCCCTCAGTAGTGTTCATCCAGCCTGAATTTACATGTGGGTGAAGGTGGAGCAAGAGCTCCAATCACAGAACCCAGCTGTTCTCCCCATAGAGAAGGCTCCGTTTTTTCAGTCTAGCTAATATAGGGAAAACTGACCCCGCTGTACATGTGACAGCAGGAAGCCCAGAGCAGGAACTCAGGACCAGGCAGGCAGCTCTACTAAAAGCTTCAGGGCTCCATATTCACCCTGATGCCATGGTACCCAGAGTCCTCTGAAAATGAAAACTGCTCTCCTTCCAAACGTGAGTAACACCGTGTGGGACTGAGACTGGAACCTTCCTGCCCTCAAGGTGAAGCAATGAATGACTAAAAGAGGCCACTCCCAAATACCAAACATCTCAGGGGCTTACTTAACAGGATCAAAACAAAGCCAGTTCTCGCCATGGCTGGGCTCACCAGTCACCAGATGACTATGGAGGCCAGTGGGCTACGTTGACTGGTGTGGTCACCCGGTCAACTGTTCTCTGTTCTGCACCTCACATTCATCTTTTCCAGGCACAACCCAGAGTGAGAACTTTTACTGTCACCAAATTCAGATAAAGAGGATCACATCGTGTCCCTGATACAGCACTTGGTGCTTTCACTCAATTTTCTCTACCACTCATAGATTGAGATTTTTCTCCTCCTGTTACAAAAAGAGTTTAAGTCTTACCCAGCAGGTCAGAGGCAGCACCAAGAGAGGAACCCAGATCTGTCTGATTCCAAAAGTCACATTCTTCCCACTTTCTCAGATTCTAAAAAAAAAGTACCTATTTTGTAGATAAATAAATGCTGTTGTCCATCCATACCTCTCCTCAGTATTAGCAGATTCTGAGTTTCCCTGAAATGAAGCTCCCTGGGCCTACCTGGGTCTAGTTAGAAGTGTATATTAATGACATGAGGCCATAAGATCCCACACCTCTTAAGAATTAATAATTTCATTCCTGGTCCAAAATGTTGAGTTGACGATGTTCTTTGGACCTTTTGTCATAACAAGGTATAATTCTCAATCTAGAGTGAACAGATTGTTTGACAGTATCACTTGGAAAGGAGATTACTTCCCATTTATATCTGGAAGCAACTAATCTGAAGTTCATGTAGCCATATCCTCTAATAACTGAAGGAGAAGGGATGAGGGAGTGTCCTAGAGAGGCCTCAGCCATTTGCACTTTATTATTCATCTGGTTGTTAAGAGGTACTTTGAGCCTCTTAACCCAAAGCTTTACTTACTCCCACAAGGAGACTGCTCATGGCTCAAGTAACCCGGAAGTAGCATTGAGCACAGCCCAGCATCTGTCTCAAGGATCAGGTAGGCTCGGGGAACTGAGGCCACCTCCTGTTTCTTTCTTTTCTTTTTTTCCTTTTTTATCTCTCTCTTTCTTTCTCTCTCTCCCCCCACTTTTTTTTCCTTTCAGTGCTGGGTGTTGAGCCCAGTGGTGTTTTACTACTGAGCTATATCCCCAGTCCTTTTTTTGTTTTGAGACAGGGCTAAAACTGACCTCGAATTTGTGATCCTCCTGCCTCAGCCTCCAGACTAACTGGGACTACAGATGTGCACCACCACACCCAGCTGTTTTTCTTTTTTAATCTAAGGGCTGGGTTAGATGTTTCTGATGCATTATGTGCTTTGGTTTTGATATTCCCTGGATCATAATGCTCGCTCCAGTTCTTCTCTAGTACTTGGAGGAACAGTGCAAGAGAAAGGATTAGTTGATTGTTCTTGTTGCTGTTTTCTCTACACTGATACAGAACAAAACTCTCTTTGGCTCCTTCCTGAATCCACCATCTAAGGATCAAGATATTCTTTGGCTTGAATGATATCAAAGTGACTTAAATACAAACTATTGATATCTGTTTTGGGGGACTCTGGGAACAGAAGTCCTACCTTTAGAGTAGAAAGGGAATTTTTGTTCACTCAATCAACACATGTATATCGAGCACCTAATACTATGTAAGCATCATGGTAGGCATTGTCATGGATTCAACAGTGAGAAACACCTGAATTCTGTTCTAGTGGCACTTGCAATCAAGTGAGAGAGGGAAACATCAAGCAAATAGTGACACAAATGAGTGTGCAATTATAACTTGGTACAATGTCAAGTTATGTAATTTTTAAAAATAGGAATACAACCACTGATTTTTTTAAAAGAAGCACACATTTAGTTTAAAGCAAAAAAAGTATGAATGGGAAAGAAATGCAAGGGAAATATTTATTTATTTATTTATTTATTTATTTATTTATTTATTTTTGTGGTACTAGGTATTAAACACAGGGCCTCACACATTCTAGGCAAGCACCCAACCACTGAGCCACACCCCCAACCTATAATGAAATTGTCTTTGTTTTTTTGGTACCAGAAATTGAACCCAGGGGCACTTTATCACTGAGTTACATCCAGCCCTTTTTATTTTAAGTCAGGATCTCACTAAGTTGCCCAGTCTGGCCTAGAACTTTCGATCCTCCAGCCTCAGCCTCCTGAGTCATTGGGATTACAGACCTGTATGATTGCTCCTGGTTTCAACTGGCTTTTAAAAGAGGTGATGCCAGGAAGACCAGAAGAGAGGAAGTAGAATAAGGAAGGGAAGGAAGCCACGAAAAGGAACATTATTAAGCAAGTTTCTGCTATGTAACTGCAATGGGGGCTCAGTCCTGCTGGGGACTCTGGAGGACAGTGCAAAACACGTCTCTGAGTTTTCCTACCCAAGGGGCAAGGAAGAGCCTCTGATTCCTATCACCATTGGTTGAAGCTGCTCCAGGGACATTAACTTCTCAGCACATCTGTTTATAAAATGGAGAATTTTTGATGCATATATTAGGGTAGACACTGGAATGTACTGGAATGAACAAGTAGATATGTATCTCACAAGAATTTCTGAACTCTTTATAGAGACAAGACTCTAAAATGGTCTAATCTTCATCTTTTGGTACTCACACCTTTGTATAATTCCCTCGCCTTTAGCAAGGGTGGGGCCTGTGACTGCTTCTCACCAACAGAATAGGGCAGAGGCAGACTGGATGCAGCCCAGGCAGAGTGTTTCCATGTGCAGGGACCTGGATTCAATACCCAGCACTGGAACAAAACAAACAAAACAAAACGAAACAAAAATAACTATGGCAGAGATGATGGGATGTCAATCTGCAATTAAGTTACATTATGAAAGATTCTGTCTTGCTAAATCTCTTTCTCCTTTACTGACTTCAAGGAATCAAACTTCCATTTTGCCGGAGTACCCATGAAGAAGCCCAGTTGTCATGGAACGGTGAGCAACCTCTTAAAGCTAAAAGCAGTGTCTAGCCGAAGTCTTCAAAAACTGAACTCCTGTTCTTATGGCATCAAGGAACTAAATTCTGCAAACAAGTGAATCTGGAAGCTGATCCACCACTAATCAGACCTGTAAATGGAACTGAGCCGTGGCCCACAACATGAAGACGGCTTTGCAGGGAGTGATTCTGCTCATGACCAGACTCCTCACCTATAGGGTGTGAGACAATGAGTGGGCATTGTTTTAAGCCACTGAGTTTGTTGTATTTTGTTGTGTGGCATGGAAAACACTCATTCCCTTGTCTTGTATGCCTCCATCCTGAGTACGGTGGCCTCAATTCCCCACCTTTACTATACCAATCAGCAATTCTTATGGTTTAAACAAATGTATTGTTCTTTTTTATTACAAAAATGAGACAGTCCTGTAGTCCCAGTGGCTTTGGAGATTGAGGCAGGAGAATTGAGAGTTCAAAGCCAGCCTCAGCAATTTAGTGGGGCCCTAAGCAACTCAGCAAGACCCTGTCTGTAAAGAAAATATAAAAAAAGGGCTGGGGATGTGGCTCAGTGGTTAAGCAGCACTCCTGAGTTCAATCTCTGGTTCCAGAGAGAGAGAGAGAGAGAGAGAGAGTCATTATAAACCATATATAAAATAGATAAAAGGAAGCCAGGTGTGGTGGTGCACATCTGTAATACCAGCTGCTTGGGAGGCTGACGCAGGAGGAACCCGAGTTCAAAGCCAGCCTCAGCAATTTAGGCTCTAAGCAACTCAGTGAGACCCTGTCTCTAGATAAAATAAATGTATTAAACAAAGGGGGTTGGGATGTGGCTCTGTGGGTAAGCACCCCTGGGTTCAATCCCCAGTACAATTAATTAATTAATAGATAAAAGCAAAAGAAACTAATGATACTCACCCAACTTTTTCTTAGCTAAATTCAAACTTTCTTCTGGGGGTTCTCTATGTTTGAGCTCTATAATTTTCACCCCTACTATAGAAGAACTTTTACCCAAATAAAAGTTTATAATTAGAAGCGCTATACTTACGCAGATTGCACCTGAACTTTTCCAAAGAGGCAAGCACTGAAAATATCCATATAATTGAGAAGTTCCCATGGACACAGTAAAGCCATTATCTAATCTTTGCTCAGAGAGGTTTTCATTCTACTCCAGGAGGAAAGGAGTGCCAAGTGTTTGAGGAAGTTGGTCCTGAACATCTCTTTAGTAAATAAAAGACTTCAGAATTTAGCATTTAGGTGCTGAATTTAGCAAAGGCCAGAGAGACAGACTGAGTTCTCCTTGTCCTCCTTTAACTTTTTATTTCCTCTCCCTCTTCACCCCTGGGCAGCAAAGAGAGAAGAGTCTCCTCTTCGCTCTGAATCCTCCTGTCAGTAGCTCCAAGGGATCTCTCTTTTTACTTTCCAACTTCTCCTCTCTCTGTAGCTTATAACAACAGTTTCCATTAGAGCGCAAAATAGCCTCCATGAGGCCCCCTGCTCACCTTCACCTTCATGTGAAGCTTCTCAATTTCCTATTGTACTGTATCACTTGATGGGGATTCCCTGGGTGTGTTCTTTCTTTCTTTTCTCTTTTTAATTTTGGTTCTTGGAATTTAATCCAGGGACACTCCAACACTCAGCTACATCCTTGGTCCTTTTTATTTTGAGGCAGGGTCTTGCTAAGTTGCTGAGCCTGACCTTCAACTTGCAACCCTCCTGCCTCAGCCTCCTGACTTGCTGGGATAAGAGATGTGCACCATCATGCCTGACTTCACTGGGTGCTTTCTATATGCTCCTGCTTTCATTTAACAAACTCCAATGTGACTGCTGTGTGCTGGGCATTATGCAGGATGCTGACCAAGGAGCGCTGGATCTAGGAGGGGAACCTGGTGCATGCACTGGTAACACTGCACTCTCTGCATGCTCTAATGGATGTCCACATGCACATGAGACCCTGGAGCAAAAGGAGAAAAAGGACAGGCAGAGGAGGCACAGGGGACAAGAATGAAGGTAGAAGAAGGAAAATTCTTAACAGAGAAAAAGATTCAATCCAGGTACAGTGGTACTAGTCTATAATCTCAACAACTCAGGAGGCTGAGGCAGGAGGCTCATGAGTTGAAAGCCAGCCTCAGCAACTTAGTGAGACACTCTCTCAAAATAAAAAATAAAAAGGACCCGGGATGTAGCTCAGTGGTAAAGTGCCCCTGGGTTCAATCCCCAGTAAAAAAAAAAAAAAAAAAAAAAAAAAAAATTTTAAAAAATTTGCAAAAAAAAAAAAAAAAAAAAAAAGAAAGAATTGGACACTGAATAAAAAGGTCCAAGAATTAAGACATTTCTACAAAAGAAGAAAAAGAAATCAGAAATCCAAATATCTGTCAGTAAGAAACTGTTTAAATACACTATGTTATACTCTATTGATATAATATGCTGTCATTCAAAAGAATAATGTATATCTATTTATATTGTGTTAGTCAGCTTTCTGTCACTATAACAAATACTTGAGAATCAACTTACAAAAAAAAAGTTTGCCAGGTGCTGTGGTGCACACCTGTAATCCCAGCAGATCAGGAGGCTGAGGCGGGAGAACCCTGAGTTCAAAGCCAGCCTCAGCAATTCAACAAGGCCCTAAACAACTTAGACCCTGTTTTTAAATAAAAAATAGAGAGGGTTGGGATGTGACTCAGTGGTTAAGGACCCTTGGGTTCTACCCTTGAGTTCAATCCCTGGTACTAAAAAACAAAAAATTTTGCTAAGTGAGATCAGCCAATCCCAAAAATCCAAAAGCCGAATGGTCTCTCTGATAAATGAATGATGATGCATAATGTGGGGGGGAAAGATGGCAAGAATGGAGGAAAGATAGCTAGCATAGAGGGAAGGGAGGGGTGGGGGCGGGTGGGGGGTAAAATTAATAACAGAATGTGTGACAGATACCATTGCCCTGTGTACATGCATGAACGCACAGATGGTGTGACTCTACTTTGTGTACAACCAGTGAAACAATAGCTGTACTCCATTTGTGTTCAATGAATCAATAAGTAAATAAAAAAAAAAATTTAACATATCACTTGGCAATTTTACTCCAAGTATATACCTAAGAGAATTAGAAATATGTTCACACATGTTTTTACATGTGTACATGAAGTCACAAAAGCCACATGTTGTGTGATTACGTTTATATGAAATATCTAGGGCTGAGGTCTTGGCTCAATGGTAGAGCGCTTGCCTAGCATATGTGAGGCACTGGGTTCAATCCTCAGCACCACATAAAAATAAATAAATAAAATAAAGGTATTGTATAAAAAAAGAATAATCTAAATGGAATTACACTGTATGTAGACTTTTGTGATTGGCTTTTTTCTTTTCTTTTTCTTTTTCTTTTTTTCTTCTCAATGTAAGAAACAGCCATAAGTCTTTCCAGACTGGCCATACCATTTTACATCCCTACCAGCAATGTATAATCAAATTTGTTTAGCTTCTAATGAGCATTTGGTGTTTTGATTTGTATTTTAGCCTTTCTGTACACAGTGTATAGTGTGTACTATATTTGCAGGGGTGACTATTGCAGATTGAACTCAGGGGTGCTTTCTATTGAGCTACATCCCCAGCTCTCTTCATTTTTTATGTTGAGACAGAGTCTCACTAAGTCGCTTAGGGGCTTGTGAAGTTGTTGAGGCTGGCCTCAACCCTATGATCCTCCTATCTCAGCCTCCAAAGTCTTTGGGATTACAAGCATGCACCAACACAGCTGCTGCTTATACACATATTTTTTAAAAAGTTAGACAAACAACATGTACCAAACTCTCTCTCTCTCCTTTTTTCTTTTTTCTTTTTTTTTTTTTTTTTTTTGGCAATGCTGGAGATTGAACCCAGGACTTTGCAAATGCTGGGGATGTGCTCTATCCCTGAGCTCCCAGCCCTGTGCACCAAACTCCTAACAGTGGTTATATCTTTAATTTTACATATTATATATTTTTGTAGTATTCAAATTTTGTGTAACTTAATATTGTATCTATAATCTAAAATGCAATTGGATTCTTAGAGGAGTCAACAGGTAAAGAAAGCGAAGACAATTATTAGTAACTTTTGTCCTTGAAAGTAAGCTGGTAGGGAGGAGAGAATGGGCGCGACAGTGTGAAGGCTTTCTCTCCTTCAACGTGACAGTCTTGAGAGGTGGTGGAACCTTTAAGGGGTGGGGCTTAGAGCAAAGTAATTAGGTCGTTGGAGGTGCTGCTCTGAGAAGGGATTAGGGACTCTAAGTAGTCCCCAGGAGGTTTGAGACTAAGTCTAGCCAAGGGCTGTGGTGTGTTCCCCTAGTCCCAGCTATTCAGACGGCCGAGGTGGAAGGACCACTTGAGTCCAGGAGCTCACAGCCTGCCTGGGCAACAGAGTGAAGCTGTCTCAAACAAAAGAAAGAAAAAACATTTATATTAATATACATGTATGAATATAATATATAATATATATATGCATATATATCTCAGAAATTTGGGCCAGGGGTGTAGCTTAGTGGTAGAGCACTTGCCTAACATATACAAGGCCCTGGGTTCAATCCCCACCACTGAAGGATGAGTGGATGAGTTAAATTAAAAGAAAGCATGAAAGCCAGGACTGTGGTGCATGCTTGTAATCCCAGCAACTCGGAAGACCGAGCCAGGAAGATCACAAGTTCAAGGCCAACCTGGGCAACACAGTGACGCCCTGTCTCAAAATAAAAAGAACTAGTAGAGGACCCCAGTTCCATCCCTAGTATGCAAAAACAAAACAAAAGTGTGACCCTCAAATATCTCTCTGATGTCCTGTCTTATTATGTGATTTCTCCCTCTTATAGGGGCTCCTACCATTGTGATACCATCCACCATGTCCTCACCAGAGCCAAGAAGAAGCCAGGACCATGCTCTTGGACCTCTGAAACTATAAGCTAAGTAATCTCTTTTCTTCTTAAGTACCCAGTCTCAAGTATTTTGTTAGACAACAGAAAACAAACTAAGACATGAGACAATCCCCAGATACAGTTCAGGGTGATTCTGATCAAGAACAAATGTGAAAGGAACACCCAGCTCTCTGAGACTGGAGGAAGGAAGGGCTGGTGGGATGGAGCTGCTTGAAGGTGGGAAGATTGGTAGAATTCATACCTGATTCCCTCTGCTTGAGGAGACAGTGATTTGTGCTAAGCAAGAGGATTAGAGAACAATCACTCCTTTTACAACCGTACTTTCAAAAAGAGTAGTTTGTCTTGTTCTTTTCTAAAGAATAAAGAGCTTTCTCTGCTCTCTTATTGAGGCTGCTGAGCACTGCTGGCCTTTAATATCAAAACTAATAAGAGGTTAAGGATGTTGACTCTGGAGCCAGCCTGCCTGGTTGGGATCTCATTACTGCTATTTCGTGTTGTTGGATGAGAAACTTATTCTCCATACCTCAGCTTTCTCATCTGTAAAGTGGGATGATAATAATAGGATCTACTTCATAGGTGTCAGGAGGATTAAAGGAATATACTTGTGGAAAGCACCTATGACCATGGCTGGCCCACAATAAGCACTCAGTAGATGTGGGCTGTTATTACTGCAGAGGAGAGAGAGGTAGCAAGTAGGTAGGTAACTTGAGCAAGTGGAAGAGTTGGGCAGGAAGCAAAAAGGATGTCAGCAAGGACAGGTCATACCTTGCTGAGAGAGGAGAGAGAGCTCCCAGAGCCCAGCCAAGTGGGAGGCAATGCATTTCATTTATTCATTCACTGTCTTGGGGTGTTCACTCCTGGGCAGGAGTTGGCCTGGGGGCTAGAATCTGAGCCAAGAACAAAACAGAGTTTCAATCTGTGCCAAGGAGAATGGGGACAGGGGTAGAAGGGTCCAGACATCCTGCTGGTACTACCTAGGTGCTGGACAGCCTAGGGACCTCGTGTGCTGCTCCACAGGTAAGGACGAGGTGTGGCTCTGTACAAGGCCATTTGGGTTACAGGAAACAGGTGTCCACTGGAACCAGCTCAGGTCAAAGAGGTTTGGGTGGGCAGTGGGTGTTACAGGGCACAGCAGGCAATCTTGAGTTATTAGATTCAAAGAGCAGGAAATGGGGCTCAACAGATGGAGTCTCAGGGGACAGGGTGGGACCGGAAGGGAGGTTCTTCTCTGCTTTATGAGCTTTAGGGTCCCTCAGCTGTACTTCTCTTGACTAGTGTCTTCTGCTTTTCTCTTTCTCTCTCTCTCTCTTATTGTTTATTCTTGCAGAGCTGGGGATTGACTGAAAGTCTCCTGCATGCTAAGCAGGTGTTCTATTACTGAGCCACACCCGGGTCCTGCTTCTTGCTCCTGTCAGGGGCAGCTCTGTCCCTCTTATGTGCATAATGATCACAGCCCTGAGTTACAGTGCTCAAGAGACAACATTCAGGGCACAGTATGCCTGATGGATTGGCTGGTCTTGGGGCCAGATACCCTACCCTGGTCCATTAGCCGTGGGCAGGGTGTATATCTTGGCAAATGCATTATGAAATTAGTATTCCCATAAAATAAGTTTGGGTTTCCTCTCTCATATTCATGTGAAAGTAAAAACAGAAACTGGGTGATTTCATTGAGGTTTTTTGTTCTTGCTTCATCAGAACTTCCTCTGGCCTCAGAGGAACTGAATGACAGGTACAAGATGGAAACCTGGGCTTTCCCCCTTCCACTTTCTCCCGATACCTACCCAGTGTCTCCCTTTTTTTCCCCCTTTTTCAGAGCCTTTTTTCCACCTTTCTTTCAAAATTATTTCATTTTTCTAAATTCTTTCCTGGATGACTCCTCTTCTTCCCTAGATAATTTTTTTCTTCTTTTTTTTTTCTACTCTTCACACTTTAATGAAAATTCTAACATGCAGAAAAGTTAGAATAGTAAGACAGCGGCTATATGCCTTACACCTCGACTCACCAGCCCACCTTTGCCATATTCACTTCCTTCTCTCTGCTCCCCATCCCCTCCTCCACCTCATAGAGAATAAGATAAATCCCCTGCATAACTCCAATACTGTTCATCACTTCTAATAAAATTAACAATAACTCCATGTTGTCTTAATCTGTTTCGTGCAGCAATAACAGTATCCCAGACAATAATTTATAAAGAACAGAGCTGGAGGTGCAGCTTCCGTGGTAGAGTGCTTGCTTAGCATGCATGAGGCCTGGAGTGCCACCCCAGCACCTCAAATATACAACAAATGAACAAAACCCCAAGCTTTGCTTCTCACAGTTCTGGAGGTATAGATGCAGCCAGTGCTGGGGCCCTGAATGGCAGAGTGGCAGGACACACACTGTGGGAAGCCTCTTTAATAAAGCCTTTAATTCCATTAATAAGGAAGAAAGGCCCCACCAGTGTTATGTAGACAATACCTGGACTCTGAAGCAGAACAATCAAACTAAAGCACATGACTCTAATATCTTGTCCATATTCAGATTTTTCCAGTTACCTGTCCTAGCTGTTTGATTCCTAAAACTTCTCATTTTCAAACTGTATTCTGATGCTTGAATCCCAGCTGCCCTCTTCTTTGCGGGGAACATTCTCTTGGCAAGATCCAAGGAGTGTTAAATTAACCTCAAGAAAAGCCTACAGGACTCTGTAATCCACAGAGATATTCATATCTCCCCATGTTCTGCTTGAGAAAAAGAAAACTCAGTCCATTTCATGAAGCTCAGATCACATCTGTGTCCTTTTGTTGTTGTTGTTGTTGTTGTTGTAGGTGGACGCAATACCTTTATTTTTATGTGGAGCTGAGGATCAAACCTAGGGCCTCACACATGCTAGGCGAGCATGCTACCACAGAGCTACATCTGTGTCCTTTATCACCCTCTGTAGAGTCCCTAGTTTGCAGGTTTTGTTCATAAGCAAAATCTCAAGGAGGGATCATACCCATCTCATTATCTCAGGAATGGTGGCTAAGGTTTGGGCCATTTCTAAGGAGCGCTGATCCCAAGAATTTTTTCTCTCATTCATTCTGAAAGGGTAGTCTTTGCTTCATTTAGGTTCCAGTGCTTTCTTCTTCTTTTTCTTTTTTTTTTTTTTTTTTGGCAGGGGGTACTGAGGATTGAACCCAGGGGCACTCAACCACATCTCCAGATGAGTCACATCTCCAGCACAATTTTGTATTTTATTTAGAGACAGGGTCTCACTGAGTTGCTTAGTGCCTCCCTTTTGCTGAGGCTGGCTTTGAACTTGTGATCCTCCTGTCTCAGTCTCCCCAGCTGCTGGGATTACAGGTGTGCACCCAGGTTCCAGTGCTTTCTAAAACCTTTCTGCAATACTAAAAGCAGTAATAATAGAGTAAAGCAATTATGGGTGGATTTTTCTTTTCTTAATCTAATCTGTTTCCCAATATTTGGAAGGTGTGTGTGTGTGTGTGTGTGTGTGTGTGTGTGT
>JAJEJO010001495.1:378410-435324 GCA_020662805.1 Glaucomys volans | reverse complement strand
TCTCTCTCTCTCTCTCTCTCTCTCTCTCTCTCTCTCTCTCTCTCTCTCAGATGTTAACACTCCTCTCCTCCTATGGGACCAGTGTAGAGAGTTTTTCTTCCTCAGATACTGGGGGGACGTGACAGGGCTCCTAAGAATGTGGCTATTGCTTAATTATATATCTTTCTTAAATTTCATGTGGAAGTACTGGGTCATACTATGCCCTTGGCAACACTGACTAGCTACCTAGCAAAGGATCGTGAAGCCAAATAAAGTATGACAGATCACTCTTAAGGTAAACCGAACCTTCAGGTTTCAAAAAAGTCCATTTGTGAATGTGTTTGGGAAGTATTCACTTAGCTATTTCAAATCACAACAAAGATCAGATCATTATCTCCTGAGCAGGTTAAGACAGGTGTGGCACAACAGGTCATCATTTGAGGAGCCTGGATCCCATGTTAGGGGTTCCATATTGTCCTTTATAATCCTTACAGTGCCCTGGCAAGAGAGGATTATAAGGATTAATGTCATACTTCCAGGTAATTTCACCCATATTAGTTATAGATGAAGAGGCCAGGATCCAGAGGTTAATAACTAGCTGGCAATAAGCGGCAAAGCTGGGACTCAAATTCAGTTTCTGTTTTACTCCAAATCACCTGCCCTTCACACTTGACCTCCTTGTATCCTGGTTGTGCCACAGGGATTATTGTGGAGTATCTTCTTCAGGGTGAAGGACTAAATAGGAACTGAATTCAGATGCCACTATCTACCCTTACGGCAGACCTTGAAACTGTAAAGAAGACCCCAGATACTCCCTGGGGAAGGTTTCATGGCAGAATATTTAGGAGAGAGCTTTGCCATGACTGTGGAAGAATCTGAAAGTCCCTGAAGGACACCAGTTAGGGGACCCAAGATGGCATGTTGTCTCCTTACCTAAATATAGAGATCTTATCTTACATGGGGGCAATTCTCTGGCTAGAAAAAGAAAGATGGATATGGCCAGAATGCAGGTGATACCGGCCCTCTAGACCCATGGAAGGAAGCCAGGTTCAGCCACTAAACAGCTCAGAACAGCATGAGCAACCACAAGCTGGGTCCACAAGAGCTGAAAAAAATAACACTTGGCAGGGGTTGAAGTGTGGATTTAGCAAATAAAAATATAGGATGCTCAGTTAAATTTGAACTTTAGATAAACAATGAATCACTTCTTAGTGTAGGTATGTCAGGGTACCATTTTATCTGACAACTCAGGCAGGGGAGGATGTTGTGGGCTGAGTTTGAGGGCTAACAGTAGAAAGAGTTCCTTCCATGAGACTTGGGGACAGTATCTAGGATGTGTCTTGCCCTGGATGGGCGTCAGTGTAGGAAGTGTTCCAAAGAAAGTTTATCATCTCAGTAGGGAACCATGTGGATCTTAAGCTCTCATGTTTCAGCCTTGGAGGGACAAACCTTCTGAGGCTATAGAGGCACAGAATTTTCAGATTGAAATAACAGAAAATTTCACTGTCAAGGTAAATGTTTCACATTTAAAGCTTGATATGTTCTGCAATTAAAATTCTTAATATAACTAAACAGTTTATTAAAAAGAAAAACTCTCTTTTTAATATGTATTTTTTTAGTTGTAGGTGGGCACAATACCTTTATTTTTATGTGGTACTGAGAATCAAGCCCAGGACCTCACGTGTGCTAGCGAGTACTCCACTACTAAGCCACAGCCACAGCCCCTACCAAAAAAGAAAAATTCTTAATTTGATGGATAATGAGTTTACTTGTCCAGTATTTATTTATTTATTGTACTGAGGATTGAACCCAGGGCCTTGTGCATGCTAGGAAAGCACTCTACAACTGAACTACATCCCCAATCCTCAAATATTCTAATAAATGCTCTAAGTGAAAGGGGAGCTATATAAGAGAGAATTTAAGCCAGATATAGTGGCACATGCCTGTGCCACTATATCAACTATTTGGGAGGCTAAGGCAGAAAAATTTGAGACCAGGCTGGGCAATATAGCAAGACCCTGTATCAAAAAAAGAATTTAACCTGGTGTAGTGGCACACACCTGTAATTCCAGTAATTTGGGAAAATAAAGGAGGAGGATTTCAAGTTCAAGGCCAGTCTGTGCAATTTAGCTAGGCCCTGACTCAATAAAAAATAAAAAGGGCTGGAAATATAGCTTAGAGTTTGGGTGCCCCTGTGTTCAATCCCTAGTATCACTAAAAAAATTTTTTTAAATTTTTTGATACCAGAAAAAGGAGAACACTACTGCTTGGATTATTTGAAAAAAAAAAAAAACAGCACCAGATAATTTGGGGTCTGGTCACTCAAGTCCTTGACTAAATATTCTCAAGTTTACCAAAGGAAACTCAATTCCTCTTTCCTTCAGAAGAATAGTTAGTTCTTAGTGACATTTTTAAAATGTAAATTTTATTTTATTTTATTTTATTTGGCACCGGGGGTAGAATCTAGGGTTTAGTGCATACTATGCAAGTGCTCTACCACTGAGCTACATTCCCAGCAGTACCTTGCTTTCTTTGAACTTAGACAATAACTGGTTCTCAGATAAGAGGGAATGCTTTTTAAAAAGAAAAAATCCCCTTTTTTTGTACATTGTTCTTTCTTTCAGAATTATAAAGATCACTATGTCAGAATATTGGAGTTTAAAGAGTGTTGGGGAGCATCTCAAATTCAGTCTAACATCACTTGAGGCTTTACCAGGTGCTCTATGTGTGCAGGAATTCACCATGGTTCACAGCGTGCTTTTGGGCCTGGCAGTGTCTGAAACCATTTAAATTTTTTGGCATTCTTTTTTCAAGGCAGACCCACACTAACCCAGTTCACCAAAATTAACGCAGAGCCAGGAGGCCCTCCATGTCTTCACTTATAAGCCGAATGTAAGGTCTCTCAATATCAGGAGGACATCTCCAATCTACATAGACAGCCCAGCTGCAATCCCACAGTTGCTTGGTGAATGGGGAAGAATGATAAGAACAGAAGCCATCAATCACTTAATGAGTATTCAAAAATTAATACAAAATGGACTGGGGATTCAGCTCAGTAGTAAAGTGTTTTAGTCAGCTTTTTCCTTGCTGTGACCAAAAGACCTGACAAGAACAAATTTAAGAAGGAAAGGCCTATTGGGGGCTTGCAGTTTTCGAGGACCCCATCCATAGAAGGCTGAAACCATTCCTCAGGGCTCCAACTGAAGCAGAACACCATGGCAGAAAGGTGTGGTAAAGGAAAGCAGCTCAGAACATCACCAGGAAGCAGAGAGAGAGAGAGAGCGACTCCACTCACCAGAGACAAAATACTCATCTCAATGGTACACCCCCCAATGACCTATCTGCCTTTAGTTACCACTCAGATAATCCCTCTCAGGGAATTTATTCACTGATTTGGTTAAGAGTCTCATAATCCGATCACTTTACCTCTAAACCTTGCATTGTCTCTCACATGAACTTTGGAGGGATACCTTATATCATACCATACCTTATACCTTAAACCACAGACACATAGAGCACTTACCTAACATGTGCAAAGGTTCAATCCCTCCAATAATGAAAATAATTATAATTATGATAAAGATAAAAATATTAATAGTGATAGTTAGCCCTGGTCAAATGGGGCCCATTTCAGTCTCACAATTTCACCTTTAAAGAAAATCCTCCTCCCCCTTTACTCCCCTTTACTTATGAGAATATTGACATACACCCTGTACTCATAAATTCTAAGAGTCATGGTTTTTCAGATTTGGATTATCCTTCAAAGTATATCATATAATTGATTGTAAGACTTGATAAAATACGATTTTTTGCTTATTCATCCATCAAATATTTATTATGTCTCTGGCATGAGCTGGGTATGATACAAGTTGATGGAGACAGCATTTATAACATCAAGGACCCTACTAAGTTCATAGTTTGGTGGAGGAGACCACAAATCAGCAAATAAATCAACAAAATGTCAACTTGTGGGAGTTGCTATAAAGGAAATAGGTATGGAAAAGTGTCAGAAAATGGGGAGTAGGGCCAGGCAATGGCATAAACCTGTAAACCTTAGTGACTTGGGAGACTAAGGCAGGAAGATTGCAAATTCAAGGTCCACCTGGGTAACTTAGAGATACCTGCCTCAAAATTTAAAAAATGGCTGGGATGTAGCTCAATGATAAAGTGACCCTGGGATTAATCTCTGATGCAAAAAAAAAAAAAAAAAAATGTGGGGGAGACAGGGAAGATAGGGACTCAGGATTGGCTGAGGAGTGATAATGGAGCCGAGATCTCAGAGCAGACTCTTCAGTGTGGGCTACAGGGGTACTAGGAGATAAGGTCCCCTCATCTCTAGGGATCAGTGTTCCTTGTTGGGAGCAACTCCATATGGGGCTCCTTTGAGGACAGTCTGGGCATAGATGGCCTAATCCATGTCCCTTGGTCCTCACAGTGCTAATCAGATGAGTGACATCTACCACTCATTGCTCCCTGTGAAGCATTGAGCACAGAAGAGGAGGCACCCAGGCCTTTGGACCTGTGGTAGTCCTGCAAGGCAGAGTTCACCTATGGTGGTCAAGGAGCCGGAGGAATTTCCTTGCTAGGTGTCCAAAGAGCACTGAAATAACCCAAAATGCATCCAGATTGGGGACAAGGAAGCTGAACAGGGCTCCTGGAGCAGACCCAAATTTCTGTCCTGCTACCAGGTACTTCTTTCCATTTGTAATTTACAGGCCCTTTTGGTGGTGTCCAAGGCAACTGCGAGGTGACTGCTTAGCATGCTGCAATTTGAGCCACATCATTATTTCTAAACAATTCCCCTTAAAGTTTAATTGGAGGTGGGTGCAGTTGCTCACACCTATAATTCTGGCTCCTCCGGAGGCTGAGGCAGGAGAATTGCAAGTTCAATCAAAACTCAGTGAGACTCTTCCCAAAAATATTAAAAGGGTGAGGATATGGCTCAGTGGAAGAGTACTTGCATAGCATACACAAGCCTCACCCCACTCAAATAAGTAGTAAAAAGCTTAACTGGATTTAAAATTTATTCACAAGAAATTTTGCGATTACATTTCTCAATGAAAGAAAGATATTTTTTGTTGTAGTTGTTTTGAGATAGGGTCTCACTACCTTGTGCAGGCTGGCCTCAAACTCGTGGGCTCAAGTGATCTTCCTGCCTCAGGTTCTGGAATAGCTGGGATGACAGGTATATGCCATTGCATCTGACAAGAATTTTTAATATATAACTTCAACTGGTTTTTGTTTTGTTCTGTTTTTTTTGGTATTGGGGATTGAACCCAGGGATTAACCACTGAATCACATCCTCAGACCTTTTTAAATATTTTATTTAGAGACAGGGTCTCACTAAGTAGCTTAGGGCCTCACTAAGTGGCTGAGGCTGGCTTTGAACTCATGATCTCCTGCCTCAGCCTCCCAAGCCACTGGGATTACAGGCATGTGCCACCACACCTGGCTTGTTATGTTTTTGAATGACTGAAAAATGATTTTTAATTTCTTGTCACCTCTTTGTATGGGCAAAGTCAATGATGGGATTATCAAAGATCTGAAGAGATTTTTTTTGTGGTGATACTGGGGATCAAACCCAAGGCCTCGCTCATGCTAAACAAGTGCTCTATTATTGAACTACATTCCCAGAGCCCCATCATTACAAAGTTTTTGTTTTTGTTTTGTTTTTTTGGAACTGGGAATTGAACCTAGAGTACTTCACCATTGAGCTACATCCCCAGCCCTTTTTATTTTGAGACAGGATCTCACTAAGTTATTTAGGGTTGGGTACAGTGGTGTACACCAGTAATCCCAGTGACTCAGGAGGTTGAGGCAGGAGCATCACAAGTTCAAAGCCAGGCTCAGCAGTTTAACAAGGTTCTAAGTGACTTAATGAGACCCTCTCTCTAAATAAAAGATAAAAAAGAGCTGGGGATATAACTCAGTGGTAAAGTATCCCTGGGTTAAATCCCCAGTATTGAACAAAACAAAACAAAAATGTGAGTTGCTTAGGGTCTCACTAAAATTCTGAAGCTGGCTTTGAACTTGCCCTCCCCAGTCGATGGGATTACAGGCATGCGCCACTGCACTGGGCCCCATCATTACAAAGTCTTGATCAGGAATTGCATTTGTCCATTTCAAGCATAAAACCTGATATAAAAACTTATGTTCTGAGAAGTAAACTCAAATTTCTTCATTAAAAACTTTCAAAATGACTTATTTGGGAGTCTTTACAAGTTTCATATTTAATGTCTTCCTTAAAACCTAAAATTTTCTCTTACAGTGATTACATAATCTAGAAATAAATGATGAATTAGAAAATCAAGTTCCACATTGAATGGCTCCAAAGTTCCTCCACTACTCCTCCATGCTACCTTATAAATATGACCATTTTCTAAGCAGGTGTGGTGGTGCATGCTTGTAATTCCAGACACTTAGGAGGCTGAGGCAAGAGGATTCCAAATTCAAAGCCACACTCAGAATCTAAGTGAGACCCTGTCTCAAAATTTAAAAAAATAAAAAGAATTGGGGATGTAGCTCAGTGGTAAAGTGCCCTGGATTTAATCCCCAGGAACAAAAAATAAATTAAAAAAAATGACCATTTTCTAAAAATAAAGTGACATGGGAAAGGTCAAAAATGTTGCCATAGAAGATGGTAAGCTGAGGGAAGCGCATTCAAGCCTGGAAAACAGGAAAAGCAGTGATCTTAGAGCAAGGTTGGACTTGGGGGACAGAAGTGACTGATCTGCAGTGTAGAACTGAGGGAAGGAAGCACTAACCTCAGTCCCCACTCACATGGGGTCTAACCTACAGCATGGGAGGTCATTGAGTGGATTTAACAATGGTGTGAACTAATCTAATTTTTTCAAATGTATTTTTAAGTTGTAGGTGGACACAGTACCTTCATTTTATTTTTATGTGGTACTGAGGATCAAACCCAGGGCCCCATGCATGCAAGGCATGTGTGCTACCACTGAGCCATAACTATAAATCTTGTCGAATGTGCTGTACAAGGAATGGAATACAGAAGTACTAAAGTGGGAAGAGGAAGGCCACACATGAAGTATCAGTGTTAGGCCAGAGGAAAAATAAGGACAGGTGTAGGTGGTTCTGAGAAGCATTTCATGGCAGGTGAAAGAAAGAGGTGCCAGGAGGATGTCTGTATTTTGGAGCTTGATCAAGTTGAGTAAATAGTAGTACTACTCACTGGGCAAGACTGAGGGGAGGGCAGTTGGAGGGAAGGTGAAGACAAAACCTCAGGACAAATGACCCATGTTTTTCAACAAGATGCACATGGAGATTGTGAAATTTAAGAGGTGCATAGATCATTTATTTGTCTTCTACGATACATACTGAAATATCAACAGATGCAATGATGTAGAGAGGATTTGCTTCAAATAATTCAAGTGAGGAGGTGGAAGGAGTGAGTCAAAGTGAAGATAAAACATGAGATTGGTGGTGAGTGGATAATTTTTGAAGCTGAGTGATAGGTACATGGGGGTTCTTTATACTATTTTCTCTACCTCTGTATATGATAATTTCCATGGAACTGGATGAGATCACCTAAAGAGAAGGTAAAGCAAATAGGGAATGGCCCCAAAATGGTGTGTGTGTGTTTGGTGGTAATGAGGTGGGGCAATAATAGGATGAAAGAAAGAAACAGGTAAGACCTCCTCTGTCCTAGAGTTCACATTCTTTGGGGAGGAAACAATGTGCAATAAACAAATGATAGGTTTAAATCAACATGACAAAGAGTGATGTGATAAAGCGTGCAAGGAGATAGCATTAGAGTGACCAGAAACATCTCTGTGAGGCAATAACCTTTGCACTTGACCAACAGGAACCAAAGACATGAAAAGTGATGCTTTTGAAATCCTTTCCACTTTATCACTTTTACTTATAAATAAACCTAAATTAGCGGCCTTAAATATTCTATTCTAGGGAAAATATTTTTTCACCTAAAGGCTTTTATTCCCCTCCTCCCCCCCTTTTTTTTTAACTCCAAATATTGAGGCCATTATTAGCCCAAAAGTTTTGGAAGTAAAATCAATTCAGTACTGAACCCTAGTGCCCCCTATGAACTCCCTCTGTGGCAGGGAGAGATGGCCCACCCCTATAAACCTGCAATCCTAGCCACTTGGGAGGCTGAAGCAGGAGGATCTAAAGTTTGAGGCCCACCTCAGCAAACTGGAGGTCTGTCGGAGCAACTTAGTGATATCCTGTCTCAAAATAAATTTTAAAAAGGGCTGGGGATGTAGTTTGTGGTTCAATCCCCGTACCTAAAAAAAAAAAATCCTTCTTGCTTGGGTAGCTCTCCTCCTCTATCATCTGGATTCTACAATCCATTTCCCTTTAGCCTGAGTTTTGCCCAAAGGGGCTCCAAATCACCCTGCTCCCTGGCCAAGTGCTACTCCCTATAAGGAAGCAAGGCAATGCTTCTAGAGATCAGAAGCACCACTAAGGTGGGAATGTCATTGGTGGTGTTCACTGCTATAATCCTAGCACCCAGGTGTGTGTAGAGCAGAGTTGGCAAGCAGTACACATTCATCCAATGAGAAAACGTACCAGCTGGTCACAGTGGCCCATCCCTGAATAGTGGCCCATTCTCAGAGAATCAGGAGGCTGAGGCAGGAGGACTGCAAGTTCCAGGCCTCTAACTCAGTGGTAGAGCACCCCGGGTTCAATCTCCAAAACAAAAAACATTTTTCTGAAGCAACCATCAGGTATCCAGTCACTTATCCATGTGCTTAATAACTCAATCTACAACTAGAAAGAGCTTGTGGCATACCTTCACATAAATATTACTATTTCCATGGTAAAAATAGGGAACAGTTGGATCAGAATATTCCAAGTCCAGAACTATTTCACTTGAAACAGTCTTTCCATTCCTTAGACATATTTATTTAAAACCAGGAAGAAGAAACTTATGGGAAAACATAGCATACAGAGAACATTATCCCCGTCATTTAATATTTTTTTGATAACACAATGAATTTAACTACGTACAACAGCCTTCCTGGACAAATCCTGCAACAAATATTTTGGTTTCCTGAAAACAAAACAAAAAAGAAAAATCCTCCTCTCCTTGGCTTAAATTATAGGAATTCTTTGCAGGCAGCTCAGCCGAGGCTTTTTTGCATGTGCTTTTAAGATAGGATCGCAGATTGCATGTGTTCTGTACAGCAACCACGGACACTTAACATTCATTAAATAATAATGAAACAGGAGGCCTGAATTATTTTGTTTCTCCGGGGTCTGTTCCTCACTTAAGTGACCTTGGACCAATCCATTGCTTCCCTCATATCTGATTTCCATTTATCTGTTTCAGGATAATGTTTATGACCAAGAGGCTTTGTGAGTAGTCGTGTCCTTCATCTGTGAAATTTGTCTCCTTCACCATCCTCCGGGATGTCTTCATGTCACTTCCACCGAAAACCTGCAGACAGTTGTAGAGCGTTGTCAATATCATCTAGAGAAGGTTCAGCTGTTAGCTAGCCAATCAACTGCCAGTTAATGAGGATAGCTTGAGCTCTGAAGTCTGTTCCCCCACGCTACTGAGCATTGGAAAATGATTAAATGTAATTCCCGAATCATGTTTTCCTTATTTCTGCTGTTTTCATCCCCTTGCAAACTATGCTGAAACTGTTGACAACACTGGACTACGCTATCATATTCGGCAATCCCTTTCTGAAGTAATCCTACCAAATACTGAGACGGCACCAGGCCCACTCTGGCGGGTAGGACAAACTCCCAGGACAGGCCCTGTGCAGTTAGCGGTGTATTCTATACACTGTTTTAGAGGCTTAGAAAATACAGCCATCTTGCATCAGGCACCCTGGCCCAGAAGGAGGGCGAGCCCTGTGTCCTGGCCCCGCAGACGGTCACCTCCAAGGGGCTGACTGTCCACCCCGCAGCCCGCGGCGCACCTTGGAGGCCCCCTCGGCCGCGCCTGGAGTCTGAGCGGATAAAGTTGTCCGCAGGCACTCAGCCCGACCCGCAGGACCCGGCCGCGCTTAGCCCGGAGCGACAGCGGGAACAGGACCGCCGGTCCGCCCGGCCAGCTGCTGCAGCAGCCCATGCGAAAGTGGGCGCCGGACGCCAGGTTTCTAATTGCAAGCTTCCTGTTGGGGAGTATTTTCAACTGGGGCGCGGCGACCCAGCGGCCGCGTCCTCCTCCCCGCCCCCACACCGCCCGGGGCGCCTCGGGGGCGCGCGTCAGGGCCCGCGCGGGGGCGGAGCGGCCCCTCCCCCCGCACCGCCCGCAGGCTGGTTCCTCCGCCGTGCCTCCTCCCCTCCCCCTACTTCCCTTTAGGCTCCCCAAACCTAGGCTTCGGGGGTTCGATGACGTGGGCGCGCGGAGCGGGGTGGGCGTGCGGGGCCGGGGGCAGGGGTTAGATGGGGGCGGGCGTCCGTCTCGCCGGGAGCCAGCGGCCCCTCGGCGTGTCTTTTGTGTTTGTACACACACCGCGCGAGGCCGCCGGGAGGTGGGAGCGGGCGGCGCGCGGGGGAGGGGCGAGCGCGCGCCAGCGAACGGGAGCGCGGGGGGAGGGGAGGGGGCGGGGCGCGAGCGGGGGCTCGGGGGCGGGGCCGAGCCTTCCCTCCATTGTGTGTGATTGGCTGGCTCGCGGCGCGGGGGCGGGGCGGCGTATGTTGGGGGATAGCCTCGGTGTCAGCCATCTTTCAATTGTGTTCGCAGCCGCCGCCGCGCCGCCGTCGCTCTCTAACGCCAGCGCCGCCTCTAGCTCGCCGAGCTCCAGCCGAAGGAGAAGGGGGGTAAGTTTCCCTGTCTGCCCGCTTCCCCGGAACCGAGCCCCGCTTGCCATCAGCCCTGAGCCGGGCCCTGGCGGTGCCGGGAGGCGACCCACAGCCCCTCTAGCTTAGCCCACAAACTTTTTGGCCCAGAAATGGAGGTGAGGAGTGAGTTTGCCTCTTCCCCCAGGCGGCGGCGGCGGCTCTCCGGTCTCTCGCCGCCTCAGCCCAACAGCAGCAACCGCCGCGGCGCGGAGCTGCTCTCCCTCCTCCTCCCCGCGCCCCTGGCTCCTCTTTCTTCGGTGAAATCCCGCCTGATGTCCCTTCCCCAGACCCCAAACCTTCACCACGACCCGCGCGGGCCCCTTAACTACCGCCCCCGAGTCCCGGCCCCCAGTTTTCGGGCGGGAAAGGGGTGGAAATCGCCGCCGCTTCCCACCCTGGGGTAACTCGCTTTTTGCTGCCTCCCCACAGTTGTTGCTAAGCTTCACCATCTTGTCTCTCTTCTCTGGTCACCGACCATATTTTTCCCCCGTTTCTCTCTTCCCCATTTTAAAAAGGGAGGAAAAAAATTTAAAAGAAGGACATTTTTTTCCTTTTTTGGAGAAGTGGAAACTTGATGCATTTGAAATGCAAAAAAAACTTTTGCATTTTGGAGGGCGGCACGTGGCAGAGAATCGAGGTATTTTCGAGCGATTTGGTGTTTTGTCTCTTTGGAAAGGGATCGGATACGTTTTGCGATTGTTTCCATTTTGTTCTGGTCTTGGAGCCGAGTTGGTCTGTGCGAGGCGGACAGGCTGGGGGGACCCTGTGCCGAGGAACCTGGAGGAAGCAAAACCAAAAGTTTATGGTGGTGTTTGGGGTGGACGGGTCGGCCGGTGTCGTGCGTTAATTAAAGCCTGGGTGCGGGGCACTTTTTATTTCATTGCGAAGCCTGTGAAGACTGGACGCGAGGACGGTGCTTTGTAGAATGCTCACTGGTGGTTAGCTGTTGTTCCCCTTGTTTATCGAGACGTCTTTTTGTCAACATAACTGTAAAGATGCAAAACCAAGAATGTTTTCAGCTATTTACAGCAGTCCATCAAGTGCCAGACGCGGGGGGGGGGGGGCAAAGGGGGGGGAGTAAAACCTTTTTTGCTGTAATTTGACTCGATCTTTCGGTGGTTTGTGGCTTCGTTCTTTCGACTTGTTTGTGTCTCGAATGTTTACAGACATTTCTAATTTCTAATTAAAGAAATTGGATCAAAGGCTTTTATGGGTCTTTTTGTTTTGCCGTTCGTCGCACAGAATTGGTATTTTGGAAGACGACTGGTATTAATGCTAACAATTTTCTAGTACTACAGTTTGTTTCAAGAAGTCACATTTGGGTGGTAGGCGTAATCCGCACCCTTTCACATTATATAACATTAGGGACTTTTTTTCTATACTGATCATAGTTTCCAGATGTGGGGGGGGTAATGGCAGGAAAACTTGGATGTTTAGTAGTTGCATATGGTGATTTTTTTTATTTTTTTATTTTTTTAAATGCTGGTAGGTAAGTAAGGAGGTCTTTCTACCATGGCTCGTACAAAGCAGACTGCCCGCAAATCGACCGGTGGTAAAGCACCCAGGAAACAACTGGCTACAAAAGCCGCTCGCAAGAGTGCGCCCTCTACTGGAGGGGTGAAGAAACCTCATCGTTACAGGTATTAAAGGAAAAAATAGGACAAAGTCTCCTGTAGTATCCTTATAATCTAACAAAAAGATGGTTAACAGTCAAACTTTATTTTAGTGAAACTGTGTTCCCATTTTTTAATATTTACTACTTGAATACACATAACGTGTGTGTGTAATTTAGTGTTGGGTTTTTTGGAAACATTTAATTTTGAAGTCATAATCTGATCTAGAGGCCTAAGGGAATTCATACATCAGTAAAAATGTTAATGGGATAGATTAACGTTTAGTTAGCTGTTAGTATTTTTTAAATAATAAAGTGTTTTAAATTTTTTTTTTAGGGTATCCTTTCCTTTTCTGGGGAAAGATTAATCAAAATTGGGGGGGCTGGGGTTGTGGCTCAGTGGTAGAGCACTTGCCTAGCATGTGTGAGGCACTGGGTTCAATTCCCAGCACCACATATAAGTAAATAAAATAAAGATCCATTGACAACTAAAAAGATATTTAAAAAAAAAAATTGGTATGTTTGTCCCCACCCTCATTTACTTGATTTGTTTATTTCCTCCTTTATTGGCTTATATGAGTTTGAGCTAAGCATTGTTATTAAGGACATCTGCCATTAGAGGGCACAAGTTGTTCATAATTAGGTAGACTACAAATTTTCAGTTATCCTATTCTTCATTGGAAGAACCAAGTCAGAATTAGAGGTAAACATTTTTGGTAGATAATTAGTTTTGGGTTTTTTTTTTTTGTTTTGTTTTTTGTTTTTTAAAGAAGCCAGGCATAGTGGCGCACACTGTAATTCTAGCAACTTGGGAGGCTGAGTCTGGGGGTTGGCAAGTTCAAGGCCAGCCTCAGCAACCTGGTGAGACCCTGTCTCAAAATGTACTGGGGATATAGCTCAGTGGTAGAGCACACCTGGGTTCAATCCCCAGTACGACCATCAAAACAGACTTCCAAGAAACGCTGTACAATCAGGAATATACAAATTTCATTATTTGTAAGAAATGACAGATGTCAAGATACAGGTATTCTGGAAAATTTTTTTAAAAAGCTTTTTAAGTGATGCACATTGGGTTATGTTGGCAAGTCTTTAAGGGCTTTTAAAATAATCTAGGACACAGGTAGGTTAAAGAAGAGTAGTACTAAGTCAGTCTTTATTAGCAGTCTTGGCAATAACTTCCCAAGTTGTAATTCTTAACACAAATTGATTTTTATATAAGTAAATATATGTACAAGTTTAAAAATGAATATAGGGTTTTGCTAAGTTTTCCTTAAAGGTGTTGTTCCTCTTAATAGACTTGAATGTTCAGGTCATTGATCAGTGATATTTGATACTGAAGCTGAAAAATAGCTGGGTGGTTTGTTTTTAGAAAAATTATTGCATTTCTTTAAAGCTGACCACTTTTTTATGTGATGTATGTATTTGGTAATAGTGTCTTTAATGTTTATTTTTTAAAGGCCTGGTACTGTGGCACTTCGTGAAATTAGGCGTTATCAGAAGTCCACTGAACTTCTGATTCGCAAACTCCCCTTCCAGCGTCTGGTGCGAGAAATTGCTCAGGACTTCAAAACAGATCTGCGCTTCCAGAGCGCAGCTATTGGTGCTTTGCAGGTAAAATGGTGGGTGGGGAAGACTCTTTAAGAGTTTGTGTTTGTGCTGTGTACAAAGAGTAATTTGAAATCTTTGCGATATGTTCAAGTAATTTAGCCAATGTAAGGTAGGTGTTTTCACTGTTGGGACTTGGGAAATGTTAAGTTGTTCAAGGTCATGCGCATAGAAGATGGCAAAATTTGAACCATTTGATTTCCAAAACTTATGCATACTCCATTATACCATTTAAAATTTTTAAAAACTGTGCTAAAAGCTGTGATTAAATAAAACTCTGGTTTGGTTTATGACTATTGTAGGACATTAAGGTCTGGAACCTAGAAGTCTTTATTAGTAGTCATAGGTTTAAACAATATTGACTATATAAAAGAAGTGTTTGAATGTCCTCCTGGACTTGAAGAGACGAATGCAATGTAGAGCTTAACATCTAAACAGAATAGGTGGCATTGAAGACTTATGCATTAAGGTAAAAGCAGTGAATGATAGTTAAGGTTGAATTGATAGTAGTGAAGAAAGATATTTGAAAATAATAACTGGACAAGAGGGCAGGGATTTGAGGACCTCGGGTTTACTAAAGAGGATTAATTATGGATTTCCACTTAAATAGCATATTGAGATTACTCTTAGCTTCATAGTGTCAGGACTTTGAGAAATGCTGTTCTGGAGGCAGTTATATAGTGAAATATTTGTGACTTAAGCAAAGGTTAAAACTCAGTTAACAAAATAGATAATTGGCAAGGTATAGGTGTGATTAACATCAATTGTCTAATATTTTATATTGTGTGGCTGGCATTTTTAAGATCCTCACATCTCAGAATGTGGTTAAGACTGCCACCACCTCAGAGCTATGGGGCAAAGAGTAATTAAAAAACAGATTGCTCAGCACCATTGTAGACCTGAATCAGACTGGGAGGAAGGTTCAGAATTACATATGTTCCATTGGAGGATTTTTAGGCTGCTGTTGCTGTGAAAATAGGGCTTTTGCTTTATATGTGAGAAAGATTTGATAGGTGGATTCTACCCTGAAGTATAATTGGTTGAACTGTTTCTATGGTTAGTCTAAACTTCATTTGATTGGTGAATTCCAGGAATAGGCAGCCATTAAACTCTCAGTGGGTTGAAATTATTGAAATTTCAACTACTAAAATCTTCCCATGCTGTTACATAGAACTTTATTTTTTGTTTTAATAGCTGATTATCTTCAGTTCCTGTTTCATTTATTACTAAATCAACTATTCTTAAGATTCCCGAGATTGGTATAAAGATGCTAATTTTTGTTTTCTAGTTATTGTTAATAGCACTGTGCTAATATAGAACTATACTGAAAATCTAGCATTTTTGAGCTTCAGTGTCAAAGTAGTATAGTGTGAGTAATACAGTCTTATAATTGGGATTACTTAATCTTGGTAAAGGCTTTTGTCTTTAAAATTGTTCATGTGTAAATTTCCTTTGTTGCTATTATTCAGTTATATATTTGTCATTAAAGTGTGGTTTTACTGGTTTTGGGCAAAATGTTTACTTCTGCCTGTATTTCTAACATTAACTGATTTTTATTGGAAAGAAGTCTATTAGTGTTTTTTTTTGCTTTGCTTTTTTGAAGCATACTCATTAGTTCTCTTTAAGATATAAATGGATAATTTGCTGATGCAGGTAGGAAAAGAGTGGTTTGGAGAATTCCAAATCTGCCTTTTTTTTTTTTTTTTTGCTTTAGAATCATTCAATTTATAACTTAATTTTTTTTAGTTGTCAGTGGACCTTTGTTTATTTTTTAATTTTTTTAGATGTTGATAGACCTTTATTCATTTATTTATATGTGGTGCTGAGCCTCGAACCCAGTGCCTCACACATGCTAGGCAAGTGCTCTCTACCTATGAGCCACAACCCCAGCTTCTCAATTTATAACTTTAAATACAGATATAATCCCTTTGTCTACAGCGGATTCCTGAAACCTTGGATAGCACCAAATCCTGTATATACCATGGTTTTACTAGGTATATATGGCTATGATAAAGTTTATTTATAAATTAGGCACAGTAAGAGATTAATAACAGTAACTTGAAATCGATGATGAAATTGAACAATTATAAATATGCCTTTAATAAATGTTATTTAAAATTTATGAACTGTCAGACTGGGTTTGTAGCTCAGTGGTAGAGTGCTTGCCTAGCATGTGTGAGGCACTGGGTTCAATTCTTGGCACCATGTATAAATAAATAAATATTTATCGACAAAATTTTTTTTTTAATTATGAACTGTTTATTTCTGGAATTTTCCATTTAATAAGTTCAAATCACAGTTGACCTGAAAGTGAGACCATGGATAAAAGAGGGGCTGTTGTACAACTGGAACTACTCACTATAGTTCAGTGAGTGGTAGAGAAGTTACTCAAGGTTTGCCAGAGATAATCAAAAATTGACGAACTTAACAATTCTAGTTTTTGCCTTTAATGTCTGACAGTTTGAACTAAAATATTCTCATATTAAGAGTGAACACTTGGTGGGCTGGGGATATGGCTCAGTTGGTAGAGTGCCTGCCTCGCAAGCACAAGGCCCTGGGTTCAATCCTCAGCACCGCAAAAAAAAAAAAAAAAAAAAAGAGTGAACACCGGCGTTTTGATATGGAAGAGTCAGAATTACTCAAAATGTTATAAATTAGCATTGTCTTTAAATTGTAAGGTCGTCTGCTATTTCAAAATAACTACATTTGTCATGGTCAGACCCCCTTTGGGTTCAGTAATCTCCCAGTTGACCATACATAGCCTTCCATATCAGTAGTTGGGTTCTAAGACAGCAGTGAGATCCCTAGCTGCCATATCACATCTGAGTAGTACCAAACAAGCCAATAAATGATACCATTCCAGAGGGTCTCAAAATCATGGCACCTGTTGGCATGTCCACATAGCAACTCGTGTTGTGTTTCACAGAAACATTATATATATGTGTATTCTATACCATGTTTTCCAGACTTTCTAGCCTATTTCTAGACTATCGAAAGAAAAAGTCCCTGAATATTAAAGGCTTGATTTTAATATTTTTGGAATAGGCAAAATAAGTCAAATTGCACAGAATAAATTAGGGTAAAAAAACAAAAAAAAAAAAAAAAAAAAAAACCTAGCAAATACTAAATATCTACTTGAGGGCAAGGCACTCCAGGTATAAAATGAGATCTCTTTTATCAGGCAATTTAGGGATATTAAATGATTTGCAAGACATACACACACATACATATATACATATACATACACAATATAAATGCCAGGGAAGTAGGAGTTCAAGGTTACCTGCATTAGGAACATGGGCAGGGGAGTGCTTGCTTGGTTTTTCTTGAGTCTTGAGGCCTTCAAGGCTAATAAGATTGAGGGTTTTTTTTTTGTTGTTTTTTGTTTTTTGAACTGGGGATTAAACTCAGGGGCACTCGGCCACTGAGCCACATCCCCAGCCCTATTTTGTATTTTATTTAGAGACAGGGTCTCACTGAGTTGCTCAGGGCCTCACTAAGTTGCCGAGGCTGGCTTTGAACTCAAGATCCTCCTGACTCAGCCTCCCAAGTCGCTTGGATTACAGATGTGCGCCACCACACCCGGCTAAGATTGAGTTCTTAATAACAATTGCTAAAGAAAGACCTGTAGAAATAGTAAAATTTGATGCAACAGAGTTTTGTGGAAGAAAAACAAGCTGAAAAGGATGAAGGTGTAAATATGAATGAAAGTCTAGTTCTTGTGGTATAGCACTTGTCTAGTATGTAGAAACCCTGAGTTGAATCTCCAGCACCAAAAAAAAAAAAAATGAAAGATACTTTTCATAAAATGAAAAATGTAAACCTTTTGAATTAGTTTTTGCAATGTTCATGTTTTGAAAAGTAGATCTTAGTAGTTCTATTGCAAAGTCGTTGGAGGAGGAAGGGTGTGCTCAGGATTCAACCCAGGGCCATCAGCATGCTGGTCTATACTCTTATCACTGAGCTATGCTCCCAACCCCTACCCTATTTGTAAACAGAGACACAGCTTTGCCTTAAGGAGAGAGGGCCAAGTAACCTCATTTGATGCTCTAAGTCCAAAACATTTGGACTGGTAACTGTTAAAGTGGTAATTTAGCCATTTCACAATGAGTTTTTTGGGGGGTGGGGGTGGGGCATGTGTATACTCCAGGGATTGAACGCAGGCACATTTTACCACTGAGCCACATCCCCAGCTCTTATTTTTGATTTTGAGACAGTCTCACTAAGTTGCTGAGGCTGGCTTTGAATTTGGAATCCTCCTGTTTCAGCCTCCAAAGCAGCTGAGATTATAGGCATGCACCACTGTGCCTGGCACAAAAGATTTTTTTTTAACCAACTAAAAGATTCTTCATCTTTTCAGATGACTGTAAGATATACCAACAATTTGAGAAGTGTCAGTGATTCATACAGCTAACAGTTTTTTGAGTGGTAATATGGGTATGCCTTGAAATAAAATTATAGTTAAATGGGGAAAAACCAGAGGAAACAATGTACTAGAGGGCAACAAATACTATTATGGATTAGGGTATTTAGAAGAAGGATTTTAGGCTGGGTGCAGTGTCGTACACCTGTAATCCCAGCTTTTCAGGAGGCCAAAGAAGGAGGATCACAAGTTTGAGACCAGACTAGGCAACTTAACCAAGATTCTGTCTGTCTCACAATGAAAAAATAAATAAAAAAGGCTGGAAGTAAATGTAGCTTCGTGTCTGAATTCGATCCCTAGTATTGCAAAAAGATTTTTAAAAAAGAAGGGCGAGGATGAAGTTCAGTGGTAAAGTGCTTCCCTCGAATGTTTGAAGCCCTCAGTTCAATCCACAGTAGCTGCCGCCCTACCTCCAGCCGGTGATATATGCTAGAACTGTATAACTACTCTTATCTTGTTAAACAAGATAGGACTAGAGGTGTATCTCGGTGGTAGACCACTTTCCTAGCATGTTCAAGGTCTTGGTTTCAATCCCCAGCACCTCAAAAGTAAAAGAAGGTAACGATTATGTGTAATGGAAACCAGTTGTTAACTGCATTGCACTGCTAACAAGCTGAAGGTTCAGATATTAGAGTGAGTAGGATTCAAAATAAGGACACCAGGTTGGCATGAGGTACTGTAAGAATCCTAGTGGTACATGATTTGACTTGTGTAATTTCATGAAGATTTATAGGCAGAAGTTTTTTGGTTTTTTTAAACAGGTTTTTAAATGTAATCATTTGGCTAAAAAGTCAACATCTTGTGAAGTAGGTTTTTACAGGATTCAGAAACATTTTAGTTAATATCTGTCTTAACTGTTAGAAATAACACCATTAATTTTTCTTTATTGTTGCAGGAGGCAAGTGAGGCCTATCTGGTTGGCCTTTTTGAAGACACCAACCTGTGTGCTATCCATGCCAAACGTGTAACAATTATGCCAAAAGACATCCAACTAGCACGCCGCATACGTGGAGAACGTGCTTAAGAATTCACTATGATGGGAAACATTTCATTCTCAAAAAAAAATTTTTTTTCTCTTCTTCCTGTTATTGGTAGTTCCTGAACGTTAGATATTTTTTTTCCATGGGGTCAAAAGGTACCTAAGTATATGATTGCGAGTGGAAAAATAGGGGACAGAAATCAGGTATTGGCCGTTTTTCCATTTTCATTTGTGTGTGAATTTTTAATATAAATGCGGGGATGTAAAGCATTAATGCAAGTCAAAATGTTTCAGTGAACAAGTTTCAGCAGTTCAACTTTATAACAATTATAAATAAAACTGTTAAATTTTTCTGGACAATGCCAGCATTTGGATTTTTTTAAACAAGTAAATTTCTTATTGACGGCAACTAAATGGTGTTTGTAGCATTTTTATCATACAGTAGATTCCATCCATTCACTATACTTTTCTAACTGAGTTGTCCTACATGCAAGTACATGTTTTTAATGTTGTCTGTCTTCTGTGCTGTTCCTGTAAGTTTGCTATTAAAATACATTAAACTATACTTGCTTTTGGTCTTTATTAATCAACCTTATCCATACAATTAATTCAAAGGTTCCATATTAAAACTGATTTTAATCTCAAGTGCTTCGAGACAAAACTGTTGAGGTGTGGATAAGTATAAGCTTGGCATGGAAAGGAAACAAGCCTTTATTTCTAGTTTTTAAAAATGTGCAGATGGTAAATATTTGCCACATCTTAACTGGATACATGTCATTATGAGTCACTTCTCAAACCTAGCTAGTCAGCAGGGTCACCTGGAAATACTTGGTTGAGTCTGTGTGTACTAAAAGTACATTCACAAACGTACTGCACTATTAAACTTTAAATGAAAACCTGTAACAGTTTATAACTCAAAAAATCAGTGTATTGCAGCTCTGTTTTATGATGTCTACTGGTTAACCCTGCAGGTACTAATAGTTCATAAGCCATATTTTATCTAGCATTGGAATGATTAACATGAAATGAAGATAACATAAGACCATTAACATCCCTAATGTGACATTAAATTGAAACCTAATCACTGGGCTAAGAACAAATTCAGGTCAGTAAGGTATATTTGGCTTTATGCTGGTCTTAAGCAATAACTTTATAGCTGGTTACAAAATTCTTGGAAGAATTGATAGAATTTTTTTAGAGACTAATGCATTAATATGGCATCCTGGTTTTGATGTGATTCTTGAATATACTACAGGCAAGCCTTGGTGTTACTTGAATAGTTCTAAGTATTAGCTTTTCTTCCTCTACTTTTATTTTTTTTGGTACAAGATACCAAAGCCTGTAGTTACTGAAAAGTTTTTAGTAGAAGAGACACTCTCCAGTGGGCAAGGAAGTTATGTTAACTACTGGAATCTAATGGAGACCAATTATTTACAAAGACTATATACTTCAAGTTCTTGGAGTCAGCCCTAATTTGTTCCCCCTGCCCAGCACTGGGGATTGAGCAGGGTGCCCTGACCCCTTTTCTTATTTTGAGAGGTGCTTGATAAATTGCTGAACTTGGAATCCTGCTTCAGCCTCCCAAGTAACTAGAATTATAGGTGTGCCTGGCTCAATCCTAAATTACACTCTAGTAAAAGTTTTGGTGAACCAAAAATATTTTTTCCTTGCCCCATGAAATGGTTGTTAGCAGTTAATTCATTTTGCCAAACAATTTTTAGCATTACGCTCCTTATTTAGGTAACTACAATGAAGTGTATATTGCCAAAAGTTAGCATTATGTAATGAGCTTTGCATTCAGTGGTTATGTACAAATACTTGGTTGATGAACTGAGCTAGTTTGAACATTACAGTATGTTAATATTTTACTTGTGGCACTGTGGTTGTAGCTCAGTGGTAGAGCACTTGCCTAGCATGTGTGAGGCATTGGGTTTGATCCCCGCACCACATAAAAATAAAGGTATGAAGAAAATACTGTTTTACTTGTATTCTCCTATATTCCTATGAAGAAGATAATTTGTTCCTGCTTATAAATGAAGCAAGTGAATGGAAAGATTCTTAATTGAGATCTGACTAATACACAGTTTTGAGCTTGAAGCTGTCCCTTGAACTTAGGTATTGAATGAGATCTGCCTGCCCATTGGCTTTTGGGTCAGTGCTCAGTTACTGTAAGGCTAATATCCTCTTCCCTACTGTGCTTTGGAGATGGTATATGATAACTGCTAGGCCAAAATTTATAGTGAATTGCAGTTGGGCCCAAACCACGTGTGCAGACTAGAGCTAAAATTACCATTGTTAAGTTTCAGCTTTTGACTTAAGTTTAACTTAAGGCAATAACTAGTTAACACCTTAAAATTCCAGATAAAAATCTCTAAAAAAAATTATATTGTAAGAAAAATTGCAGATAAGTATGTCTTAGGAAAGTCAGCAATACTAAAACTGGAAGGATATTTAGGGATTTGGAGGGGCTGCAGGGTATGGCTTAGTTACCTCCACATACACTGGGCCCTGGGTTTCATCCTCAGCATTGAAAAAAAAAAAAAAAATTGAAAACATTCCCTTGAGCAAATGGGAAATCTCACTTACTATCACAAATAGATGACTTAAGTCCTTCAACAATGCCCAATCTCTTGCCCTGTATCTTGACAGCCTAGAATCTAAGAGGAAATAAATTCAAGTTTGCAAATACTTTGAAGTCATTGGGATATTCTGTGGATGTAAAGATGTGCCCCAACTTGGTTTAATTCACCAACCCTATGAGATGGGTACTACTTAATACCCAATTAGGCAGGTGAAGAAATTTGCCTAAATTACATAGCAAATGGAGGGAGGTGGACTTTGTCCCCAGGTAGGCCAAATTTGGGATCATACTCAGAACAATTTTGCTATGGATTGTAGAAGTTTAAGTCCTGGCAGTAGAAACAAATGGGCAGGGGGAGAAAAAATTAGGAATGAAGGGGACAGATTTTAGGAAAAACAGACCTGTGTGCAATCAAAACCATGCTGTTCACCACCTGCTCACTCCCCTTAATTCCTCTCTCTCACCTCTTCAATTTCTTTTGGCGCTTCCTCCAAAATCGCATCCAAAAGTTTCCACTTAACACTTCAACCTTCCTAGTCCAAGCTGCTATTGTTTCTAACCTGGACTCAATAATTTATCTACATCCATCCCCTCTGGCCTTTTTTCCACAGAGACCCCAGAGAAGTGACTCTAAAACTGTTCCAGGTCATTTTCCCACTTTCTAAAAATATCTAATGGCTGACCGTGGCAAACTGCATAAACTTCACAGTCTCATGAGCCCTTGATGTGATCTGGCCTTTCCAATCATTTCCCTTCTACCACTTAAGCCCCAGCCAAACCCTTTACCCACCTACCTTTTTCCATATTCTTTGACTTTATTTCCTTAATAGTTAACAAAATCTGAAATTATCTTGTTAATTTGTTTACTTTTTTGTGGACTCTACTCTCACTAGACTGCTACATATTTCCTGTTGTAGCCACAGTGCTGTTACATAGTAAACCTGCATATAAATCTTACCAATGCTAGAATTGAATGTTAACTGCTTGTCTTCCAGTTTTGGGGGGGGTTTTGTTTGTTTTTCAAGGCTGAAGATCAAACCTAGGGCCTCATGCATGCTAGGCACTTGGTCTACATCTGAGCCAAACCCTTGCCTTCATGTGTTAACATTAAATTTGTATAATCATAATATATGGAAACTGATTTGTTATTTTGAGGATTAAATGAAAACATGCTAAAACACAAGGCCTGGCATAATAAGCCCAATAAATGCTGAATTTGAATCTAAAATTCTGATAAAGCAAACTAATACACTTGCTGTTCCTTGCAGAGCTATTGGGGGAAACCTAGCATCAAACTTCCAATATTTCCAAGTAGAATTCCTGCTAAGTAGCTATCATTGCACTGTTGAGCATTGGTGTCACAGTGAAACAGGATTAGGCAGATACACAACAAATGGGCAGAATCAGAGACATTCTCAAAGTTAATATTCTTTTCACCACTAGTATTACACATTCTTTGAAAAAAGTTCAGGTCAGGGAGGGAATTTTTTTTTTTTAAGGAAATGATCATTTGCAGTATAGCTTTACAGTTCAGAGTTTGTACTCTGGAGTCAAACTCCCAGTCTCCCTAGCTGGATGACCTCAAGCAAATCACCTAATACCCCTATTCATTATTTATTCTTAGGAGCCAGGTACTGTTGGGATGCAGAAATGAATAAAAAAGTTCCCTGTCCCCATGGAGCTAAATTCTAGGGAGGGAAGTAATAAAAAAAGTAAAATATATAGATCATAAGGTAGTAATAAGTGCTAGAGTAAAAAAAAAAAAAAAAAAAAAAAAAAAAAGGTGGATAAGTGTTGTGTTGCAAGGAGAGTGATTATTGGAAGTTAGGTTAGCCAGAAAGGCATCAGTAAGATGTCTTTCAAGTAAAGCCCTGAAGAAAATGAGAGAAAGCCACATGGATGTTGAGAGAAGAGTATTTCAGGCCCTACGGAGAGGATTCCACTGGGGAGCAAGTGGAACAAGGAAGCACAGGCATGACTGTCTCAGAGGGAGTGAGAAGAGTTAGATCAGAGACGTAATGGGAGCCAGAGCATGTGGTCTTGCAGGGACACTGAGATGGGAAGCCTCTGGAGAACTGAGCAAAAGGAGAAAATTGTCTGACTTAGGTTTTAACAGTCACTCTAGCTGCTGTGTAGAGAATAGGCTGAGAGTAATAAGGGTAGAGTGGGAAGGAAAACCAGTTAGGAAGCTATTGCACTAACCTAAATGTGATATGATAAAGTGGCCTGAACTTGGGTGGTAGCAGCAGAAGTAGTGTAAAGTGGCATTCTAGTTATTTTTAAAAAACAAGATGGCTAGGATTTGCTGGTAGATGTGGGCTTGATAAAAAAATTAGCATTAGGGTTTGGGGGTCTCAGCAACTATAAGAATTAAGTTGCTATTGCTTAACATAGGGAAGACAGGGGAGCAGGTTGGGGAGAATTTAAGGAGCTCAGTTCAGGACATGTTAAGATTGAGATGCTCAATTAGTTGACTGTTGAGAATGAGCCTAGGGTTTAGGAAAGAGGTTTGGTCTAGAAATATAAATTTGGAAGTAATTAGTAAAAATATAATCCTAGCTGGGCACCGTGGCACACACCTGTGATCCCAGCAACTCAGGAGGCTGAGGCAGGAGGATCACAAGTTCACAGCCAGCCTCAGCAACTTAGTGAGTCCTTATGCAATTTAACCAGACCCTGTCTCAAAAACTAAAAAGGACTGGGGGTGTGACTTAGTGGTTAAGTGCCCCTGAATTCAATCCCTGGTACTCCCCCTCCCCCACCCCAAAAAAAGTAATCCCAAAACCAAGAAGCTAGATGAGATTACCAGGGAGGAGGTAACAGAAATTAGAGGTCCAGGATGGTGGCACTCAACATTTAGAATTTAGGGGCTGGAGGTGATGTACAAAGGAGACTGAGAAAGAGTGAGCAAAGAGGAAGAAAGTCAGACAAGGTGGTGATATGGAAGTCAGAAGAAAGTGCTCCCAAGAAGAAAGTAAGTGATCTCCTGTATCAAATACTGACAGGAGGTCTGGGAACTGACCATTGAATTAGACAACATATGAGATCATTGGTGATCCTATTTAGAACAAATTTCGGTGAAATAGAGGAAACAAAACATGATTGGAGTGGATTCAAGAGACAGTGGAACTTTAATAAAATGATCATTAATCATGAGACAGTGACATAATGCTGAAGACATATCACCCAAATGTTGAATGAAAATCATAATCATGAGGAAACAACCAGATACATACAAAGGGTAAGACGGTTGACAAAAAAACTGGCCTAGACTGCTTAAAAACAAACTAAAAAGCCATGCGCAGTGGCACACGCTTGTAATCCCAGCGACTCGGGAGGCTGAGGCAGGAGGATCACGAGTTCAAAGCCAGCCTCAGCAACTTAGTGAGGCTCTAAGTAACTGTGAGACCCTGTCTCTAAATAAAATACAAAATAGGGCTGGGGATGTGGCTCAGTGGCCGAGTGCCCTGAGTTCAATTCCCAGTTCCAAAAAAAAAAAAGAAAAAAAAACAAACTAAAAGTAACCCAATGCTGTGACACACTCCTATAATCCCAGTGACTCAGTAGGCTGAAGCAAAAAGAATCCAAGTTCAAGGACAACTTCAGCAGTTTAGTGAGACCCTGTCTCAAATTATAAAATAAAAAGGGCTGGGATGTAGCTCAGTAGTAAAGCATCCCTGAGTTTATTTCCCAGTATCAAACAAACCACAAAACACACACACACACACACACACACACACACACACAGATTAAAAGTGATCTAGATTAACGGTGATTTAAGAAACATGATAATTTTATGTTAATCTCTCACTGGATTCTGGATTGTGATTTTGGAGGTTTTTGGTTTATTTGTTTCTTTGTTGGTGGTGCTGGGGATTGAACCCAGGGGCACACAACCACTGAGCTATATCCTCACCCCTTTTTATTTTGAGGCACGATCTCAAGTAGCTCAGGTTGGTCTTGAACTGTATGTGATACTGAACTGTGTGTGATACTTCTGCCTCAGCGTCCCTGGTCACTGGGATTACAGACATGTGCCACTGCACTACACCTTGTTTTTGGTTTGGGGTTTTTTTTAATTTTTACAGACTTCATTTTGATTCATTGTACACATATGGGGCACAAATTTGCATTTCTATGGTTGTACATGATGTACATTCATATCATTCTTGTTAATCACACATGTATGTAGGGTAATGATGTCTGTCTCATTCCCACATTTTTTTATACCCCCACCCTCTCCCCCTCTTGTTTCCCTCTACATAATCTAATGATCCTTCATTCCTCTGTCACCCTCCCCCAACCAGATTCTATATCATCATCCGCTTATCAGGGAAAACATTCGGCCCCTGTTTCTTTGGGATTGGCTTATTTCACTTAGCATAATAATCTCCAATTCCATCCATTTATCTGCAAATGCCATAATATTATTCTTCTTTATGGCTGAGTAGTATTCCTTTGTATATATATACCACATCTTCTTTATCCATTCATCTGCTGAAGGGCATCTGGGTTGATTCCACAGTCTAGCTATTATGAATTGAGCTGCTATGAACATTGATGTGGCTGTGTTACTGTTGTATGCTAATTTTAAGTCCTCTGGGTATAAACCAAGGAGTGGGATATCTGGGTCAAAAGGTGGGTCCATTCCAAGATTTCTGAGGAATCTCCATACTGTTTTCCAGAGTGGCTGTACAGGGTCTCATTGCTGTTGCTCAGACTGGTTTTGAACTCCTGGGCTCAAGAAATCTTCCTGCCTCACCCTCCTGGGTGGTTGGGACTACCTGCATGCACCATGTGCCTCACTTAGATTATTTTTAAGTGGAAAAGATTAGGACTATTGAAGAAATTTTAATAAGAATAAATATTAAATATATCAATTTCAAATTTCTTGGGTGTATATCAACAGTATTATGATTGTGAAGAATGTCAGAGAATATTCTTATTCTTTTTAAAACTTTTTAAATTTGTTCTTTTTAGATATACATGACAGTAGAGTATATTTTGACATATTATACATATATAGAATTGTAATTAGAACCCATTCATATGGTTGTACCTGATGTGGAGAATATCCTTGTATCCTTGTTTTTGTTTTGTTTTGTTTTGTTTTGTTTTGGTACTGGGGATTGAACCCAGGGGCACTTAAGGACTGAGCTACATTCCCAGCCCTTTTTTATTTGTTTGTGTGTGGTGCTGGGGATTGAACCCAGGGACTTGTGCATGTGAGGCAAGCATGCTTCCAACTGAACTATATCCCCAGTCCTGCAGCCCTTTTTTATACTTTATTTGGAAACACCTCGCTAAGTTGCTGAGGCTGGCTTTGAACTGGTGGTCCTCCTGCCGCAGCCTCCTGAGCTGCTGGGATTACAGTTGTGTGCCACCTCGCTCAGCTGAGAATATCCTTGTTCTTAAGAGATACATGCTAAAGGAATGAACAGTTTTGAAGGCTGCAGTTTAAAATATATAGAAAGAGAAAAATATGGTAAAATGTCAGTTGGTGAGCTGGGGTTATAGCTCTGTGACAGAGTGCTTGCCTAGAACATGTGAGGCACTGGGTTCAATCCTCAGCACCTCATAAAAATAAAATAAAAGTATTGTGTCCATCTACAACTAAAAATAAAAATGTCAGTTGGTTAATTTACATGAAGAATGCTCTTTGTGACATTCTTTAAACTTTTCCATAGTTTAAAATTTTTCAAAACAAACAGGGACAATGCTTTTTTAAAAAAAACATTGCCCCAGCATGAGAAGAAAAAAGAATAAAAGGAGAAAGAGAAAGGATTCCAGGTAAAGAATAGGGACAGCAAGTAGAGGTAACTCTATCTGGTTTAAAATGGAGAACAATGGGCAGTAACTGAAGAGGACAATAAGAGCCCAAAGAGATATTTTTTCCTGCTAAGATGGAACTAATAGGATGTTCACTGTGGTATGCTTGTGTGCTTGTGGTGCAGTGGTTCTTGAGGGTGGTTGTAAAGGGTTCAGTTCTTTCCACATTCATCTAGACATTGAGACAATCTCAAAAATTCTAACAGGAGTTTGAATGGAACTTCACAAATTCAAAAGTTCTTTGGTAAGAGGAAATATGCTCATTCATGTGGATGCAGCTCAGTGGTGGAGTATTTGCCAAGCTTCCATGAGGCCCTGGGTTTGGTCCCCAGCACCACTAAATAAATGTAAGTAAATAAATAAAAATGAAAAGGAGAAAGAGAGAAGACTTTTTTTTTTTTTTTTTTGAACCAGGGATTGAACTCAGGGACACTTGGCCACTGAGCCACATCCCCAGCCCTATTTTGTGTTTTATTTAGAGACGGGGTCTCACTGAGTTGCTTAGGGCCTCGCTAAGTTGCTGAGGCTGGCTTTGAACTCTCGATCTTCCTGACTCAGCCTCCCAAGTCGCTTGGATTACAGGCGTGCGCCACCATGCCCGGCAAGAGAGAAGACTTTATATAAACAAATGTCAAAGTATATTATAAAGTTATAATATTTAAAACTAATATTTGCATAAAGTAAATGTCCATTGGACTAGACAAATGGTCAAGAAACAGATCCAAGTTGGCGTGGTGGTGCATGCCTGTAATCCCAGTGACTTGTGAGTTCAAAGCCAGCCTGAGCAACTTAGCAAGGCCCTAAGCAACTCAGTGGGACCCTGCCTCTAAACAAAATATTAAAAAGGGCTGGGAATGGGACTCAGTGGTTAAGTGCCCCTGGGTTCAATCCCCAGTACCAAAATGAAAAAAAAAACAAAAACAGATCCAAGAATATGTGGGAATCTAAAATATAATAAAGATACTGTTAAAAATCATCAGATAAGAGTTAGCTATTCAACTTTTAGAAAATGAGATAATTGGACTATACCTTGGGATAATTACTATTTCATTCCTCCAAATTTCAGTTTTATCAAGGCTGTGGATGCAGTGGTGCACGCCTGAAACCCAAGTGGCTAGAGAGGAGGATCTCGAGTTCCGAGCCAGCCTCAGCAATTTAGGAAGGCTCTGAGCAACTCACTGAGACCCTGTCTCTAAAATAAAATACAAAAAAGGCCTGGAAATGTGGCTCAGTGGTTAAGGGTCCCTGGGTTCAATCCCAGGTGCCAAATAAATAAATAAATACCAGAATTGAAAGGAAGTATGAGAATAGTTCAGTATTGTTCCACCTCTACTAAACTGTCCCCTAGAAACACAAAGATATGCAAGCATGTGTGTATGTGCACACACGTGTGTATAAACCAGCACTATTTGTTAAACTGATAATTTGAACCTAAATGTATATGAGTAGAGAAATGGCCAAATAAAATGTTAAGGCATGTTAAGAAATACAATGTTGTTTTTAAAAAAATGAGGCAGAGACCTATATATGTTGATAGAGAAAGAGTTCTAAACTGTTAAATTTTAAAAGCAAGCTGTGGAATAAATATACAATTTTTCCATGAGTTTAACATTAACCACCCAAATAATTTGTAAGTACTGTGTGTGTGTATGTGGGGGGTATATACACAAGTACTATGTGTGCATGCAGAGGGAAGATCTGGAAAGATAGACACCAAACTGGTAACAGTGGTAGCCTGAGGGAAACACTATTTGTAAAATCTTGGAAGTTCTAGCCAAGAAGTCACCCAGAGGCATGGCCCTCAGAGCTCCTGCTACCCAACTTTTATAAGGGTAAATATTGATTAGGTGCTTGCTCTGTGCCAAGCCAAGTACTGTACCAAACTTCTGCTTTATCTCATTTAATTCTCACAGGAATCTTTGAGGTAGCCTTTGTCATCCCCACTTCAGATGAGAGAACTGGAGGCTCAAGTATCCCTGCCTTCCCATCCCTGCACCTCAGTGTTTTGTGCGGGTCGGTGTGATTGTGTTCCTGCTTCTCAGAATCGCCCTGTTGCACTCCTTTGGTTGCATTCTTTCCTAATCATCCAAGTCTGGTTTAAAGTGGAGAACTAGCTAGGCCTGTGCCATGACCATGAGCAGGACACTAACCTCCATGAGCTTCAGTTTAAAAAACATCACTGGTGAAACATGCAATTTTAGGTGGCTTATGAATAAACATTTAAAAGACATTTTATATTGTATATGAATTAGTGAAAAAAAATCACAAAGCAAGCCTGAGATTTCAGGTAGCACCTCTAAGTTCAAATTTTGAGTCAAGTAAAAAAAAAAATGAGCCAGGCTTGGTGGCGCACGCCTATAATCCCAGCACCTGGGAAGCTGAGGCAGGAGGATCACGAGTTCAAAGCCAGCCTCAGCAACTTAGTGAGGCCCTAAGCAACTCAGTGAGACCCTGTCTCTAAATAAAATACAAAATAGGGCAGGGGATGTGGCTCACAATGGCCGAGTGCCCCCCGGGTTCAATCCCCAGTACCAAAATAAATAAATAAATAAATTAATTAATTAAAAGAGCCCTGTGTTTAAAAAAAAATTAATAATTTTACAGGTAGTGCTGGTAAGGTAAAAATAAAGAGAAAAGTGGTAGGAGGACCTCTGGGGATTATATGACAGAACGCTTGAAAACGGCGACTTGTTCATCTTCACCGCGTTTGGACCTGAATAAGCAGTTGATTCCATGTGAACGGGAGGGAGAAGAGGAGAAGAGACGTGGCCAGGATTTTTAGCTAAGATGACACCAGCATATCAAGGCATGCCGTGCCTGGGTTTAGCCGGCTGCAGGGCTTGTTGGAGCCTGATGGCGTGTAACACTCATGGCTTCACTGCCAGCAGAATCGAGGTGACCACACTGGCATCAGACTGGTCAGCAGATGGCCTCGCATCAGGTCCTTCCTGCAAGTCCCAGGCGACTCTGGCTCTCAGTGCCCAGGCGGGCGGCCAGGGACGGCTTCCTGAGGAATGCTGCCCCCAGTTTCAGGAATCAGAGTGTGGGAAGATGCTACCCCTTCCTGCCCTTCCTCGGGGGTAGCCGGGGTGGGGGTGGAGGCGCTGTCCGGGCCTCAGAAATGAGGCTCCTGACCCTCTCTGCCCAGGATCCCACTCATCTCATCGACCAGAGATCGGGGAGGCGGGTCCTCAATGTCACTTGAGTTCCATCCTCTCCCCTTTTGCCCCGCTATCGTGGCTCTGGAGCGGCCTCTTCCTTCTTTATGCGCTTCCGAAGTCGCTCCCTGACCCGGGCTCGCGCCCTCCCCATCCTCGGGTGCCGGAGTGACCCTTCTAAAACCCTGAGCCTTCAAGCCCCGCCAGCCCCGCAGTCAAGGCATTGGCCCCGCGCAGGCCCCGCCCCTCTGAGGACGCCACGCCCACTGGAGTCGGCCCCGCCCCGCCCATAGGGCCCCGCCCCTCCGCGCTGCAGCCCTTGCCAGGGCTCAGCCTCTTGTTTCCCCGCAGCACCCTCTCCGCCAGCACTCTGGTGCGGTGGTCCTGGACCCTGGACTTCCCAGACGCCCCTGCCCGGGCCGTCGACGCTTGCTGCCTTGCAACTCCTCCGACCTTTGGGGTTTAGGCCCCTTTTCCTAAGGGAGGGATCGGCTCCCAGCTTCGGGTGAGCTGGCTTCGGCTGTGAAGGTGCCACACAGCTTGCGAAAGGGTTTCTGCTTGACCCTTGGGAAATAAAGCTCAGCTGCCTCGCTAGTGGGTGGGCAGGAATGCAATACTTGATCGGAGAACCCATTTAAGATCGGAGAAATACTGCACTGATTCTTGCCAGGGCTGAAGGGAGCAATAGTTCCCAGGCTCGCGGCTCCCGCGTTTGTCCTCCGCGGCCTGGTCCCTTCCGCCCGCGAGAGTGGGCTTCAATCTTTAAACTCCTTGGCTTTAACCTACCTGGACATGGTTGAAATGGATCACAACACGGTTACAGGCTCACATCTGACCGACCTTCTGTGTGGGGGACCCCAGAAGGCCTGGGGAGGACACACCAAGGACAAATCCCACCTCGAAGGCAGCAGTGGTTGGTGGTTGTTTTGAATCTGGGACTCCGTTATGTTGCCCATGCTGTCAAAATTCCTGGAATCAAGGGATCCTCCCTCCTCAGTCTCCCGGGTTAGCTGGGACTACAGGCCTATGCTCACCACAGGCTGCAGCCCAGAAGTTTTCACAGGACCATTTTAAGCCTTGTTATTACCTGAAGTTTGTTTTTCATCTGGGCACCCGACTAGGAGCTTGGAGAAAGCTAAGATGTGGGAAGCCACGTCCATAAGAGACACTCAGAAGAGGGAGGCCAGGGATGAGTCCTGGTTGTGGGAAAGGGTTTGGGGAAGAAGCAGTTGGCCAGGTTAATAGGCACTATGACCTCAAGGATGAGCAGGACTTTCACAACTTAGGACCAGAGACAGATGGTGGGGCTTCAGGATCTACTTTTACTAAGTCATATGGGGTTGTCACCAAGTGATCTGTTCTAAGGATCTGCCCCTGTGGAACAGGAAATTCCTAAGCCCTGGAGGAGCCAGGTCTTGGAAACACCAAAGGTGAAAGGGTGTATTTAAATGACTTTCAATAACTGTGTCCTGACTGTAGTCATGGGGTGTGGCTGTCTCTCCCAAGGGTTTCTTTTTTCTTTTTCTTTTTTGGTACTGGGGATTTAATCCAAGGTCTTTTACCATTAAACCATCAGCCCTTTTTAAAATTTTTTTTTCATTTTGTGACAGTGTTTCACTAAGTTACTTGGGATCTCACTGATTTATTGAGGCTGGTCAAACTTGTGAACCTCCTGCCTCAGCCTCCCAAGTAACTGGGAGTACAGGTCTGTGCCACTTCTCCAGGCCTCTTCCAGGGTGTCTAGAATGTTCTGTTCAGTTTCTCCCACTGGCAGGGGAGAGGGTCCCACAAGACCTGGTGGATGGCACTCTAAGGACAAATCCCACCTTGAAGGCAGCATTACCCAGCCCTTCCCAGAAGGCTTTTGATGTTTTTAATCTGGGTCTTGCTACATTGTCCAGGATGGTCTCAAACTCTGGGAATCGAGGGACCTTCCCACCTCAGACTCACAAGAAGCTAGGACTACAGGTGTGGGCTACCACACTCAGCTGCCCAGAAGGTTTTTTTGTTTGTTCCTTTTGAGACAGGGTCTTGTAAATTGCAGAGGACATCCTCAAATTTACAATCCTGCCTCAGCCTCCCCGGTTGCTGTGATTACAAATCTATATACCACCACGCCTGCCTAGCAGCCTGGAAGTTTTAACAGGATAAGCCATTGTCAGCAGAGCTGAGGAATGTTTTCTCTAGGGAAAATCTACATCCTGGGAAAGAGGCACACATCCCATTCTTGGGGACTTCAGCTAGGTTCCACTGGGATCTCCTTAGAGCCTTCCTTCCCAAAAGTCTGAGCCCCAGACCCACAAAGCTCCTCTTCCAAGTTCAGAGACACTAGAATCAGCTGAGTATCGCACCCTTCTTAGAGGGCTGTTTCACTCCAGAGCTTCTCCTCCAAGTTCTAAGCTTTAATAATCCTAGTTTCTTTAGTTCCCCCAGCTCTAGAGATGGTAGCTGCTTTCTGCAGTTGCTACCTTTGGGACACCTTCAAGCTCCCATTTAAGGTGGATGCAGCGGTGCATGCCTGTAATCTCAGCAACTCAGGAGGCTGAGGCAAGAGGATCACAAGTTCGAGGCCAGCCTCAGCACTTAGCAAGGCCCTAAGCAATTTAGATTGTGTCTCAAAGTAAAAAATAAAAAAGGCCTGGGGATGTGGCTCAGTGGTTAAGCACCCCTGAGTGGTTCTATAAAATACAAAAAAAAAAAAAAATCCTGTTTATTTTTTAATTTAAAAAAATTTAAAGTTCCCTTTTACTCTCTTTTAGTTACTAGTTAAAATATCAAATTTTTTTTGGAGGTGCTGAGGACTGAACCACCCAGGATCTCACTCATGCTTGGCAAATGCTCTACCACTGAGCTCCATCCCCAACCCACAATTTCACCTTTGCATCAAATCGGCTGCTTCTGATAATAAAGTATGTGATTCAACCAGTTAATTCCATGACCATCCAGCTGTTACTACTGTTCTTTTGATGTGAAGCAACTTCCTTGATCAGAAGCAGTGTCGCGTGGCTTATTAGGTCAGCAGCTGTAGATCCATGCTGTGATGCTGGCAGCAACAATATGGTGAGGGAAGGCGAATCCCTATCAAGAATAATGCAACCCGTGAAGGACGAGTACCTGCCCCTTTCATGATGGAAAAAATCCAGTGTAATCAATTTGCCACTAGGTGGCTGGCTACGTTGCCCATGGGGCAACGAAGTGACTTAATGTTTTTCTCTGCTGTTGGCAGATTAGGCAGTTAGTAGCTGGGTGAGTGAACCTTGAAGAGAAGTCCATGTTATTAAGCACATGCAGCTGCCACCCTTGCCATAATGGTCACTCTGTTACATCAGCCCATTGAGCTATCACCGGGTGACTGGGGGAAGAGATTGACCCCATAGAATATATTATATTACCAATTGTCAAGGGCATTCTTTGCAGTGACACCCTTTGGGCAGTGCTATGGTCTGGATAAGTGTCCCTCAAAGGCTTATGTGTTAAAGGCTTGGTTCATGGTGCTATTGGGAAGTGATAGGACCAGGAGGTGGGACCTAGTGAGAGGTGTTAGGTCACTGGGGACTTGCCCTTGAAGGGAACTGTGGGAGGCCGGGTTCTTCCTCTCTCCTGCCACAGGTGAGGGCTTCCTCTCCCATGCACTATCACCAATGCTGCCTCGCCACAGGCCCAAAAGCAACAGGGCCAACTGCACATGGATGAAAACTCCAAACCCTTTAACCAAATAAACCTTTCCTCTCTTGAAGCCAAATAAGGTCTTTCCTCTTTTTACAGTAATGGAAAGCTAACGGACACAGTGAGCATTGACTTTGGACACAAATAACCTCACATTGCCTGCCCACTTGAAGAGATCCAAACACATGCTCCTTCCCCAGAACTTGCAACCAGTCTTCCGGTCATATTCCTTCCACATTCCTGACAACGAGTCAATGTAGATCTCTACTTACGGCCATGTCTTGATCCTGACAGTGCACAAACAAATGTGCCTCTTGATTTCTGCCCAATAGAGAGACTTATTTTACCACTGTTCTTCAGGCCTACCCTGGAGTGAGGCTGTGCGGCTTCAGCTGTCCACTTTGTGTCGATGCCAGCCATCTGCAGAGCCATCTGTAAATCAGGCACAAATTTATTTCTCCTCAGTCAGGTGATCCCACGGAATGTTCAGTGAGGTCCCAGGACTAAAGGAAGAGAGGTGATGAAGCAAGTGTTGTGGAAAGAGTCCCTGCCACCTGCTTGCACAGCTTACTCGGGCTGAATCTCTCATACCTGCTCATACTGATTCTCTCATATCCATTTCCATGTGATAAGCCCCTGCTGCTGCATGTACCCCATCCCCTGTCTTGGTGAGTAAGAGGACATCCAGTGCATGCATGGCCACTTGATGACCCATGGATCCATGGTTGTCTGCAGAACAGATCTCGGATTTGCCCCCAACCCCTGTAGGCCTGTGCCTTCACTCTCCTAAGGCTCCATCCAGCATCCCTTGTTGCCAAATCCACTTGGAGTATTGTTGGCTCTGTTGGATCATAAGGGCCAAGTGAAAGAGCAGCTTGCACTGCAGCCTGGACTTGCTGCAGAGAATTCTCTTGCTCCAGAATGCACTCAAAATTATTTATTTAATGTAGTTATTTAAATTGATTTTGTATTTTTTACTTAAATTCAACTTCATCTTAAGTATTGGTATCTGTGGTAGGCTGATTATATGTTTTCTTACATATTAGTAAAACGAATACTTAAGATTTAAAATAAAAACTTTCATCCAAGGTCTGTGGATGCTGCTCAGTGGTAGGGCACATGCTTAGTATGCACAAGGCCCTAGGTTCAGTCCTCATATCAAACCCAAATCAAACCAGTCCCCCCCACAATGTTCATCCAAATGCTACCTAAATCATCCAATCCTCATAGCACCTGACCACCCTTTTTGAAACACTCCCCAGAGAAGGAAAAAAACAAAAACAGCAAACCAAGACTGTCACAGTTAAGTCCAAATATACTAGATGACATAACTTAATTCTTTTTTCTTGGAGTCAGTTTTCAAGAACTCTGATCCTTTGACCATCAAACTAGGAGAAAATTTAATTTCAGCTGTTACTAAGGTATTACAGCAGCCCTGCCATTTAAATTGTCCTTGTAGAACAATGCCACTCCAGAATCTGATTACCCTCCCCTTGAATCTGAATAGGCTTCTGACTCAAGTAACCACTAGAATGTAGCAGAATTGACACTATACCTTGTGGAAAAATGGTAATGTAATTTGGATTCAGAATGTCCCCCAAAAGCCCATGTGTTAAAAGCGGAGCCTCTTTAAGAGGTTTAGGGCCACTGGGAGCATGCCCTTGAAGGAGACTGTGGGATATACTTCTCTTCCTTTTTTTCCTCCCCTGGCTGCCATGAAGTGAGCAGCTTCTTCCACCACGCACTCCCTGTCATGATATATTGAAATAGGACCAACCAATTATGAACTGAAATCTCTGAACTATAAGCAAAAACTATACCTTTCCTCTTCTTAAATTTATTTCTCAGGTATTTTGTTACAATAATGAAAAGCTGACTAACACAAATGGTACCCAATGAAAATTGGGGCAGATGCTGTGGAACGGAGAATGGATACAGAAGAAGTAATCACAATGTCCTCTAAAGCAGGCCACAAGTAAAAAGGGCTGGGCCGTAGCCCAGTGGCAGAGGGCATGCCTAGCACATGTGAGGCACTGGGTTCAATCCTTAGCACTGCATAAAAATAAACAGAATAAAGGCATGCTGCCCATCTACAACTACAAAAAATATTTTTTTAAAAAAAGGCCACAAGTAAGGTATCTACTATACCCAAAGTTATGTAATAAACCACCCCAAGCTTGGTGGCATCAACCAATGTTTTTTTCTTTTTTTAATACTGACAGCTTCTATGGATTAGAAGTTTTGTAAGGAACAGTAGGGACAGTTTTCTTCTACTCCAAGATGCCTGACCTTCATCTGGGAAGACTAAAGGCTGTGAGCTGGAACAATCTGAGCCTCCATTACTCATGTGCCTGATACCTGGGCTGGGAAAACCAGAAATCAGAAGATTCAGGCAGTCAGAACAGTGCCTACCCATGACCTTTCCATAAAGCTTGACTTCCTTACAGCAAGGAAGTCAGAGGGCAGTTAGATGTCCAGCAAGCTGCGTCTAGTCTCCAGTTCTCAAGGTGGTTGCCAAGGGTTAGAGATTCGGAAGAGAGTTCAACTACAAAGGGAACTTTGAGGGTGATGGAGTTGTTTATGGCGAGGTTATGTGAATCTATACATATGCTAAAACTTTCAGAAGTTTTAACACCCCTCCAAAAAGTCATTTTTTATTGTATATAAATTCAAAAATAAAATAAATTTATGCTTTTCAACACTTTGTCCTAGAATGACTGGACCACAAGCGAAAATTGAATCCAGACATAGAAGGATCATAGACCTAAATGCAAAAATGCAAAATCATAAAGCTTCTAAGAGGTCACAGGAGAAAATCAATACCAACATCAACCAGGTATATCTTGCTTGAGACCTCAGATGATTCCAGCTCCCTGCCTGGGGATGCCCAAGCTCAGTGGAGCAGAGACAATTTTTCCTCATCAAATACTGCCTAAAAAATGGAATTAGGAGCAAACATACGTTGCCAATATTTAATGCTAATAAGTTTGGGGATGTTTTATTACACAGCAATAGGACTTCTCTTCTCTTGCTCCAGATGGAGACCACATTTCCCAGGCTTTCTTGCATCTAGATTCATCCATATAATGTAATTCCAGACCATTGGCTGCAAGTGGAAGGAATACATGCCATTTTCAAGCTTTGACCACAAAACAGTAGTCATGTGCTCTTCTGGGCTCTCCTTTTTTTCATGAGCTGTAACATAAATGAGAGTGTCTCAGCTGTAACCCTGCAGATGTGGACAATACCCTAGGAGAAGGAACAACAGATTCGAAAACCACCTGGATAGCCACGTAGAACAGAGCAGCTTACTCAGACCCCTGATGCCAACCTCTGGATTGGCGTATGAGAGAAATAAACTTCTGTTTTGTTTGAATGACTTCTTCTTGGAGTCTTTGTTACAGCCACGTAGTCCTTTCCCCCTTTTTAATCTATCTCAATTTGTTCTTTTCCCGGTACATTTTATTGGTGCATATAGTTGTACATAATGGTGGAACTTGTTGTTACATGTTCGTATATGTTACATATTTATACACAATGTAATATATATATATGTATATATATATATATATATTTTTTTTTTTTTTTTTTGGTACTGGGGATTGAACTCAGGGGCACTCCACCACTGAGCCACATCCCCAGCCCTATTTTGTATTTTATTTAGAGACAGGGTCTCACTGAGTGGCTCAGGGCCTCGCTAAGTTGCTGAGGCTGGCTTTGAACTCGCGATCCTCCTGCCTCAGCCTCCAAAGTGCTGGGATTACAGGCGTGCGCCACCACGTCCGGCTGTAATATATAATTTGATATCATTCCCATGTATTTCCCCTTTTCCTTCCCTCCTCCCTGCCCCCCTCCTCTATTCTACTGATTTCCCTTCAGTTATTTGTTTGTTTTTTGTTTGTTTTTTTTTTTTCAGTGCTGGGGATTGAACCCAGGGCCTTGTAGCACTCTACCAACTGAGCTATATCCCCCGCCCCTCCCTTCAGTTTCATGAGATCCTTAACCCCGCTACATTTCTTTTCCTTTTTCCTTTCTAGTTTTTACATATGAGAGAAAAAATGCCACTCTGACTTTCTGAGTTTGGCTTATTTTGCTATAATGTTCTCAAGTTCTATTCATTTTCCTGCAAATTATATAAGTTCATTTTTATTTATTGCTGAATAAAACTCCATTGTGTATATATATCATATTTTCTTTATCCCTTCATCTGTTGATGGACACCCAGGCTGGTTCCATAGTTTGGCTATTGTGAATTGTGCTATTATAAACGTGGGGACACCTGTATTGCTATAGTGTAATGACTAATTCTTTAGGATAAACACAGAGGAGTAGTCCTATGATGCTTCCATTTCTAGTCTTTTGAGGAACCTCCATACTGATTTTCTTAGTGGTTGTACTAATTTACGATCCCACTAACAGTGTGAAAGTGTACCTTTCCTTCTATATCCTCACCAGTATTTATTGTTGTTTGTATTCTTTTTTTTTTTTTTTTTTTTTTTTGTGGTGCTGGGGATGAACCCAGGGCCTTGTGCTTGCGAGGCATGCGCTCTACCAACTGAGCTATATCCCCAGCCCCTGTTTGTATTCTTGATGGCTGTTATTCTGACTGGACTGAGATGAAATCCCAGTGTAGTTTTGGTTTAGATGTCCCTAATTGCTAACAATGTTGAATATTTTTCATATATTTGCTGATCATATATATTTCTTCTTTTAGGAAGTGTTTATTTGCCCATGTAATGCCCATACAATTGAATCATTTGGGTTTTTGTTTGCTTGTTTTTGGTGTTGAGTTTTTTTCATATTCTGGATATTAATTCTCTGCCAGAAGAGTAGCTAGCAAGGATTTTCTCCCATCTACAGAGTCTGTCTTCACATTCCTAATTGTTTCTGTTGCTGTGCAGAAACTTTTTAATTTTATGTCGTTCCATTTATTAACTATTGGCATTATTTCCTAAGTTTTGGGGGGTCTATTGAGAAAGATGTTGCCTATGCCTATGTGTTGGAATATTTACCTATGCTTTCTTCTAGGAATTGTATAGTTTTGAGGCTCATTCCAAGGGTTCTGATCCATTTTGAGTTGATTTTTGTGCAGGGTGAAAGATAAGGGTGTAGTCTCATTTTTCCACAGATGGATAACCAGTTTTTGCAGCATCATTTTTTATAAATGTCTATTCTCCAATGTATGTTTTTGGCATCTTTGTCAAGGATCAGATGACTGTATCTCTGTAGGTTTCTCTCTATTGTCTTCTATTCTGTACCATTGGTCTATGTGTTTTTAAGCTGGTAGTATGAAGGATAATTTGAAGTCAAGTATTGTGTTGCCCCAGCTTTGCTTTTTTGGTTTAGAATTGCTTTGGCTATTCTGGGTGTTTAATTCTTCCAAATGAATTTTAGGACTATTTTTTTCTTGTTCTGTAGAGAATATCATTGGTGTTTTCTTGGGGATTACATTGAATCTGTATATTGTTTATGGTAGTATGGCCATTTTAACAATATTTATTCTGACTATCCATGAACATGGGAAGTCTTTCCATCTTCTGAGGTCTTCTATAATTTCTTTCTTCAATTTTCTACAGTTTTTGTTGTAGAGGTCTTTCACCTCCTTGGTTAGATTTATTCCTAGGTATTTTACTTTTTTTGAGGCAATTGTGAGTGGAATTGTTTTCTTGATTTCTTTCTCCGCAGATTCATTATTGGTTTGTAGAAAACCTATTAATTTTTGTATGTTGAATTTGTAACCTGCTACTTTGCTGAATATGTTTATTACCTCTAGCAGTCTTTTGGTGAAGCTTTTTGAATTGTCAAGCATAGGACTATATCATCTGCAACTAGTGATAATTTGATGTCTTCCTTTCCTATTTTTATCTCTTTTATATCCTTCTTTTGCCTAATTGCTCTGGCTAGAACTTCTAGTACCATAATGAATAAGAGTGATGAGAGTGGATATTTTTGTCTTGTTTTGGATTTTAAAGAAAGTGCTCTCAGTTTTCCCCATTAACTATGATGTTTGCTTTGGGTTTGTTATATATAGCCATTATGATGTTCAGTAGGTTCCTTCTACCTTAATTTCTTCAGTATTTTTATCATGAATGGGTACTGAATTTTACAAAGGCTTTCTCTGTATCTATTAAGATAACTAAGTGATTTTTATCCTTAATTCTATTTACATGATGGATTACATTTATTGATTTGTTTATGTTAAACCATCCTAGCACCATGACCTTGTACTTGGTCATGATGCATAATCTTCTTAATATGCTATTGAATATTATTTGCCAATATTTTATTAAGAATTTTTGCATCTAGCCAGGTGCAGTGGTGCATGGTTGTAATCCAAGCAGCTCCAGAGGCTGAGGTTGGAGGATTGTAAGTTCAAAGCCAGCCTCAGCAACTTAACAAAGCCCTAAGCAACTTAGAGAGACCTAGTCTCAAAATAAAAAAAATAAAAAGGACTGGGGATGTGGCTCAGTAGTTAAGTGCATCTGGTTTCAATCCCTGGTATGAAGAAAAAGGAGGAGGAGGAGGAATAGGGGGAGAAAGACAGAAAAAGAAGAATTATTTTTGCATATAAGTTCACCAGGGATATTGGTCAGTAGCTTTCTTTCCTTTTTATGTATGTTTATCTGGTTTTGATATCAGTGTGATACTGGCTTCATAGAATGAATTTGGAAGCATTCCATACCTTTCTATGTTATGGAATTATTTGAGAAGCATAGGCATTAGTTCTTCTTTAAAGGTCTGGTAGAATTCAGCTGAGAAACCATCTGGTCCTGGGTTTTTATTTGTTGGAAGACTTTTTGTTACTTCTTCCATAGTATTTCTAGTTGTTGGTCTGTTTAAGTTTTCTGTTATCTTGAGTCAGTTTTGGCAGGTCATGTATGTCTAGAAATGTATCCATTTCTTCTAGATTTTCCAATTTATTGGAGTACAAGTTTTCAAAATAGTCCCTAATGATCTTCTGGATTTGAGTGATGTCCATAGTGATTTCTCCTTTTTCATCTCTAATTTTATTAATGTGGGACTTCTCTTTTTCCTTTAGTTAGTTTGGTTAAGGGCTTATCAATATTGTTTATTTTTTCAAAGAACCAACTCTTCATTTCATTCATCTTTTGTGTTATTTTTTTATTCTCAATTTCATTGATTTTGGTTCTGAACTTAATGATTTTTTCCTTGTACTGTTTTTAGAATGATTCTTCCTTTTCAAGGGCCTTGAGATGTATAGTTAGGTGCATTTGGGATCTTTCTGATTTTCTTAGGTAGGCACTGGTAGCTATAAACTATTCTCTTAGAACCACATTCATAGTACCCCAGGGGTTCTGGAATGGTATATCATTATTAATTTTGATTCTAAGAATTTTTAAATTTCTCCCCTGGTTTTGTCTATCATCCATTCATCATTCAAAAGTGTATTGTTCAATCTGCATGTGTTTACATAGTTTTTCTTTTTTTTCTTTTCTTTTTTTTTCAGTGCTGGGAATTGAACCTAGGGGCACTTTACCATTGAGTCATATCCTCAGTCCTTTTTCATATTTTATTTAGAGTCAGGGTCTTGTTGAGTTGCTTACAGTCTTGCTAGGTTGCTGAGGCTTTTTGAATTCACGATTCTCCTGCCTCAGCCTCTCAAGCTGCTGGGATTACAGGTATATGCCACCATGCCCAGATATTTATATAGTTTCTGCAGGGGTTTTTGGTGTTGATTTTATTCAATTCTGATCTGATAAGATGCAAGAAATCATATTAATTATTTTGCATTTGCTAAGAGTTGCTTTGTAGTCTAAAATACAGTCTGTTTTGGAGAAGGTTCATGAACCACTGAAAATAAAATGTATTCAACTGTTGTATGAAATATTCTATAGATGTCTTTAAGTCTATTTGATTTATAATATTTTTTAAGTCCAAAGAGTCTTTACTGAATTTATGACTGGATAACCTATCTATTGGTGTGATATTGTGTTGAAATCACCCAGTATTATTGTACTGGAGTCTATCTGAGTCTTTAATTCAAGTAGTTCTGTTTTATGTAATTAGGTCCACTGAAGTTTGAGGCATAAATACTTACTATTGTTATTTTGTTATTGTTGTTGTTGAATTGTCTTTATCTCTTTTGATTAATTTTGGCTTGAAATCTGTTTTGTCAGATATAAGGGTAGTTACTCCTGTTTGTTTTAAGGTTCCATTTGTATGATTTAACAATTTCCATTCTTTCTCTTTCAGCCCGTGGTTGTCTTTGCCTGTGAGGTGTCTTGCAAACAACATGTAGTTGGGTCTTATTTTTTAATATATTCTGCCAGCCCATGTCTTTTAATTAAAAAGTTAAGACCATTTACATTCAATGCTACTATACAGAGATATTTACTAATCCCAGCCTTTTTAATTTATTTAATTATTTACTGGTACCAGGAATCGTACCCAGAGGTACTTAACCTCTGAGCTACATTCCCAGCCCTTTTTACTTATTATTTTAAGACAGGGTCTTTCTAAGTTACTTAGTGCCTTAATAAGTTGCTGAGGCTGACTTTGAACTTCCAATCCTCCTGCCTCAGCCTTCTGAGTTGCTAGGATTACAGACATGTGCCACCATACCCAGACATGTTTTATTTATTTATAATTAATTAGGTTCTGTTTGTCATGTGTTTAGCTACTTTTCAAATGATATTTGCTCATTTGTGAGCTTTGGGGTTTATTTCTTCTGTGTGGAATATTTTTTTTAAGTATTTCCTGTAGTGCCAGTTTAGTAGTCATGATTTCTTTTAATTTCTGCTTATCTTGGAAGGATTTTTATTTCTTATTCAATTCTGAAGGATAGCTTTACTGGATACAGCAATCTTAGTTGACAGTTAATGAAGCATTTCAGGACTTGGAACACATCATTCCAAGTCCTCCTGTCTCAGTTTGTGCTGAGAAACTAGAAGTAATTCTGATTGACTTGACTCTAAATGTGACATAATGTTTTTCTCCTGAGGCTTTTAAACTTCTATCCTTGTTCTATATGTTAGGCATTTTAATTATAAGGTGTTGTGGAGAGGTTTTGGGGGTTGTTTGCTTGTTTGTTTTTTATCTTGCCTATTTGGGGTTCTGAATGTCTTCTGTATATGGATGTTCATATCTCTCTCATGCATGCATTAGTTTATTTATTTATTTATTTATTGGTACCCAGAATTGAACTCAAGGGCACTCAACCACTGAGCCACATCCCTAGCCCTTTTTTGTATTTTATTTAGAGACAGGGTCTCACTGAGTTGCTTAGCACCTTGATTTTGCTGAGGCTGGCTTTGAACTCACCATCCTACTAACTCAGCCTCCGGAGCCACTAGGATTACAGGAGTACACCATCATGCCCAGCAGGATGTCCATCTCATTCTCAAAGTTTGGAAAATTTTCTTAGTCTTTCCCTGAAGAGCTTATGCATTCCATTAGCCTGCATCTCACAATCCTCTTTAATTCAATGATTCTTAAATTTGGTCTCTTATTGTCCCATAGTTCTTATATATTCTGGTCATGGTTACTTATTTTCTTTTCTTTAATAATGTCTGAATATTCAAGGTCAGCCACTTTGTCGTCCAGTTTTGAGATTCTATCATCAGCATGGTCTACTCATTTAAAGAGACTTTTGACCAAACATTTTATTTGATTTATTTTGCCTTTTATTTCCAAAATCTGTTTGTTTGTTTTTTCAACATATCTATCTCCTTATTTAATTTCTCATTCATATCCTATGGGAATTCCTTAATCCATTCAGTTGTTTTTCTGTGTTCTCTTGGAATTCATTGATAATTTGAGGGCAGTTATTGGAGATTGAGGCCAGGGGTGCTTAACCACTGAGCAACACTCCCAGTACTTTTTATTTTTTATTTTGAAGCAGGGTCTTGCTAAGAAGCTTAGGACCTTGATAAGTTGCTGAGGATGACCTTGAACTTGGCAATCCTCCTGCCTCAGCCTACTGAGTTGCTGGGATTATAGGCATGCACCACCATACCCAGCTGCATCAATCATTTTTATAATTATTTTTTGGATTCTTTATTATTCCATTCATTTCAATATCTATGGGGTAAGTTGCTGGTGAATTATGAACTTTAGGAGGTGTCATATTACCTATTTTCTTTCTTTTTTTTTTTTTTTTTTTTTTTTTTTTTTTTTTTTTTTTTTTTTTTGCGGTGCTGGGGATTGAACCCAGGGCCTTGTGCTTGCGAGGCAGGCACTCTACCAACTGAGCTCTATCCCCAGCCCTACCTATTTTCATATTACTTGTATTCCTGTGTTTTGCTTTATGCATCTGTTAAGATGGATTTCACTTCTGATCATATATGTGGACCTTTTTAAGGCAAAGCCTTCTCTTGCCAAAGTGCTCTGGAGTGATTCAGATTGAGACTCCTCCTCACAGGTATGTTGTCCAAAGATTTTGTGTTAATTACGTTTTTTGTTTTGTTTTGTTTTGTAGTAGATGTTCACAACAGGAACCTGAGGGCCCACCCCAAGCTGTTCCTACTTGAGGCCTGATTGCTAGTTTGGGTTTTTTTCTCTTTTATTTTTTGTATTAAAGTATAGCTGAAGTTTGACTAGGATTTATTTGTGTATGGAACAAGGTGCGCTATCTTTTGGCTGGGTTTAGTTTGCCAGCAGAGTCTCTTCCCCATGAACTTGTAGTGTCCCTGTAGATTCCCAGCACCTCACAGAAAAGGGAGAAACAACCAACAGCAACAAACAAGGCAAACAATATACAGCATTAAAATAAAGCCCTGTGTCTACTATGACATCTACAACATTAATTACCACAAAAATAGGAATAGTGGGGTCAGCAATAGCCAGTAGGAAAAAAAACAACAAAAAAACCCACGAACTAGAACTGACATTAAAGTAAACAGTAGGTGTCAACTGTGTCATCCACAGCATTAATAATTGCAGTGATATGAATGGTGGGGGTAGGAGTTATATAAACCAAATAGTTCTAAAAGATGGTAAGAATATAGATCATTCAGAGAAAAGAAAATATAATAGTAAAGTACAACAAAGTTTAGAATGTTCAAAATGTGAACAGAAGGAATGCAGAAGGAATATAATAGGTGATGGTTATAAAGAAGGGGGAGAAAAATAGGAAACACAAAGTAAGGTAGTGAGAGAATGAGCAAATTTCGCTGTTAGTGGAAAATGGAGAGAAAAAAAAAAAACACATGAGCAAACACCAAACCAAATGAAAATAAACACACCAAAAACTCTAACCCTTCAAATAGAAGTCAAGGAAAATAACTACTATAAAAAATGCTAAAAATGAGAAAAAAAATTTATATATATGTCAGCAGAGCAAGAGAGCAAAAAAAAAAAAAAAAAGCTTCTTAATGAAAAATGAAAGAATTGTCTCCATTGAGGGGTCAAAACAATTGATGAGAATGGATGATCACTGCCTATGCCCAACTGTTCTTTCTGTTTCTTCTTGGGCTATGTTCTGGGTAGGGAGGGGCTGGGGATTGTTAACCCCTTCCTCTCTCTGCATTGCTTACTGAGCTGCCAGTTGGAGAGGCTCTCAGCTTCCCTTCTCACAGAATGAGGTAGGATGGAATGGAAAGCACTATAGATTGGAGTTTTGTCCACACAGACCCAATCAATGCACTCCCAGGGTAGGACCACTGCAGAGTTCTGCGAGGGACGTTCCAGCGTTGGGGCTTAGGTCTAACCAGGCCTTAGTGGCTTTGTTGGATGTTGTCTGCTCTGGGAAATTAGATCAACACACCTAGGGCCCTGCAGATTCCTGTCGCTGCTGGCAGTCTAGCTCTTAGGAGCCTCCCAAGAATTCTACTCATGGGGCAAGGGCGGCGATCCTCCACACACTCTGCTGCCCAAGAACACAGCCTTCCCAGATTTAGTCCCTGAGTGTACTCACATCCATTTGTTCAGTTTCCCAGCCCTTTTCAGTGAGTCACATGAGCCACCAGACTCGAAAGGAAAGCAAGTTACAGCGCCCTTTGTTTTTCCAACTTTAATCCCCTGAGTTCTGTGCCAGTTTCACTCGTGTTCCACTGGGTACAGGCTAGGCCACATAGTAGGTATTTGCGGAGCCAGTATGACAATATTTCTATGATCTCCTGGGCTCCAGCAGCAGCAAGCTGCAGCATGGCCTCCTTAAGATGATGGCTCCTGCCTCAGGTCTCACTTGCCAGCTGAGAAGTAGAGCATTTTTCAAACACCAGTTCACTCTGCAGCCTCTGGATCAGCTAAGTTGGGCTGCTTTTCTGATCTACAGGTGTTTCCATGCCAAACATATCTGTTTGGTTTCTTTCTCTGTTGTGCCTCCTCTTTGCGGTGAACCAGCACCACTGCCATAGTCACAACTGACTTGCATTCTTTCTTACTCTTTGTTCAATGCTCCCAAGTTTCTAAGTCTCTGACACTATCGCTGCTCAATATTGAATTTTAGTGAATTCTCTCTTTCACCCACCTTGCTGAGAAGCAGTACTCCTACTGCTTGATTCCCAAGCAACTGGAAATGTAGCCTTCCTCTAGTCCACCATCTTGAATCTCTAGTCACTTAATCTTTACCCAAAAAATATGGGATGTTTGTGTTTCAACTCCTATGACTTCACCTTCCTGAGGCAAGGTCACAGAATTCCCTAAAATAGGAAAATGAAAACACAGAGAGGAAAAACCTAATGCTCAGGAAATTATGCTGTCATAATGGCATCTCTGATGGGTGCCATACAACTGGTCTTAGCAAGAGGCTGTGAGAATCCAAAAAAGGGAGGGAGTTCCTTCACCTGAAGCTATTTTAAAAGACTCCTTCTGAGATAGTGATGTTAAATAATTGGTAGGATTTGGTTAGGTGGAAAGGGGGAAGGGGCTATTCAGATGAGAGAAATCTAACAGGTGAAGGTAGGGTAGTGCCAGATCTTTTGGGAGGATGCAGAAGCGTATCACACAGTCTAAAATCAGTGCTAAATTCAACATGGCAAATTCACAGGTTTAGTCTCCTAAAAGTTTTTTCATGTTTCTATTAAAAATCTGTCTGCAAACAAATCTTTACTTGATGAGAAGTTTAAACATAATTACATCTAGTATATTACATGCATATTTCATTGCTTTATTAAATCCTTCAAACAACATAGTTGCACATGCTAGACAAGTGCTCTACCACTAAGCCACACCTCCAGCCCTCTGTTTACATCTAACCCCAACACTTCTCTGGAGGGTACTGAGATAAATCACTGCTTCTAGAAACTATTCTAGTCCATTGAGCTGTCCAAGAGTCCTGGGAGGAGAGAGTAGAGAAAGAGCCTCTGTCTATTTAGAATGGAGATAAGGGATTTAAATAGGTGGAAACCTAGGCCCTCGGCAGCCACCCCCCTCCATCATACCCACAAATTAGAAGGTTGTGGAACTACAATTTCCAGGTCATATAAAGAAAGGAGACTGATTTTTCCTTCTGGAACATGGTATTTTTGGCTTTGGCAAGGTCTGGTGAGTCTTCTTTTCAGCCTAGTCCTGTGTTTTCCCACTTCTTTCCTTATCACCTGGAGGTCATGAGCCTGCAAGTCAAGTATCAGAATAGTGACCTTCATCATGTCGAGATGCTCAGACACTACCAAAAATATTTGACCACAATCCCAGAAAACCACTTCCAATAAGGCTTAGAAGGCCCAGGTACCTCATTCTGGGGAAGCCTATTAGAGTCAGTTCCCAGGAGGTGGCTGGGCCCTTCCTTGTCAGACCACCGAGTGAGGCCTGGCCTCTCATCCCCAGTCCCCACACCGCACACCATGCCTGTGGGAAATAAAATGCACTGGTAAGAAATGTGGGCTTGTACGGGAAAGAAATGAGAGCCCTGTGTCCCTGCCCCAGCCTCCCTTGTACCAGCCTCCTAATCTTGGCCAGGAGACTGGACATCAGGAGCTGCAGTCCATTCAGCAGCAGAATTAGAGTATTGGTCACCCTGCCTCTCCAGAGCCTGCTGTGGGTTAATGAAATATCACGGGTGACTGGGCCAGGAATGGTGGGCATTCCAAAGGAACCAAAGGCGGGTTCCTGCTCTCCGGCTCCTGCCTGAGGCCTGCTGGGGCTGCTGTTGGACCTGGCTGATTTTTATTGACTGGGGCTCCATTTTAACCACAGAAATCATGGTATCAGCAAGTCATCAGGCCTGAATGACAGTCTGTCTCCTTTATTGATTGTGACACTTTTACTTTCTTTGGGATCCCGGCAGACACACTTGGGATAAGCATCAAAAATAATGTCATTGAGAGGTTTAGGGCTGAAACCATTTAGCCGTTCTCAGGTCAGCAGCACCATCATGGCTTTCCATTACCAATGGTGGCGTGCAGGGCCCCTGGGGGCAGCTTCCTGTAGCTTTCTCCTCTCCCACAACCCTCCAGCCTGGCAGGGAGAAGAATAAAACAGGAGAGCAGCCTCCTACTAGGGCAGAGTGTGCGACATAAGCCAAGCCCCAGGTTCCTACAAGGCAGAGAGGGCAGCACAAAAGCTAGGCCTGGGTTGGAATGTGCATTTCTCTACTTGCTGCCTAATGGCCTTGGAAAGGTATTAACCTTTTCTGGGCTTCAATTACTTGGTCTGTAAAATGGGTGTGATCACACCTGTCTCCTGAGGGAATGAATGTGTGTAAGGGCTTGAGACAGCACCTGGTGCATTCCGGGCACCCACCTTAGATAAAGAGGAGAGGAGGTACCTGGGCACCATGGTGCACACCTGTAATCACAGCACTTAGGAGGCTGAGGCAGAAGGATCAAGAGTTCAAAGTCAGTCTCAGCCATTTAGTGAGGCCCTTAGCAACTTAGCAAGATTCTGTCCCAGAAAAGTGGCTCAGTGGTTAGGCATCCCTGGGTTCAATCCCTAGTACCAAAATAAATAAACAAATAAAAATAAAAATAAAAATAAAAAAATAAAGAGGAGAGGTGGGACTGGTGGGAAACCAGGAAGCGGGAGAAGGAAAAACAGGAGAGGGTAATGCTGGGAAAGAGAAGGCCTTAGGTTTTGCAGGGCTCTGCAGCTTACAGTCTTAATTCCATTCTCTGTCACCTTTGCTCAGGACTTGACCATGCTCTTCTCTGCCTGCTACTAACATCAGGGCCCCTGCCCAGAGAGCACCCCCCTACCCAAGGAGGCCTCAATTTAAAATCCATCTCCTACAAGAGACCTTCCCTAGCAACCCCCGCCCCACATCCCCCACAGAACCTTCCACCCCATGACAGGCAGCTAAAGGAGGGCAAAGCCTGTTCATCTCGCTCACTTCTGAATGTAGCACCCAGCACCGTGCCTGGAACAGGATTTGGGGAGGAGACTACCCGTCTTCTGCACCATAGATAGATAGGCAGGGGGACTCTTGGCAGAGACCTGAGGCCACAGAAGCTTCAGTGACTTGATGGTTCAAGAGTCGAGGGCCAGACAAAGGGAGAGACTCAGGAGGATCAGTAACATTTGAGGGGTATTCCAGGTATGCAGAATAAAGGGCACAGGCCATACATTAGAGGCATAAGCCTACCAGGGGTTGGGAGGACAGTCCTAGGGAGTTGTTGCTGAAGAGCCTGGATGAAGGAGCCAAATAGAAAGGAACAGGCCAAGTTGCAAAGGACCACAAAAACTGCACAAGGGATCTGGATCTTATCCTGAATTCATAAGGGGGAAGTAATGTGACCAAGCTCACCTAGCCCAGAGCTTCAGGAAGGAAGAAGCAAGACTGAGCTCAGGGAGTAGACGATTACCTTGTGGATCCAGGCTAGTCTCTAGCCTCACTCCTTCCTGAAGGAACCACTGGTGTATCAGACAAAATCCACCTGCTGTGGCCAGTGACTGAGCCTCATAGGCAGGTGCTTCCTGGCCCCACTGTGAAGGTATGGCTGCCCGGGCAATGCAGGCTCACCCAGTAGTGGCTTCCCAGCAATAGTGAGTCCTTGTACTTTAAGAGGGCCCAGTCAATTCATTCCCCAAGTGTCTAAGTCCTGACACTGTCCTTATTCTACCCACCCCCCAGCCCACCTCAGTGCATACGTGTATGAGGGACATGTTCCTGGAAGGCGAACTTCACTCAGCTGGTCTATTAGTCAGGTTGAGCTAGGTTCTGCTGCACTAAGTCAGTCTAGAACCCAACAACTTCACACAGTATAAATTTTCTCTCATTCATGTTACATACCCAATGTAGTGGGAGAAGGAGATGGAAGAGCAGGGTTCTGCTCCACCCAGAGTTTCAGGACCAGGCTATAAGAAGAACTACTATCTAGATAATCCCCAATCACTGTGGCACAGGAAGACAGGGCATAGAGCATTTATACCTTTTAATCCAGAAGTGACACAGGTCACTGCCTGTCATAGCTGATTGGTCAACACTAGCCCATTGTCCAGGGGCTAGGGCTTTGGAGAGGTGGAAGAGCCCACACATACTCAATTGGTCAGCTAGTGTCTCTACAGCTTATTGAGCACCAGGTCAGAGAGCAAATTGGCTTCTTCCTGGAGATAGGAAGATGGACAACAAAGGATGCAGGGAAAGGTATGTGTACCTTCCTAGTTGCCTCCTCCCTCCATCCTCCATCTGCTCCCTGATTCCCAGAGGAGAGCTCCAATGCTATCAGCCCAGAGCTTTCTCCTGTTACCCAACCCCACTGTTACCTCCACTCCTACAACATATACAGTCCCTGTTCAGTCTGGCTTCAGCAAACTGTCTCATTTCCTTCTCCAGCCACATAAGGCTTTCCACTGTTGTGTGAGCATCCACTTTATGTCGTTATTCCTTCTGGAATGTTCTACCTCATCTCTGCTCTCTGGACTCCTCCAACCCATTCTTCCTGATTCAGCTCAAATAGCCCCTCACTCATGAAGATTCTTCATCTACTCCCTCTTTCCCCACAGTATCCCATTAGTGTGTGCCAACTGAAGGGGGGACCCCAAGCAGACCATGGGGCCCCACTTCCTCCCCCAGGTACAGGTGACCGACCCCAGATGACCCGTCTGTGGTCTGGGCAATGGTGCTCCTGGTGGGAAAGCATGAGCTGAGCCTATCAAATTCTCTTTAGAGAACTTTAATTGAGAACAGGCAGTAGCAGCAGGAGGAGCTGGGAGAAGGCAGCGGTGTCCCTTAAGGGGCCCATGGGGCCAAGTGGGACCCTGCTTGACACTGTGAGGCAGCAGGGCCATGAATGAAATGAGAAAGGAAAAGCTGTGGCAAACAGGGACAGCTGCTGACAGAGGAGGGAGAGGCAGGCACTGAGTGGAGGCCTCCCCACCAGCCCTCACCCAGGGAGGCTGAGGGAGGAGTCGTGCAGCATCAGCGCCAGAGCTGCACTGCTGAGGACTTGGGTGAGATAACTTTGAAGACCAGCCCATTTGGGAGGGAGGTGAGCACCCTGGGCAGAGCAGAGGGCAAGATCTAACCCGGCATGCCCCTCACTCACAGCTGGGGAGAGCTGCTGCTGCCCCCTCAGCCCCAGGTCCCAGAGACTCCAGAAACAAAGGCAGAGAGGCCAGCCGCCTACCCATCTCCTGCCACTATCCCCAGACTCCTGCCCCTACCACTACCTCACATCTGTCAGTATCCTGCTGCACCAGGAGCCCCAAGGCCTTGGCTCAACATCCTAGTGCTGCCAATCTGGCCAAATGCCGGGAATATGGCTGAGCAAATTTTCACATCTGTAAAATGGGGTAAGAACAGTGTTCCACCTATGGCATGGGCTCACGTATGGTTCAGCATTCTTGGCATGGAAAGAGCATCTTTATGCCCTCAGGTCTTTCTGTTGCCTTCTGTGGTGGCAGGCCATGATGACAGAGGCCAAGTAGGAAGTCACTCCTGATTCTGGAGACAGATGGGGCCGCAGCATGGGCTTGCCCCAGGTCACTCAGTCTCAGTGGGGTCTCCTGCTGGCATTTTGTTCCAGAGACACCCATCCAGGCAGCCCCTCTCCCTCACCTGGATTACTCACCACTGTTTCAGACCCTGCTCCTTTTAAGGGTTGCCTGGCTTTCAGAAATGCCCCCGATCTCCAGGCCTAAAGCTACAGTGCCACCCTGGCTCTGCCCCTGCCCCCCAGAATTACACAGAGGGTCTGAGAGCTCAAAGTCATCTTAGACTCTTTCTCCTCCAGGTTCCCAAGAAGACAGAACACAGAATTCACCCCAGGGACTGAATTTGCCAGTGGCCTATCAATAGCCACTTGCATTTTTTTCACTGGTAACTTACCCTCGTCTTGATGATGGTGGGCAGGGCTAAACATCTACATTTCCTCGTCTCTTTTGCAGAAAAGGGTTGCCAAGGAGATGTAAGTGAAAGTCACTGGGTGGGACATCTGGAAAAATCCTTTAAAGGGGGCTAATTCAATAGGCCAAACAGTGATTTATAGAACTTCTCAGCTAACTCTTACCCCCTCCTCCTTCTTGGGACTCAGAGGTGATGGTTGAGCAACAGTAGCCATCTTGTCTCTATAATGCAAACTTGACAGTGAAAGCCATGAGCTAATAATGGCAGAACCTGGGTTCCTATGACCATGGAATTTCCATCTGTCTTGGTCTGTTGGGGATGCTATAACTAAATGCCACAAACTGGGTGGCTTACAACATTTATTTCTCTCTGCTCTGGAGCGGGGGTAGTCCACGATCAAGGTGCTGGCGGATTCAGTGTCTGGTGATTCAGTGAAGGCTCACTTCCTCACCTTGTCACTGAGTCCCATATGGCAAAAGGAACTAGCGAGCTCTCTGGGACTTCTTTTATGAGGGAGCTAATCCCGATCAGAATGGCACCACCTTTCTGACTTAATCACCTCCCAAAGGCCTCATCTCATAATCCCATCCTTGAGGGATGAAGATTTCAACATAGAAATTTGTGGGGGCGCTAACACAGCACCATCCAACCCTAGAAGTCCTGCCTCTGGACTCTTTATATAACAGACAGACACACATAACTGGATTCAAGCTGGCTTTGTTTTACAAAGAATTATCTTCCTAAAAAACTACTTGTCACATAAAATTTTCATTCATTGACTTCCAGACTGAGCAAGGATACTTGGTCCTAACCAATGTTTTCCTGAAATATTCTGTGCAAACCAGATTTTTACCAATGTAGTCATAGGTCCCTATTGACTTACTTTATGAATTTCAGAGTTGCTTGACATTTGATATTCAGTAGGTGGTGAGGCCTAACCAGGGTTATTTTAGGTTTGTCAATTGTTTCACTCCTCAGTCAGTTGGGTAATGACCAGTAAACAGCACTTAAAAGTCCCAAAGAGCCACATGAGGTGATGCACCTATAAATCTCAGCGACGTGGGAGGCTGAGGCAGGAGGATCACAAGTGCAGGTCAGCCTCAGCAACTTAGCGAAAACTTATCTCAAAATAAAAAATAAAAAGGACTGAGATGGAGCTCAGTGGTAAAGTACCTTGGGTTTTGTACAAAAACAAAAACAAAAACAAGGTCCCAAAGAACTGTTTCAAAGAGAAGAATCCTTTTGGAATATCAAGTTAGTAACCACCCCTAACATGTTTTGTAATCTGCATTCTTCTTTCCCACGTCCTACTGGTGCTAGGGATTGAACCCAGGGCCTCATGCATGCCAAGCACGTGCTCTCCCGCTAGTCTACACCCCCAGCCCAGCATTCTGATTTTAAGGATCAAGGGTCAAAGCTATTTAGGAAAAGTACCTAAACAGATTGTGCTACTGCAAACCTTCCCAAAGCTTGCCTAGCATATGTGAGGCACTGGGTTCAATTCTTAGCACCACATACACATGGAATCATGGAGGAGTTTCAAATCCTTGACCTGCACCTGCAAAACAGACTTGGGAAATGATAGGTTAAGGTCTCACTTCTTCCAAAGGCCTGAATTCACTGCACTGGGCTCTGAAGGAAGGAACAGAAGAGGTTTGGTCCAGTATTCCAGGACCTAATTTTAGAAAGAAGGTAACAAAAAAGGGAGAAGGCACAAATCTAAGTGCTCAACATTGATAGAGAGGGGCACTCAGAACAGAGCTAATTAGAAAGTAGAGGTCTCAACTGAGAGGGTTCAGTGCCCTGTCTGCTCCCCACCTATGGATTCAAGGGAAGACAGGACAGGAAGTTACCTGGGTCCTGAGGACAGACAGGTCCTATGGAGGTTGCAAGGAGTGGATCTTGAACATGGGAAGGAGAGGGAACCAGTGTTGTCCGGGCTCTGGGTTGTCCAAGAAGCAGGGGGATTCCTTTACAGGGAACTGTTTCCTTTTCTTGCAATGCAAAGAATTCTGATGGAGAGAGGGCAAATGGATAATTGCAAACTGGGAAAATCAGATGGAGCAAATTGTAGCCATGAGTTACCACCACCACCTTACCCTCTTCCCTGCATCTGGGTCCAGAAACTGGGGCTCCCCTTTTGTTCCTTTGGACAAACCTTCCCAGCCTCAGCAAAGGCCCCTGCCCTCCCTGTGTGTGCCAGCCAGCCCACTCAGGTCTTCAAGTCACTCTCTTCTCTCCACCTGCCACCCCCATCATCAGGGACACATGTAGCCCTTTCTCCCAGCTATGAAAGGATTGCTCTGTGGGCTGGGGTTGTGGCTCAGTGATAGAGCGCTTGCCTAGCATATGTGAGGCACTGGGTTTAATTCTCAGCACAACATATACATAGATGAATAAAATAAAGGTCCAACAACAACTAAAAAAAAATAAAAGAAATGCTCTGTATCACTTTCCTCTCCAGCTCCCCTTCTCTTCCCAAATCATAGCAAAACTCTGCTATGGGCTCTCCATTGGGTCCCCTACTGTTATCTCTTGGACTTACTCCAATCAGGCTTGGCCCCCAATGTTCCTCCAAAACTGCTCTTGCCAACGTCATCAGTGACCTCCCCATTGCTAAAACAATGTCTGTTCTGTTCTTTGTATTTGACCTTGCAGGAACATCTGGCCAGATGACCACTCCCTGCCCCTAGGAATCCTCCCCCTAGGAACCTAGGCCTTTCTGGGAAAACACACCTGCCTAATTTTCTCTCTACCTCTCTGTTCCTTTCCAAGAATCTCAGCTCATTCTGATTCTTCCCTATCTCATTGGCTTCCATGTAATGGAGAACCCTGGGGCTGGAACTGTGGTCCCCTTCTCTTCTCTAGATGCACTTCCTCCCTAGATTGGTACTATCTGATAAAAATTTAATGTGAACGACATGTGTAATGTAAAATTTCTTTTTAAAACAATAGGTGTTGGCGAGGATGTGGGGAAAAACGTACACTCATACATTGCTGGTGGAGTTGCAAATTGATGCAGCCACTCTGGAAAGCGGTGTGGAGATTCCTTAGAAAACTTGGAATGGAACCACCATTTGACCCAGCTATCCCACTCCTTGAGCTATACCCAAAGGATTTAAAATCAGCATACTACAGTGATGCAGCCACATTAATGTTTATAGCAGCCCAATTCATTATAGCTAGATTGTGGAACCAACCTAGATGCCCTTCAATAGATAAATGGATAAAGAAACTGTGGTATATATACACAATGGAATATTATTCAGCCATAAAGAATAATACAATTGGACTGGGGATATAGCTTAGTTGGTAGAGTGCTTGCCTTGCAAGCACAAGGCCCTGGGTTCAATCCTCAGCACCACAAAAAAAGAAAAGAAAAGAATAATAAAATTATGACATTTGCAGGTAAATGGATGGAATTGGAGAAGATCATGTTAAGTGAAATAAGCCAATCCCAAAAAACCAAAGGCTGAATGATTTCTCTTATAAGTGGTTGATGACACATAGCAGGGCTGGGGGGAGATACCCCCGCTACCCCCACTATGTGAATGGAGAAGAATGGAGAAGGGATGGATTGTATAGAGGAAAATGAGGGGTGGGAAGGGGGCAGGGAAGGAAAGATAATAGAATGAGACAAACATCTTTACCCTATGTACTCATTTTTTTGGGGGGGGGGTGCTGGGGATTAGAACCCAGGGCCTTGTGCTTGCGAGGCAGGCACTCTACCTGCTGAGCTAAATCCCCAGCCCTACCCTATGTATATGTATGAATAGACAAATTATATGATTCTACTTTGTGTACAACCAGAAAAATGATAGTTGTACTCCATTTGTGTACAATGAACTAAAATAAAAAAATAAAAAAATTTTTTAAAAATCTTTTTTTAATTGCAGATGGACTCAATACCTTTTATTAATTAATTAATTTTATTTTATGTGATGCTGAGGATCAAACCCAGTGCCTCACACATGCTAGGCAAGCACTCTACAACTGAGCCACAACCACAGCCCTAAAATTTCTTATATATGTATGTGTGTGGTGTATTTATTTATGTATACACGTACATATACATATGTGAATATATGTGTGTGTGTGCGTGTGTGTGTGTGTGTGTGT
>JAJEJO010001495.1:267704-378010 GCA_020662805.1 Glaucomys volans | reverse complement strand
TGAGTTCAATCCCCAGCACCTGGGGTGTAGGGTGGGTGGTTTAAAAGGAAACAGTAAAACTGCAATGGTGGCTGGAACCTGTAATTCCAGCAGATCTGGAGGCTGAGGCAGGAAGATGGAGAGTTCAAAGCCCGACTTAGCAAAAGCAAGGCACTAAGCAACTCAGTGAGACCCTGTCTCTAAATAAAATACAAAAAAGGACTGGGAATGTGCCTCAGTGGTTGAGTGCCCCTGAGTTCAATCCCCAGTACCAAAAAGAAAAAAGAAACAGTAAAACTAATAACATTTTACTTAACCCTTTGTAAGTAGTAAGCGTCATTTATACATGTGATCAATATAAAATTCATTAAGGAGATATTTTACATTTTTGTGCTAATTTTTTGAAATCCAGTGTGTTTTCACACTATCTCAATTTGGACTCTAAAAATTTTCATCAAAAAATTGTATTTAGATTTCATAAACTCTGCAATTGAAAAAGTAGATGTACATACCTAATTGTTCCAAGCACACTTAAAAATTTTAATAACTGCCAGGCGCTGTGGCACACGCTTGTAATCCCAGAGGCTCAGGAGGCTGAGGCAGAAGGATCACAAGTTCAAAGCTAGCCTCAACAATTTAGTGAGGACCTAAGCAACTCAGAGAGACCTTGTCTCTAAAAAAAATATTAAAAGGGCTGGGGATGTGGCTCAGTGGTTGAGCACCCCTGGGTTCAATCCCTGGTACCCTCCCCCACTCAGAAAAAATTTAATAACTGAATCAAATCAGGTTTTTTCCATTTAAATTAATTTAAATTAAATTTTTAGTTCTCCAATTACCCAGTTTCTACTAAAGCCAAGTGCTTAGCAACTAGCCACATGTGTCTGGTTAGTGGTTACCGTAGAGGATAGCACAGAACTGGCTGATCTCAGGCACCACTGGCTTTCAATACCAGCAGGTGTGTGCTACTGCCTCGCTGGTATTTATCCCCAGCCGCGTCTCTGCCCTGCAGACCTGTCTAACCAGAGTCTGTTCAACCCTCCACTTGGATGTCTAATGAGTGTCTCAAAGCTCACACGTTGGAAACTGCTCCTGAGCGTCCCACTCTCCCGCCTACCTAACAAGCAAGGCAAGTTTCCTCCATCTAATTGAATGGTTTCTTCCTGTTACTCAGGCCAAAACCTTCATACTAGCCTTGACACATTCTCTCTCTCCCCTCTCATAGCTCGCCTGGCAATAGATCCTGTCCCCTTTCCTCCAAAATATTCCCAGAATCCCACCCTTCCCCCATCACTTCTGCTGCCACCGACCCAGTCCAGCCTCAGTATCTTTCCTGGGATTACTGTAAGAGCCTCCTGACATCACTACTTCTGTTCCTGCCCCAGCAGTCTGCTCACTGGCCCAGAGTGCTGCTTTTCAAAAAAGTCAGACGGGGTCTCTCCTCTGCTCAGAACCCTGCATGACTCACTTCTCACCCAGGCGAGAAGCCCAAGTCCTCACAGTGACCTTCCCTGCTTCAGTTCCTTTGAGCTTTTATCACTGTCTACCATACTCTACATTTTAGATATATTGACCAGTCTTTCCCATTTCAAAATAAGCTCCGGCAGGCAGGGATTTTTGTGTTCCTTTTTGCTGTTGCGTCTCTAGTGCATAGAATACTGCCTGGAACCTATTAGGCCCTCAATAAATATTTTAAATGAACAAATGATGGCTTCTAGATAGGGAGAAAAGTTGAAGCAAATCCAGGGACAGATGCTCCTTTCTGAAGCCTGAAGCCGGAGTTGGGGAGCGTGAGGGTCGTGCGTAGGCACTGGAGCCTGGCTGTCTGCAAGGTGGGAGCGGTGCTGGTTCCGCAGCGTCCGAGGAAAGCCGGGAGTGGAGTGGGTCTTCCTGGGCTGTACCCTCCCGGGGCGCTGGGAGCGAGGAAAAGGCGGGCTGGAGACGGGCTGGCCTCCTCGGGTACAACTGCTTCCGCCCACCCAGGGATCCCGGAGAGGGCAATGCCGAAGAACTCCGAAAAGCAAACCGCTCTCTCCTTGCAAGTTGGGGGTTTGTTCTGAAGATCTTAAGTGACAGATGCGCGGAGCGCCAAGGGCCCGCGGGGCTTTGTTGGGGAGGAGGAGCCGCCGCAGGCGGGGCTGGGAGGAGCAGGGTGTGCGCGTGCTCGGTTGCGCGAGCGCTCGGGGCGTCCCCGCTGCCGGCGCGCGCCCGGGCTCTGCTTACAAAGGAGACTCTTGGTCCCTTCCCTGCGGCGTCGCGCCCGCAGCTCCCACCCAAAGTCGGTGACCCGCGCACGTTGGCCACGGCTGAAGGTCCCGCGGGAAAGCGTCGCTGCGAGCCAATCCAGCAGGCCCTGGCTCCCCGGCCGCCGTCCCCAGAGCTGTCCTTTATTTATTTATTTCGGTGGACAAGGCGGAGTCATCTATCTTGAAGACGAAAATCTTTCCAGGAAGTTTGTACCTATTAATATTTCAGTTCCTGGCAGCTGCTTTCAATGCTGGGGGTGGAGGGAGGGCCAAGTTCAAGGCTGCAGGACAGAGTGGAACCTGCAGCAGCTGCGCCACGGCCGACTGCCCCAGGCAGGCCTGAGGCATAGGGCGGAGGGCAGCCCCGAGGACTCCCAGACATACCCACTCCTCGCCACCGTGGGAGCTGGCCGGCGCCAAAGCCTGGTGGCTTCCCTTGGGAGCGATGCGCTGGGGGAAACAAGCGGACACCCAGGCTGCGACGAACCTGAGAGCGGGGCCGCCAGCTCGGAGCTTCCCGCAGAGAGGCGGAGGAGGCAGTCATGTAGAGAGGGCCGTTCGGCCACCAGAAGTGGGGTGCGGGAAGGATGGAAAGGCTCATCCCGGAGAGGAAGGAGCATACCGGGAGAGCAGCGAATGGTGAGGCCAGGATCCTGCTGGTTCTGACCTTGCTCCCGCCGCACAACCAAAGGGCGCTGCAACAGAAACTCAACATTTCAAAGTTTGCTCCTTACCAACCCCTTGCAAGGCTGACATAGCTCCAAAAGACAGAAGCGGGAAATGGAGCTCAGAGTTGTTACATGCTCAGGTCATAGTGCTTGCTGCTACCTAACAGGTCGTCGCCCGGTTCTGACAAACATCTTGCAAGAAAGGGTCCCTTGGAAGAAAATGTAACTGGATTCATCTTGCAGTATCAGTCAAAAGAAGGATCTCCTAAGGGAAACCACAAAAACATAAGGAACTGGAGACCTGGGAGCTTGCCAGAATTTCATAATACCCTTCATTCCCAGACAGAAGTGCCCGCTCAGGCTTTCTAGTCCATCACGTCTGAAACATCAATCATTTTGCCAAAGATCTTCCATTTTTCACACTCCTCAGGTGCATATTTTGATAAAGATATTTGAAGCAGTTGACATAGCCACATCTGTAATGTTGGTTCCTGACTAGGATGCTTCAAATGATAATTGTCCCCCTGGTATCAATTGGAGTAATCACACATGGAGACATCACACTGTCTCTTCCCTAGTATTCTAGAGTTGGTTGTAGACACTATGGCAACCTTCCTGCTCAGGATTATCAGTCCCACTCTGCTGGGAGACTCTGTCCAGCTCTGCATGGAGGTCACTGGCACCAGGTCACTGGCATCAAAGCCAAGATTTGGAAAGGAAAAGGAAAAGTTTGTTTCATGAACCTTCCCCTCAGGCCTCCAAGGTCCACTCCTTTCTTGGCCCTTCCCCCTTCGGCCCTCTTACCCCTTCCCCAGACACATGTGTTCCTCCCAGGAGCCCTGCACAACCCTGGCCAGTGGGCTAGAGGGGAGGATATGACAGAACCAGACATTTTAAGGTAGGACTTGCCAGCTAGAAAGTTGTCCCTAACCCCCTGTCCAAGAGAAAATGCTCAAAGGAAAGTCCCTTAATGGAGAGTGAGGAGAGCTGGTCAGGGCATCTGTCTGCCCGGGATGCCTGGCATGGCCATCTAACACAGAAATTTCAGCCTTCCACCAGCTACGGTCAGCAGGAGATGATTTTGAAGGCTTAAGTCTTCAAGCATGGCAGCCTCCTCTGAACTTTCCCAGCCCCTGAGCCTTACCCAAAGCACCCTGCTTCTGTTTGCATTCACGCCCAGGAGGGTTCAGTGAGGGGGGTCTATGAAATAAATGCCTGCTGCTCTGCTTGGGTGGGCCAGGCCCTGCCAGCTGCCTTCACTTTGGGCTGCAGAAAGCCTGCCAGGCTGCAGTGTGCGAGGGCCTGGAACAATGACTGGTAGCATCAGCTATTTTAATGCAGAGTTAGGCATACAATCCTTGCTAAAAATAAATACAAAGGAAAACCCCAAAGTAGCTAAGCCTATTTTAATACCTTTTATTTTTCTTGTTCCTGGTTCTTTTGTCTTCTCCTTGCGACTTTGGAGTTGCGTTTCACACAGGGCCCACCCTGAGTGTTGTCAGGGCTCCCATCCATGTCCTGGTCACACAGCCCCATCTTGATCATGGGCAGAAACCCAGTCAGAAGGAAGAAAAGGGAAGCACCAATGACCATTTCTTTGAGTGTAATTTACTTTAAATAGAATGATGGCACCCCTTCTGAGACAGGGTAACTAAAAGGGAGCCTAGGGGCTAGGCGCCCTCTTCCACTGCCCCTCCCCCTTCCGATTCTACACAGCCCTTTCATGGGGAGGAATTTTGCAAAGCCCCAGCTTAAGAAATGTCTATCAGATGATGGATGTCCTCCTCCTGATAGGAGAGAATAAATCTGAGTCCCTTTGGGTTCCTGGGAGCATCACTGTTTATCTTTTCAGAGAGAAATAGGGGTGATAACCTTTGGGGACGTCTAACTAGACTGGCACCAATATCTTTTCTCTGGGGACTGATCTTCATCCATAGAGGTTTAAAGAGATAGATTCCACCTGGTATAATATTACAACTATTCTCTGCTAAGTCGTCGTCATTGTGTCCGTGCCCCGCCCCCCCTTCATAAGATGAAGGACAGGCCCCTGGTCCAATCGGAGTCTCCTCCCAGGAAATTGGAACAGGAGAGAGACAAAGTCCAACATGTAGGCCCACTCAGTGAGTTTCTACTGACTGTTCTTTTCCAGAGTATGGGTCATACTTTCCTGTTTGCAGGCCTCATAATTTTGTTGTTGTTGTTGAAAATTGGCCATTTTAGATAAAATCTTGTAGCATCTTTGATTCCCTCCCTGCAACATTGTTGTATTTTGTTTGTTTAGTGGCCAGCTTGGACAAATTCTATGGAGTCTGTCTCTCACTCTTTACAGGGTATGGCTGCTGATAACTCTGCTCAGTTTTTAGCCTTCTAGGGTTTATTTTTGTTTATTTATTTATTTATTTAAATTTTGGAGGGGGGGGTACCAGGAATTGAACCCAGGGGTGCTTAACCACTGAGCCACATCCCCAGCCTTTTTCTATTTTTATTTAGATACAGGATCTCACTGAGTTGCTTAGTGTCTCACTAAATTGCTGAGGCTGACTTTGAACTTGGAACCCTCCTGCCTTAGCCTCCTGAGCTGCTGGGATTATAGGCATGTGCCTCCACACTCAGCTTCTAGTGTTTATTTTTAAGCCTAGGGACCATCCCCGTGAGCCAGTGAGTGGTCCAAAGTTGAGCAGAAGCATTTTTTACATATATATTTTTTAGTTGGCAATGGACCTTTATTTTGTTTATTTATATGCAGTGATGAGAATTGAACCCAGTGCCTTGCACGTGCTAGGCAAGTGCTCTGCTGAGCCACAACCGCGGCCCAAGTAGAAACATTTGAGCCATTCTGCATCCTTTGTGAATGTGTCTGTGTGTAGATTGGAGGGAACACATTCAAAATCCAAGCCGTTTTACAAGAGTGACCCAGCTTTTGCTTTCCACTGGGCTCTTTTGTGTCTCCTCTGCAAGTGTGCAAGGTGTTAGGACATGTGCAGAGCCAGGGCCTTCTCTCTCCTGAGTGTGATGCAGACTTGTGCGTGTGTGCAGCCTTCCAGACCCCTGAGGATGGGAAGGAGTTTCCTTCTGATGAGAAAGCCTCTTCTCCACTAGCCAAAGAGCAAGGTCATTGGTCATCAGTGTTTGGTTCCGTATTGCCAGGGCTGAGAAGGATGCCTGTGTTTGGACCTCAGGCACAGGCCAGGAACCTGACCCCACTGCTGATGTACTTCCTGCTCCCAGGCCAATCCTACATAGCCTCTCCCTTCTCCCCATCTTCCTCCTAAGGTACTTAGCAGTGCATTGGTACGGACCTCGAGAAAGGAGAAATAGACACAGTTCAAAACTACAAGAACAGTTAGGGAATGGGAGCCTGGTAGGTGGTTGACTCTGGCAATATTCTAGCCACCCTGAGAAAGGCAGAAGGTTGATTGGGAACAGAGGGCTGGGTCAGGGTCAGGGATGTTGGTGGGCAGAGCCTAGGCCCTGCAGGATGGAGGAGCCCCAGCTTCCCCTTGTGTCCCCCACCCAGTGACTGGCTCACTTCAGAACTCCACCTGGACATTCACACTTTGGTCCTTTCATTGGTGGAATTTCTAAAAGATTTTTATGTTATTCTGTTGTGATTTTTTTTCCTTTATATGTTTATAAAACTTTTTCTTAGGTATGTGTTGGGTAGAGGACATTCACACAGTTCACATTTCTTTTTTTTTCCCCTTTGTGGTTCTGGGAATGGAACACCCCCACCTCCAGGGTCTCACACATGCTGGGCATACACTGTACCCCTGAGCTCTACCCTCACTCCAATAGTTCAAAATTTTAAAAGGGCCAAAGGGAGCAAAGCACAGTGGTGCATCCCTGTAGTCCCAGCTACTCGAGAGGCTGAGGCAGGAGGATGACTTGAGCCTGGGAGTTTAAGGCCAGCCTGGCCAGCACAGTGAGACCCTCTCTCCTACGTAAGTAAATAAAAGGGGCAAAGTGTATTCAAGGGCAAAGGCCCTCCCCTCCCTAGCCCCCAGCACTCTGCTTCAACTTGGTCTGAGGCACCAGATACTGTTCTGTGTTCCAGTTGAGCAGTTTCAGCTCCCAGGTTTGTGGCAGACGTTTCCCTGAGGTAGGATAATGGGGCACCTCCATCCCCAACCCTGGAGGCTGGACAGTGCAGATGACTGTAATGCCATGGCCAGAGGACAGCACAGCCAGACTGGGCCTGAGGGCTTGGGAGAGACCGCAGAGGGTGGGTCTCTTGGCCCTGGCTGAGCTGGTAGGGACAGGTGTTGGCTGCCTCTTGCTCATCAGTCTCCCTGAGAGCAGAGAAGCTGCCTGCCTTTCTTGTTCCTCAAGGGGTCTTGAGCCTCATTCTCCAGAAGAGCCCACAGCTCTGCTCCATCTGCCCTCAAGCAGATCTGAGACCTCAGGTATTGGGAATCTGCACTTGGTCTGACTCCCCCCACCACATAGGACCTGAACCTGTCCCACGTGTATGGGGTTCTCTTTTGCCATTTGGGTTGGGGACAAATGGCAGTTGTACTATGGTGCTTGGGAGAGTTGGATCAGGAAGGGGAGTTGTGTGAGGATTCTCCCTCATCAGGTGACCTGTTCCAGGAGAGGCTTGTCCCATCTTGAGGGTGGCAGCAGGTGTCTCGTAGAGGGTTCATCAAGGAAACCCTGACACTAATGGAGAGGTGAATAGTGGCAATGAACGTGGTGCAGTGGGCCAATCCAGCTCCTCGCTGGGGTAGCCTCTGTCTGGGTTCATCAGTTATGATTTCCCTGGCTGTGGAAGGTGTTTGTGGTGTCTGCCTCCCTTCTGACCTTGGGGTGTTGCCTACTGGGTGGAGGAAGGGAAGAGAAGGGAGAAGGGGGAATGGAGAAGTGAGGAGGTGGGGAATCAGCTTGTACTTAAAGGATGCAAACTTTTTTTTTGGTACTAGAGATTGAACCCAGGGCTGCTTTACCATGTAGCCAAATCCCCAACCTTTTTTTTTTAAATTTATTTTCTTATTTTATTTTTTTGGAACCGGGGATTGAACTCAGGGGCACTTGACCACTGAGCCACATCCCCAGCCCTATTTTGTATTTTATTTAAAGACAGGGTCTCACTGAGTTGCTTAGGGCCTCACTAAGATGCTGAGGCTGGCTTTGAACTCGCAATCCTCCTGCCTCAGCCTCCCCAGTCACTGGGATTACAGGCGTGTGCCACCGCGCCCAGCCTTGTTTTTTATGTTGAGATAGAGTCTTGCTGAGTTTCTGAGAGTCTTGCCAAGTTGCTGAGGCTGGCCTCGAACTCATGTTCCTCCCTGAGCCTCCTAAATTGCTGGGATTACAGGCATGCACCACTGCACCCAGCCAAAGGGCAAATTCTCCAGGCCTGAGTCCCTGACTATTGGTTGGGGTACTTTGGTGGGTAGATGGTCCAGGGCATGGGGATAGTTAGACCCTCCTGTTGTGAAAGGGCATATGTGTATGATTTCCTGGGCATATTTCTAAAGGAGGAAATTTAGGGCCTGGATAAAACATAACAAGTTCTGCTGACTACAGGGAGGTGTGAGGAGGCCTGAGACACCTTCCCGGGCAGGCCCTCGTAAATGGGATGAGGTGGTGGCATGGCAAGTGGCACAGCCAGAACATGAATGGAGCCTCCTGACTTGGGTGGCCAGGAGAGCTTCCTCCCCTCAGGTATCTGTTTCTGGCCCAGAAAGGAGTACTCAGTGGAGCTTCAATAATCAGTTACCAACCACATAGGAACATATCCTTGGGCATATCCAGACAATAGGGAGAGGACCAGTGAGGAAGCCCAGAGCACTGAGGGAAGATAGAGGAGAAATCAACAGCTTCAGGGCAGAGGGTCTGGGCTATCTCCATAGTCTTTGGGTTATGGCCAGAGAAATTTCCCCTGGAATCTTCTAAGCCTCTTAGCCAAGTCTCTCAGGGGAGATCTCTGGGTAAGTCACCCTTGGTCCCACTTTACTGATGAGGACACTGAATCTCAGAGAGGTTCAGTGACTTGCCTCAGGTCATGTAGTTCAGAAATGGTGAAGACAGAGTCGTTCACCCCAGTATTAGGAAGTAAGAAGCACCATCAAAAGTCCTAATACAGAGTGGTTGTGGGTACCCCTGTAATCCCAGCCTACTTGGGAGGCTGAGGAAGAAGGATAACAAGTTCAAGGCCATCCTGGGCAACTTGGGAAAACTGTCACAAAAAATAAAAAGGGCTGGGAGTGGAGTTCAGTGACAGAGAGCCCCTGAGTTCAATCCCAGTACCAAAAAATAAAAGGTCCTATAAAAATCTCTTTATGTCTCCAGCTAAGCTCACCCCTACTGGACAGCCTGATTCAAAATAAGTGTCAGGGACTATGGATGGAACAAAGGAAGAATAGATTAAAAATTATAAAGAAATCTGTTGCATGAGGGACTTTCTGCCCATGAATAGGATCCATCTCTCTTCAATGGCTCTAAACCTCCCAGGCTGCAGGGATCTGGGGTGGTAGGGAGGACAGGTGGGGCAGTTGGGTGGCTCCCACCTGAGACCCCAGGGCTGGCAGACCTCCTTACAGGCTTCCCAGGGTTCTGCCCCCACCCTCCTCCAGGTGGGCCTGTGCATCACCCCAGAGGAGGCTGGGGCACCAGGGAGGGGGAGTTTTCCAAAATGGGAGTGAAGAGGGCCCTGCCAAACCTCAACACAGACTTCTGACTCTTCTTCAGTAAACAAGGGGTGAGCCTGTGTGTGTTCCACTGGCTTTTTGGATTCAATGAAAAATTCACAACATTCAGAGATTTAAAAACAGCAAGTGAACTATAGTATCTACTTGCAGATTCCTACCCAGCACCAAGAGGCCCAGAGAAGGGCAAGGCTTGAGTAGTTATGGTGGACTCAAGCTGATGAGCCAGATGTCACATAGAATCCTGGAGCTGGAGATGCCACCTCATCTATCCCCCAGCGCCCAGAGAGATGCTACACTGAGTTCAGTGATGCTGTGAGCATGTGCGGGTGAGAGTAAGACATGGGATGGTGTCCCCAAGCCAGGCAGGATGAGCAAAGCCAGAGTCCTCATAAGGAATACCCATTCAGACCAGAGACAACCTGGAAAGCCCAGTGAACCTAAGTTGTCCAACTGAAACATGGAAAGCAGCCAAAGAATCTGCCTTAGGAGGTGAAGGTGCAAGAGGGGAAACTGAGGCAGGAAGGGACCCAGACACAACCCACGTAGGCCTGAATCTGACTCCCTGTTTGGGGTAGATGCAGAAGGAATGGGAAAGAACATGGTTAAGAGGGTCTTTCCATGCAGATTGTTTTAGGTATCTATCAGGTAAGTCTGGAGCAAACATGTCTACCTTGACCCTTGTGTTAGTCAACTTTCCATTACTATAGTAAATACCTAAGTAATCAATTTATATTACAAAGAAGATTTTCATTTTGTTTTCAGTGTTGGAGGTTTCAGTCCATGATCCCTCAGTCCTATTACTTGAGGCCTCTTATGGCACATCACCAAGCAATCATGTGGTAGAGCAAACTGGCTCACCTCTTGTTGGGAAAGCAAAAGAGAAAGAAGGTGGGGGCTGGGTCCCATTATTCCTGTCAAGGCCATTCCCCAATCACCTAAAGTTCTCCCATTAAGCCCCACCTCTTTTTTTGTTTTTGTTTTTGGTACTGGGAATTGAATCCAGGGGCCCTTTACCACTGAGCTACGTTCCTAAACCCTTTTATTTTTTGAGACTGGGTCTTGCTAAGCTGCTGATGCTGGCATCCAACTTGGAATCCCTGAGCCTCTGGAATTTCAGGCGTAGAGCCATGCCTCTGGCTAGGTCCCATCTCTTAAAAGTTCCACCACCTTCATAAGGCCCCAAGCCTGGGACCAAGTGTTTAATACGTGAACCTCTAGGGGACCCTTAGACAAATTATAGCAGCCCCATAACCATATTTCCCAAGGAAGAATTCATTTTACAAAACGATTCATGTCCAAATCATCTGGACTATTATACATATTCTAGTTACAAAAGTGATTTGCCTATAAATTACTCATTGAGGAAAATCCCATTTCAAATTATATTCAAATTATATCCCTGTTTTCAAGCAGACCATGGGTTTCTGCTTGTCTCCTGGGTGGAACAGATCTTTTACTGGAAGCTTAAAGCCAAGTTTTTCATGGTCGTATCCAATAGTGACAAAAATCAATGTGGGGGATAGGCGCACCTGGGAATTCTAGGCACTAAGTCCTGGGGGGTGGGGGGCGCTTCCAAAGGTAGTAGAGCCACTTTAGTCGGCCAGGTGAGTGGGCGGGGGAGCCTCCGCATCTCACCCATTGTACCGGAAGTGCTCTCTGTAGGGTCCATAGGCGGGAAACCAAAGCACGAGGAGGACCAGCAAGTGCCCTAAGGTCATACAGTGACCCAGCTCAGTTCTCAGGCTAGTAGCCTGTTGACTCACTTCAGGAAGAGGGACAGCACGACAGTCAACTTATCCCACCAGCAGACTTGGGTCCCGCGCGGGAGAGCCAGGTGACGGCACTCGCGCGCCCTCTCGTGGCCACCTCGGGAGGCAGCCGGGAGCGCGAAATCTGGCCCCACAGCGGGTGGGGGTGACCGCGGTCCGGGGACCCTGCTCTCTGGGCCACTGGGGCTCGCTACCACGTTTCCTTATTTACAAAAATGAATTATATGTTTGGTAAAAACTAACTTCTGTGAAAGCAGTGGGGACATCTGGCCCTTTGGGGGAGGAGCACCCTCGCGGCCCGTGCCCGGGGCAGGAGCGGATGGGGACAGCCGTGCGGAACGGAAATGGTGGCTATTGTTGTGGCGTCGCGTCGCTGTGCTCCGGAGGAGCCCGCGGGTTGGTAGCGCAGCCTGCGGATCCCACCCGGCTGGGGCAACGAGTAGCTCCCGCCCGGGACGCCGAGGCTCCCCAGCCCTGCGCGCCGCTTTGTTTGGCCGCCCGGCCCCGCCCGAGGGCCCCGGGGGAGCGCCGGACAGCAGACCCTGCGCAGCTTTGCAGGGTCGGTCCCCGCGGAGAACAGCGGCTGGACAGCGGCTGGCTCCAGTGGCCCAGGAGTCGAACTGGCTGAAAGTCACAGCAAGGACTGAATTCAGATCTGCAGAGGCCCAGCGGGTGCCCCAGGCCTCTCCAGACCTCCCGGGCTTCCTGGGCCCTCCCGCAGCCTCCGCGCCCCTCCTTGGAAGACCCTATGCGGGAGGGTAGGAAAGGGCCGCCTCGGTCGCTGGTCTGGAGAATGAATTCCCTGGTTTTTAAAATTGCCCTTGTTTATGGAATCCATCAGAGACGCCGCTTTCTGGACTGTATAATCTGAGGAGTCACTTGTAGTGCTTCTTCTTAGACGTTTGTCCCACCTCCTAGCTGTTGGCCAGGCACTTAAGTGCGGCCTGCGACAACCCCGAGGGAGAATTCGCGTAGACGCACAGCTTGGGCCTTGCTCCGTAGTCCAGGCAGCAACCAGGCAACTCTAGCCGGCAGCCGCAGAAGGTAGCTGTAAAGGGTGCTGAGCAAGTGCTCCTGGGAGACCTCAGAGGAAGGGGAGCTGGCCCTGGAACTGGGGAGCCCTTAGCAGATCCTCTGTTTGCCTGCACTCTCCAGAAGGTGGCACAAAGTAGGTGCTCCGAAAATATCTAAGTATCTTGTTGCACGACGGCGTGGGACCTGAGCTTTGCGGGTGCTGGCCGAGCAAAGAGAATGAAAATGATCCGACGGGATGGTTTGAGCCTGCAGGAGTCCAGGGGGATTCAGGGCAAGAAGACCTGTCCTAAGATCAGGGGTTCAGCTTGTATGGTTGGAAAGGAGGTTAGCCACGTGGAGATGAAGCTGAGGAGGGCTTAAGGGCTGGCAGAGGAGTTGTCTTAGTTTGTGCTACTGTAGCAAAATGGGTAATTTATAAACAACAGAAATTTATTTTCACGGTTTTGGAGACTGGTAAGTCCAACAAGACTCCACGGGTTAGGTGTCAGGAGGACCCGTTTCCTACTTTCAAGATGGCACCTTGTTGCTGATTCCAGAGGGGAGGCGTGCTGTGTCCTTACTTGGGAAGGGACTGGACTGCTCCAGGGCTAGGGGTGTAGGTCAGTGATAAAGCACTTGAGCCCTGGGTTTCATTCTCAACACTGGGGGAAAAAAAATCATATCCTACAATACTGAGAGAGAGAAGGAAAGGAACTGGCCCTTTTAACCTAGAGCTCTTTTATAAAGTTGCTAATCCCATTCATTAGAACTCTCAAAAGCCTCACCTCTTAACTGTTGCATTGGGGATTAAGTTTCCACAGGAATTTTGGAGGAGACACCATCATTCAAAGCATAGCAGGGTCCCAAAAGCAGTAAGGGCACGTGTGAAGTGACCCCTTTGAGGGTGGGGTAGAAGCTGGATGAAATAAGCACTGGCACTAACAGCTAAAAGTGACAGTGAGCTGGGTGCCATGGTGCATTTCTGTAATCCCAGGTACTCAGAGGGTGAGACAGGAGAATTGTAAATTGGAGGCCAGCCTCAGCAATTTTAGCTAAACCCTGCCTCACAATTAAAGGGAAGTGTGGGGGGGGTGGGAGGGGCTGACCAGTGGTAGAATGCTCACTTCCAGTGCTTGGGGCCCTGAATTCAATCCCCAGTACTGAAAAAAATAAGACAACAGAGTATTACAGTAAGCTCTCTTTCCATCCCCTGCAAATGTTTGGTAGATCCCTGGACTGGGGCTTGTCTGCAGGCAGAAGGGATAGCTGGCGCCCTTCAGCCTGAAGTGGAAGGAGAGACCCTCACTCTCTTGGCTCCCACAGAGGCAATTGCACCTGGGGGGAAAGTCATATGGATACTTGTCAGTCCACCAGAGTTCACTGCTGAGAACCAGGGTTAAAACAAAGGAACAGCAACCAGTTCTGAAAGTCCCACCCTGCCAGGCATGGTGGTGTGGTGGCACATGCCTGTAATATCAGCAGCTTGGGAGGGTAAGGCAGGAAGATTGCAAGTTCAAAGCCAGCCCATCAAAAGTGAGGTGCTAAGCAACTCAGTGAGACCCCGTCTCTAAATAAAATACAAAATAGGGCTGGGGGTGTGGCTTAGTGGTCCAGTGCCCCTGAGTTCAATCCCTAGTACCCCAAAACATAAATAAATAAATAATGAAAGGCCCACCTGGCTGGAATGATGCTGTGGGGGAGGGGCTGCAGAGAGCTGAAGAGGATACTCAGGGAGGAAAGGGGTGACAGCTGGGTGGGTAGGGGAGAAGACCAGGGCTGCTCATCCTTAAAGCATCTTCAAGAGCAATTGGGACTCAGATCTCAGATACTGGCAACAGAACTTATTTACCTTTGTCTTGACTTAAAAAGATACCATAAAGTATGTGAAATGATAGGCCTCCTTCACCCCTCCCCAATTCACACCTAAGGCATGACCATTATTAATTTGCCATGTGTTCTGACAAGCCCTATTTTCACTCAACACCTGGAGTTCTGGGGATTGAACCCAGGGCTTCATGCATGCAAGAGACAAGTGCTCTAATACTGAGGTGTGCCCCCAACTCTACACTGTTTTGTTTGGTTTTGTGCCAGGGATTTAATCCAGGAGCACTTTACCACTGAACCACATCCCCAGCCTTTTTTATTTTTTTATTTTGAGACAGGGTCTCACTAAGTTGCTTAGGGCCTCGCTAAATTGCTGAGGCTGGCTTTGAACTTGTGATCCTCCAGTCTCAGGCTCCAGAGTGCTTGGATTACAGGCATGCACCACCACACCTAGCTACACTGTTCTACACATCTACACAACAGATATGTTGCATGTCCCCAATGTAGCACCTTCTTTGACACGTGGCACAGTAGTCCCCAGAATGGTTGCTCACCATCTCCATGGACTTCTGGGTTGTTTCACTCTGTTCCATTAGAATCAGTGCCCACCTTTGCACATATATTTGAGTCTAGGGCTGGAATCTGAAAGGGAAGTCTCATTTTGAGGCCCTGTTGGCATGAGTTTAAGGTGTGGTGACTTGGTGATGGGCAGGGAGCTGGCAGGAAAAGTGTCCGGGCTGGGGATTTGGGACTCCAAGTTCTAAAGGTACAAAGTGTTAAGTCCCTGGTTTTGTTTCTGGGCCATAGAATAGGCTGAGATCCTGTAGGCCCAGATGAGTCCACTAGATGGCACCAAAACCAGTAATATAAGGCTCTGACTATCCAGGCGGACTCACTGCAGAAATGAATTCAGGGTGTGACCCCTTGGCTCCTAGAGGGCTGGCGAAGATTCTCTCCTAAGCCACCACTGGCTTCCTGGTCTAAATGCTTGGGAGGTTGGGAGTGGAGAGTGGGTTAAACAGGTTATGCTCTGGCCAAGGCTGGAGCTGGAACTGAGGCTCTGGGATAGGCTGTGACAGCCCAGAGAGGCAGCTTCTAATTTGCACAAGTTCACAAAGTTCTCCCAGTAGATAGGAGTTAAAATTTGGGGCCTGTACTCTGTATTGCTGGTACCTGCACAGGAGCCAGCGGCTGCCGATGGGGAGGGAGCTCCCTATACTGGAAAGTTCAATGATGACTCTAGAGTCCTCGCCCCCAGAGGGGTTCCCTGTCAGGTGCAGGAAACTGACACTGGACAGTTGCCCTTTGTGTTATGGGTATTACTCTAAAACTCAGTTTGGAATCAAATAGGGTGATGAGAGAGTAAGTGCTTTGAAATCTCTAAGTCCATCACCCAAGAAAGGAGGGTTATGGTCCTTATCACCATTCATCCAGGAAAGCTTCAAAGCAGCAGTTGCAGAAATTCCCTCCCTTCTTCCCTCCTGTCACTCTTCCACCTGGTCCCTGACTTCAGACACTCATAACAGCACCAGACTTGTTTTGCTTCCAGAGCTGCAAGTTGCCTCAGGTTCCCAGTACTAGAGCTCAGACTTTTTTTTTTTTGAAACTGGGGATTGAACCCAGGAGAAACTTGCCACTGAGATATGCCTCCCCCTTTCACCCCTCTCCAGCCCCTTTTTAAGTTTGAGGCATGATCTTGCTAAGTTGCTGAGGCTGGCTTCAAACTCCCAATCCTCCTGTCTCAGCCTCCCGAGTCTCTGGGATTACAAGTATGCCTCAGCACACTGCTTCAGACCTGACTTCTGAAAAATGGATACATTTGCAGAAATATATTAACCCCTAGCTCCAGGTCTAGCACATGGTAGGTGCCCAATAACTCCATGGAATAGGAAAAAGAAAAGGAGGAGAAAGAATAGTTTCTTGTTGTGCTGGGGCAATAACAATGTGTGGCTGAATGGATTTCCTAAAAATGGCACCACCTTCTTGTAGTGAGCATCTCTCACCACACACCCCTCTTACAAGGTGAGGTTAACATTCGAACATGGACAGAGCATCTACCACCTGCCATTCTCTCTCTTGGGACATACCCCTGAGAATCCACCCAGAACCCATGCTGGCGGTATTCCACAGAGTTTGAGATGCCTGAGACTTCAGTTTTTCTGTCTCTAGCTAGTTGAGTCATCTTAGAACAGGAGCCAGATGTAGAACCAAGCAAACCTTCCATTTATTCCACACCCCAGTCTTGGAGTCGCCCCCACTGACATGGAGTGGAGTAGAGATGAGCTGGTCCTGTCTAAATAACAGATTCATGAGCAAAACTATTTAGTTACTACATTTTGATAGGTGGTGTTTTTTCACAGCATTAGATAATGAAACACAAGACCTAAAGCTAGGGGTGAATAACCCCAACCCAGTTTGCCTGGAACTAAAAGGAATTTATTTTATTTTATTTTTTGTGGTGGATTGAACCCAGGGCCTTGTGCTCAAGGTAAGCACTCTACCAACTGAGATATATCCCCAGCCCAGGACATAAGACTTTGAATGAGGGACTGGGGATGTGACTCAGTGGTGGAGTGCTTCCCTAGCATATGTGATGCCCCATGAATCCCATCTTCAGCACCAGGAAAAAACAACCAGTGCTAAAACTGACTGCTGGGTGCAGTGGTACCACCTATGATCCCAGCAACTTGGGAGGCTGAGGAAGGAGGATCTGCAAGTTTGAAGCCAGCCTTAGCAATTTAGCAAGGCCCTATTCAACTTACCCAGACCCTGTCTCAAAATAAAAATAAAAATGACTGGGGTTGCTGGTATATAACTCAGTGGTAAAGCACTTGCCTAGTGTATGTGAGACCCTGGGCTCAATTCCCAGCACTGCACCAGGAACACCTGGGAACTTATTAAAACACAGATAGCTGGGCCCCACCCTCAGTTTCCAAGTTAGTAGGTCAAGGGTGGAGTCCAATATTTTACATTTCCAACTAGCTTCCTGATGCTTCTGCTGTAATGCTAGTTGGAGCCCAAACTTCCAGAAGGAAAGGTCTAAATGAAGAGCTGGAGCTGGTACCCGCAAATCCGTTTATTGCATGTCCCAATATCTTCTGTGTCTGGCCTAGCAGTGTGGCAGGAAATAGAAGGGTCAATGTCTTCGTGCTGTCAAGCAGAAGAAACCCTGTGCCTTCCTGGTAGAGTGGCACTATGGCAACAAGGCTCAGCCCAGAAGGTTCCCAGATGGAACCTGAGCCCCAGGGAGAAATGAACAAACAAACCCAGAGGGCAAAGCTCAGCCTCTACGTGGGGAGCCCCACCCCTCAGAAAACAGCCCTGAGCACCCTGAGGACCTGGCCTTCTGAGAAAGGAAATCGGTCACCTCCCAGGTCTTTAATTTTGTTTGTTTGGGGTGCTGGGGATGAAACCCAGGGCCTCTTGCCTGCTAAGCCAGTGGTCTACCACTAAGCCAGGCTCCCAGGCCCAACCTTCTCTTCCAGCTGGGGAGGCAGCAGGCCTTGACAGGACTTGTCAACTCTACCTATTAAGAAGGAGGTGCCCCCAGAAAAAGGTTCCTCCTCCCAGCCACCTTCCTTATACTCTTCCCTTCCATCTCAGACTCTGCCCCCCACCTCAGCCTGGGGTGCCTACAGTGCTTTTCTAACCATTCTTAATTCCACTTGGTTCCCCAAAGCTATGAACCCATGCTCCCCCTCCCTCAGCAATTCTGCTTGTTCCCCTCCTGTGCCCGTTATTTGGGATCTCTTGACCTACACTCTCACTGGCCAACATGACCCACAGACCTTGGCAGGAAAAAGGTACTATGGCTGTCACCTGACTTCCTCACCAAGCAGAGTCATACCCAAACTTCAGGGCTAAAATAGCTGATTCCTGGAACCCACAGCTAGAGTTTTCAGACTTGAAGGGTGACATAGATCAACATTTTCAACAAAAGCCCAATGTGGTATTGTCTTCATGCTGAGAAAAATCTCCCTAGCACTATCTTGCACAGAAGGCCACCCAGGAAGAAGTGATGAAATGACAGAAACCCAACTCAAGTGGGTATGGGAGGAAGGGGAAATGCATTGGTTCTAAACCCTCGACAAGCCCGGGGAAGTGGTGCACGCCTGTAATCCCAGCACTTGGGAGGCTGAGGCAGGAGGATCGCAAGTTCAAAGCCAGACTCAGCAACTTAGTGAGGCCCTAAGTAACTCAGTGAGACCCTCTAAATAAAATACAAAACAGGGCTGAGGATGTGGCTCAGTGGTGGAGTGCCCCTGGGTTCAATCCCCAGTACCAAAAATAAATAAATAAATAAATAAATAAATAAATAAAATAAAATAAAATAAAATAAAATAAAATAAAATAAAATAGAATTCCTGGGGGAGGGATGACTTGGGTCAGGGAATTCTCCCAGGACCAATGAACTATGATCTGCAGAGCAGGGTCCACATGGGTCCTGGGTTAGTGCCACTCAGGGTCTATGGGAAAGAAAGTGTGGTAGAGAAGGGGAAAGCCCTGGATGGACTATTTTTTTCTTTTTAACTGAAAAATAAAATTATAAATATTTATAGTGTACAAGGATGTTTTCATATATGTTTACATTGTGGAATGGCTAAATCTAGCTAATTAACATATCCATTACATCTCCAGAATTTATTCCTGACTTAAGTTTTGTATCCTTGACTAACATCTCAGTTCCCCTTCACCTTTACTAGATTCTTGATTCCAGTGTGTGGAGGCTGCTCCCAGTCACTGAGTCTCTGGGCTAGAGATTTGATGTGTAGCTGGCCTCTAAGATGGTCCCATGATGGCTCCTGTTATGTGTACCCCTTCCACACTGAGCAGGGCTGACCTGTGTAACAAACAGGACATTCCAGAAGTGACAGTGTATCTTCCAAGGCCACAAAACATTCTAGCTTCTTCCTTGCTCCCTCTCAGATCAACTAGCTCTAGGGGATACTAACTGCTGTATTGTGAGGACACCTAAGCAGCCCTGAGAAGGGCTGGGATGAGGCTGAGCGAGGCACTTACCTGACGCCCAAAATTTTAGGGAAGCCAAGTAAATCAGTAATCACCTGAGACATTTTAAAAGTTAAAAAATGCAAAAAAGTATCAAAACTTAAAGACTAATTCAGAAACAATACTAGTCTGAGCTATATTGGAGCTTGAAGCAATAGGAAAAATTGGTAACACTGATTCTGAAATTGGATGAACAGTTTCCGTCTGGGAGGTCACAGTCCCAGGACTGAAGTGACTCTTGCTCACTCCCGTAACACATGACTGAACAAGGAGAGTAATCATGTGCGTTACACCTCCTGGTTCCATCCAGAAAGGCAAATCCATAAGGCTTTAGACTGAGGGCTCAACCCATCAGGACAAGAAGGGTGCTGAGCTGGGGTGTCCACTAAGCCGAGCTTCCTTCAAGCAGAAACTCAGGAGACCAGTTCCAGTCTACAGTTGATCATGATCATAAATAATAGCCCATTTCAGAATCCGATCACGTGCCAAGCCCTCTGCCAAGCACCTGCTGTGTATTTCTTTCTCATTCCTTAGAACTACTTCTGAGATAGGTCCTATTAGTATCACCATTTTACTAATGAGGAAAGAGAAGTACAGAGCCTAAAGCAACTTGCCCAGTTTTCCTCAGCGAGCAACTGAGGATGGATTTGACCTCGGGCCATCTGACCCTAGAAACCATGACCCTGGTTACATTTGGGGATCCAGAATCAGCCAGCCTTAATTTGAACCTCAGCTCTGATGATGATTTTCTCTCTACACTGGGTAAACTGCTTGACCTAAGACACAGTCTTGTAAGTCCTCTCAGGGCCCCTTCCATGGGCCCTGCCCTCTTTGATCCTGGAAGTCTCACTAAGTAGGAATAAAGATGAAGGAACAAAGGCCAGGCTGCTGCCATGGGATGCTGGCTTGACGGGGTGGAGGAACCATCTCTGCCCCTTCTTTTCTCAACACCCTGCCCAAACCCTGTGCCACTGGAGGGTAGGCCATGGTGAGCAGAGGAAGCTGTTCCAGGTGGCTCCTGCTATTGCCCCATCTGGTGCCTTCAGCCCCTTCAACCACTGCCACCCAACACACATTCTCAAGAGTCTATCAAGGCTTAGACTTGTCACTCTTCCCTTGATCCTCTGCCTCCTTTTCTGGGATGGTGTTCACTTCATTATTTCTCACCCTTCACTGTGGCAGAAACTGTATGATATAGATGAAGGCATTCCTGGTCTCCAAGCCCTCTGTTTTTTGGTTTTTTTTTTTGAACCAGGGATTGAACTCAGGGACACTCGGCCACTGAGCCACATCCCCAGCCCTATTTTGTATTTTATTTAGAGACAGGGTCTCACTGAGTTGCTTAGGGCCTCACTGAGTTGCTGAGGCTGGCTTTGAACTCGCAATCCTCCTGACTCAGCCTCCCAAGTTGCTGGGATTACAGGCGTGCGCCACCACACCCAGCCCCTCTCTCTTTTTGGTGGAGGAGGGGCAGATAAGAACGTGGTTCCAAAGTCAGGGTAATGGTGTGAGGCAGCGTGAGGACAAGGGCAGCAGAGGGGATCCCAAAGCCTTTATAGGGGGAGGACAGAGTCCTTAAGGTCAAGAGGAGTTAGCCAGGGAAGTAGAGGCATTCTCCCAAGGACAGCCCAGAGGGAAACTTATGAACTCTAGGGGTATATCCTGGAGGCCAGTGGGGAGCAGGAGAGGAGGCAGGAAGGAGGTGGTGGAGCTGGATGTTGGTGAACTTTGGAATTAGCTCTGTTTGCTTTTGTCTAGAATTTTCTGGGGACCCAGAAGCTTTTAAACTGAGAAGGGACATGATTAGACCTGCCTATTGGAAAGCTCTTTGGCTGTGCTGCAGCATGGCTGGGGGCCTGGGTAGCACCACAGCTGATATGATACCCAGTGCCAAGAACCAGTGACACCCTGGGGAGGGGAGTGGCTGGTTTGAAATTTCCTCAGGGCTGGCTTCAGACATCAGCACCAACATGTGGGTGTTGATGAGGGAGAATCTAAAGCGGACAGTGGTCAGCAACATGGGGGTTCAGAGGTGGTTTGCAGGGGGTTAGTCCTGCACACCAAATTGAGATGCCAGTGGGACTCCACAGTGGAATCCAGAAGGAACCTGGACAGCTGAGTGTAACTGGGGCATCTGCCTTTACTTCTGTGAGCAAGAGTGGCAATCCCCCGCCCACACACACATTATTTCTAAGGACCTCACTTAACCTTCCTCTACCAGTGTCAGCAGACTTTCCCTTCTTCCATGTGACCAAGACTCCCAAACCTACTCAGTGTAAAGAGTGGGTGCTGTAAAGGGGGTAGTCATCATAGTCTCAAGCTCAGAACCCCACCTCAGGTGGGGTAAGCTTCAGTATAAATCGTGGCCCTGCAGTCCTGTCCAGCTCTGGACATCTTGTCATCTGCCACCTCAGTCTCCAAAATTTATTGTACATCAACTCCCTTGTCTTCACCACACCACCCTGTTCAAGCTACCGTGGCGCCTCAGCCACCAGCTCAGCCTCCTAACAGGGCTCTCTGCTCTACTCTTGTTTCCCCACTACCAGTATGACAACCAGAGAAATCTTTTCAAGATATAAACCAGATCACAGTCCTCCCCTGTGAGCTCTCACTGAACCTACAGTGGAATGGCCACCCCTTTCCGAGAGACAAAGTGCCCCTGCCTTCCCTGATCTCATTCCTGAATTCTCCCTGATGCCCACCCCTGCCAGCCACCTGTCTTCACACACCCAATTGCTTTCCTATCATAGGGCCTTCACACTAGCTGTTCCCTTCCTGGAAGTCTCTGACTCCGATCTGCTGACCGTCACTCAAGTCTGACACAACAGCCCCTCTTCAGAGAACCTGTCCTGACCTCCCAAGCTAAGGTGGGGGCCTATCTCAGCATAATTTTACCTTTTACTCTCATCACTCACCATCTGACGTTGTCCCCTTGTTGACTTGGCTGTCTCTGCACAACAGGCTAGCAGTTATCTAACAGCAGGGTCCGTGCTGGGTTCCACCATGCCCTGGCACCACCAGTGTCTAGCACTGGGACAGCAGGTGCTCAAGGGGTATTTGTTCAACAAATTGTTATGGAATGCAGCAGAGAACTTGGTCCACACTGCTTCAAAGCCCTAAATTTGGGCGGCCTGGTGACATGCTTGTCCCTGAGGCAGCACTTAGTGGCTGAGGAGCAAGTTGGTTTTTATTGTTACACAGGTTGACTAGGATGCTGCAGCTCTGTGCGCACCCAGCTCTGACCTCTTCCCACAGCCCTGCGCCAGGCCAGGCTACACTACCACCACCACCACCACCGCTGTGCTAGACCTGGCCTTTTGCCAGTACCTTTCTCCTTAACCAGTGCCAAAAGACCACCCCACTTCCTGCTCTGGAGGAAATGATTGTCTTTGTAAGAGAACCACCCCCATCCTTACTCCTGTTTGAAGTTGGGCCTAGGAGCTGGTGGGAGTGGAGGAGAGGAAAGACCATGCAGAGTGTGCAAGCCAGTGAGCACTAACCTCTTTGTCCATAGTCCTTTGGGAACAGGTTGAAAACTGAGTAAAGGCCCGCATGTGCACCCTGCATGCAGGTTTCCAAGCTGGTCTTGTACCACACAGCTCACCCATGGGGTTCAAGGGTCAAATAAGGTGCCTTCCTTCCCCCAGTCTCTAAACTGCTCAGACTTTTTATTGCTCCCTCGTGTTTTACATACAAGACCTTAATCCTTTAAGGTCTTGCAGGATGAGCTCTTATTTCCTGAGCACAAAAAAAGAAGCCCACAAACCAGAGCCAAAAGACATAGTGGAGGGACAAGAGGGCTCTGGCCAGAATCCCAGGGCACTGGCCTATATGGAGACAGATGGAGAAGTCAGAGCCAGGAAGAAGGTGCCCAGGGAGGCAGCAGGAAACCAAGGCAGCAATGGAAGCCAGTGGAACAAAGACTTTCAAGGAGGAAGAAACAGCACCCAGAGTCAAACACTGCAGAGGCCCAGCATGCGAAGGTGTTCTTCCATAGAGAATGCTGGTGGCATTCGGATGGGGCAAGAAGACAGCTTGCAGTGTTGACAGGACAGACAAGAAGTCCAAGACACATTCCTGAGTAGCCTGCATTATATGTTAGAAAGGAGATGTGGCAAATGCTAGTGGGCACCAGGCTCCAGAAACATTAGCTTTTTTCCCCTCTAAGATGAAACTGGAGCATGCTTACATGCTGAAGGCAGAAGGTAGCCATACCAGGAGCAGGACCTAGATCAGGGCATAGAGGACTCTGAGCGGGGGAGGGGACATGGAATGTAGGGAAGCAAGGTTGTCCAAAGAGGACGTGGGGCAGGGTGGAGGGAAAGGCCTTCTCCCCTGTAGGTAGAGGCCAGCTCACTTGCTGGAAGTGCTGAGGGGCAGTCACCTGTGAAGGAGGTTACTAGGGAACCAGGGAGTACACGGCTTGTGAAGGAGACTGTAGAGCCTAACAAAGCCCAGACCAACACCCACTCACACCCAAAAGGAAACAGGAGACTTCCTCGAGAGCAGCACGTGCTAACCCAAGTGTCCAAAGTGACTGCAGAGATTTTCTCCATAAATCCTTTCTCGGAGGTAGCAGCTATTCCAACCTTCCTTTGTTAATGGGGTGGTCCCAAGGGCAACAACAAAACACACAGATGGTGGTGGGCATGAGTTACAGACAGGAAAAACTGTCTATAACAACCAACGAAGAGCTAGCAGACAGACAAAAAGGGGATCAGAGGCTATTTATAGGAAAAAATTGGCTTAACCGTATTGAGGCACCCATTAAGGCCCCACAAAATGACTGGGAAAAAGAATTTAAAAGAGGATGGATAACTTCAGACTTCCTGGGTGTGAGGCTTTGAGCCTGAGAAGTTTCTGTAAGTCAGCAACCATTGGAACAGCTACAGAGGCTCCGCCTGATGGGTCTGACCCTGAACCCAATGGTGGCAGTGAGCATTCCTGCCGAATTTTGGGGACTGTGATTGTGATAGTTGGCTTTAGCAACTTACTTTTCCTTCAAATTTAACCTTGTCTCCAGAATTTGGACTATTTCTGGCCAAGGTGGAAAATCTTCTTAGTAGGGGTACCAGAAGGAATGATGTCTGTGCCCAGCATGTGAGAATGGCCTAGGGAAAGAAGCCGTTACAAAACATCTCAGAGATCAATGCATCTGGTCACAGCAAAGAAACCCAAGTCCAGCCCAGAGAAGTGGAGTGGCTTATCAACCTCACAGTTGGTGGCAGTATGCAACCTACACATTGGGGGTCAGGGAAGGGGGCTCTCCTAGAAAGAGATGGAACCTGGGAACAGAAGAAGGCAGCCTGTTCAGACACTAGCAATTGGTACGTGATGCTTGAAAATATTATAGGGACTCTGGGAACAACCTTTTGGGACCAGAAGAAACAAAAATCTCCACTTTCATTTCACATAATCTTCCAGGACTGACTGTCAGTATGTATACTCAACACTTCCTTGCAAAATATAAAGGTTTCCCAAGACTCCATACAGAGGTACACAATCCCTTAGACCGAAACAGTACTTATAGCATATTAACAGATGGAATATGGAGACAGTGTTTGCCACAGGATTTTTATTCTTTTTAAGGGATTTAATTACACTAAAGAGCTAAATAATTATACAGAAAAGATTCTGTACTCCTCTCCCAGCCAGCTTACCATGAAAGGTCTGTGGGGACAGGTATCTGCCTCCAGAGATAAATAAGGCTTCCAGCTATTGCTGGCTGTCTTATTTAGCACAGGATGAACTTGGAGGAGTTCCTGGCAATCACTGTTAGGGATAATATGAAACTATATTCCCTATACTCCAAACAACTCCTTGGTCTCCTCAAAGGTTGCCAAGAAAAGGAAAGAAGAAGGGGGTGGGTAGGCAGATGGAACCCCAGAAGTTAGGCAAAAGGGGTCTCTGAGACCATCAAGGAGACACTTTTCTGAATGCACACTTCAAGGTATAATGGGACACTTCAACTGAATGGGACAACACTTTGTCCTCACCAGACCCTGACTGTGAAGTAGATTCTCAGTTTAATCCTAAAACCAACTGGGTCAATGTACAGAACGTTATCCACATTATTCTCTCTACCTCTAGCCTTACCACATTGTTTAAAAAGTCCAGCAATCCTGCTCATGCTGCTAGGTATAAAAGCAGCAGGCTTAGAAACAAAAACAGGGCTAGGGATGTAGCTCGGATACAGCATTTGCCTAGCATGTTCCATCCCCCGCATTGCAAAACAAAAACAACAATAATCTACTCAAGGAGAAAGTATGTGCAAGTCATTTATCTCTTTAGGGACTAATATTCAACATATACAAAGAACTTCTACAACTCACAAAAAACAAAACAACAAATAGCCCAATTCAAAGGACTTGCGTAGACACTTTTCCAAAGATATAAACAGCCAACAGGCACATGAAGACACTCAACATCATTAATCATTAAGGAAATGGAAACCCAAACCACAATACCATATTACACCCATTAGGATGGGGCACATTCGCAGGGGCACGCACACTAACAGAAGTGGTGGGGATGCAGAGAGGTCTGAACACTTGTGTATTCTTGAGGAATTGTAAAACTACAAACACTGGAAAACAGCATGGGGGTTCCTCAAAGAATTAAAAATAATACTATTATGAGATTCAGCAATCCCACTTCTAGCTATATCCAAAAGAACTTGGTTAGGGGTGCAGCTCAGTGGTAGAGTGCTTGCTTAGCTTATGCCAGGCCCTGGGTTCAATCCCCAACACAGCAGAAACAAACAAACAAAAACAAACAAAAAACCTGTGGGGCAATACCTGTAATCTCAGTGACTCTGGAACCAGAGGCAAGAGGATCTCAAGTTCAAAGCCAGCCTCAGTAATTTAGCAAGGCCTTGAGCAACTTAGTGAGGATGTCTCAAAAAAACAAAACAAAACAAAACAAAACAAAACAAACATCCTTAAAAAGGGCTGGCTCAGTAGTTAAACACCCCTGGGTTCAATATCTGGTATCAAAAAAAAATTTTTTTTAAAGTAAAAGTCAACTTGTCATCAGATTGGTACAAATGGTTTCACCATCATCAGCACTAAATACTGCCATGTCTCAATGCCGGTGTCAAAAGGTAAAACCCCTCCAGGATGGAATAACTTATTCTAAAATACCGAGGGGTAGAAGATCAATATGTGAAACAATTATCAACAAACCACAAGATAAGGTATTTTTTAAAATATTTCATCTAGATTAACTTCTGCTTAAGTTGAAGAAAAGGACAAGAGAATGTTGCTTCCCCATTAATGAAGAAAAAAATGAACAATATTCAAAACTGTAACATTTCTTTGGCCCATCTGTGAGCTGTAGCAAAGCAACCAAACTGAATTCCAAAGGGCGATAAGCCCATCCAAAGGGAAGGGAGAAGACATTGAGCATTCCTTGTTATGTTGAGCATGGATGAGTAGAGAGGTGTTCCTGGAGATATGGAAGAAATGAGATGAAATTTTAGTAAGTTCTTAAAGGCCAACTGTGAGTGAGTATTTCAACTTTGAACAGCTGAGAGGCCCAGACAAGGTAAACTCATTCTTGCAAATTCTTTTCTCTTTCTGAACCTCTAGTGGGGAACAGGACAGGAGGTTGAAGAGGTTGATGTTTGACAGCACAGAGCTGCAGGAGTGGTCAGCTACCCCTGGGAACAGGTATAAAACACCACCTACTTCTCTGGAATGCTTCTCTTCTATAAAACAGAAACTTAAGTTGCTGGAAAAGATAAGCAAAACTTCTCACCTCCAAAGACCAGGCAAAAATCTCTTAAGCCACCAGGGAGAAAATGGAAGTGTAGTGTTGTAATGTTCTCAAACTGTACATCAAATGGCATAATATATTTGAAAGCAGTCTGCACTGCTGGGGCTCTATATTGTGAACTCCAGCACAAGCACTAAACAAACAAAATCCTAAAAACAAGTAATAACTAATAAGTCAACTGTAAAGATAAAATGGAATAAAAATATTCCATTAAAGAAAGCACTAAAAAAGGGGGGAAATATCCCAAAGAACAGATGGGTCGGAGAAAACAGGAAGCTGTATACTGAAAACAAACGTACTAAAAATTCCATAAATGCAAACTATCTAAATAAACCAATTAAGAGAAAATGATTCTAAGAGTGGATTTTTTAAAAAGATGCAACTATATGCGATCATCAAGAAATCCACTTTAAATATAAAAACATAAAGGAGCACTGGGCATAAATGATTATATGCCTGTAATCCTGACATCATGGGAGGCTGAGGCTGGAGGATTGCAGGAGGATTACAGGTTTGAGGTCAGCCTCAGCAACTTAATGAGGCCCTAAACAACTTAGTAAGAACCTGTCTCAAAATTTTAAAAAATAAATAAATTAAAAGGGCTAGAGATGTAGCTCAGTGGTAAAGTGCCCCTGAGTTCAATCCCCAGTATTAAAAAGAAAGATGTAGAGATAGAGATAAAAGAAAGACGGCTGGGTATATAGCTCAGTGGTACAGCACTTGACTAGCATGCACATGGCCCTAGGCTCAATTCCCAGTTCACCCCCAACACAAAAAAAGCTGAAGTGGTGATATTAATAACAAGTGAATCTGGGTATGGTAGCGCATGCCTGTAATCCCAGTGGTTAGGGAAGCTGAGGCAGGAGGATTGTTAAGTTCAAAGCCAGCCTCAGCAAAAGCGAGGTGCTAAGCAACTCAGTGAGACCCTGTCTCTAAATAAAATATAAAATAGGGCTGGGGCTGTGGCTCAGTGGTTGAGTGCCCCCAAGTTCAATCCCCAGCACCAAAAAAAAAAAAAAATGAATTCCAGCAACTCCGGTATAGTACTTATTTTTTTTTTAACAAAGGTTTATTTGTGAAAGCAGAGGCACATTCAAGGAAGAATGTGGGCTATCTCAAAAGTGAGAAGATTTTTGGTATAAAACAAGGAATAACCAAGGAATACACATTCAAGGGACAGCACAGGTCATTTCCAGAAAGGGATAGCCAGAATAGAGTAAACTTCTAAGACCAAAACCAGACAAAGATATTATGGGAAAACAAAACTACATATTGATATCCCTTATGAATGCACACATAAAAATCCTTACCAGGATTTTTATTTTTTATTTATTTTTTATTTTTATTTTTTAATTTTTTTGCGGTGCTGGGGATCGAACCCAAGGCCTTGTGCTTGCAAGGCAAGCACTCTACCAACTGAGCTATATCCCCAGCCCCTTACCAAGATATTAACAAGCAAAATCTAGCAATATGTAAAAAGGATCATTATCAGGGATTTATCTGTGAAATGTGAAGCTGATTCAAAATCTGAAAACCAATCTGTCACTCACCATATCACCAGGCCAGAGCAGGATGTGGGGGCATTCTCCTGTTTTCCCAGCTACTGAGGAGAATGAAGCAGGACTACTGGAGCCCAGAAACAAAATAAAGATGTCTTCTCTCTCTCTCTCTCTCTCTCTCTCTTCATTGCTGAGGATCAAATTCAGGACCCTGCTGGTACTGTGGGAGCTAGGTAAGTGGTCTACCACCCAGACACACCGCCAGGCCTTACTGATGCCCACTCTTACCACTCTTTTTAACACTGCACTGGAGGGCCTACCCACTGTGATAAGGCGACAAAGAGAAATGAAAAGCATACAGATTGGATAAAAATTAAAACTATCTCTGTGTAGGACATGACCTTCTACATAGAAAGTCTTAAAGACTACAAAAAAGCCATTCTAATTAACAAAAGTTTACCAAGTTTTCAAGTACAGATTCCATATTTAAAACAGTCAACCCAGCAACTGGAAATCAGAATTTTTTAAAAAGTACTGTTTATAATACAAAAAACACAAGTGCCTACAAATAAATCTAAACAAATATGTATAAGATTTTACAATGCAAATTATAAAACATGGCTGAGAAGAATTATACTTAAATAAAAGGAGGTATATACTTTGTTCACACCATGGAAGACCCAATATTGTTAGTCAAATTTCCACATATTAATCCATACATTCAATGCAATCCATATATAGTAACTGGGATTACAGGTGCACACCATAGCACCTGGCAATCTTATCAGCATTTTTTCTGCAGATAACAGGTAGTTTGCTGAGGAACGTAACATCCTGTCAACGTAAGCCAGGCAGGGCTGCAGGTAAATTCCTTTTTTTAAAAAAAGAAAGCAAGTAAGGGTCAGCACAGTGAGCCCAGTTTATGGAATTATTCCCTTAATCTCATTTTGCCACCATTCACATCTGTCTGTTCCTTATCATGAACTCCAATGGGACAAGGCAAAAGTTCTTAGAATGATGACATCTAGCAATATATCTAAAAAGGGTGCATTTCCTGTATATAATTTACACCTCAATAAACCTGACACTAGAAAAGTAAAAATGGGAGCCAAGTGTGGTGGTGCACACCTGTAATCCCACTGCCTCAGGAAGCTGAGGCAGGAGGATTCTAACTACAAGGCCAGCCTCAGCAACTCAATGAGACACTGTCTCAAAATAAAAAGAACTGGGGATGGATGTAGCTCAGTAGTAAAGTACTCCTGGGTTTAATTCCCAGTACCAAAAAAAAAAAAAAAAAAAAATGGGAGAAATAAAGAGGGGCCCATATGGTGGCACATACATGTAATTCCAGCAATTTGGAGATTGGGGCAGGACTGCAAATTTGAGGCCAACCTGGGCACTACTGCAAAAAAGTTAAAAATAAATACATACAAACTTTTAAAAAATTGTTGCCTCACAAGCACAAGGCCCTGGGTTCAATCCCCAGCACCAAAAAAAAAAAAAAAAAAATTAAAATTCTTCTTCAAAGCATAAAAGTATCAGACTTAAAAGATGTTCAGTCTTATGAACCTACAGTGAGATGCACATGCAAAATGATATAGGTACATAATCATTTATCACAAAATTCTAGCAGCAAAATTCTGAAAACACCTGTATATTGTAAGTAGTAAAATCCACTGGTCCAAGGTAATGAGATTGAGGTAAAAAATAAACATATGTATTTCTTTCTTTCCTTTTTCTTTTTATATTGAGGATTGAACCCAGGGGCATTTAACCACTGAACCACATCCCTAGTGCTTTTTATATTTTGTGGAAGGGTCTTGCTAAGTTACTGAGGTCTTGCTATACTGCTGAGTCTGGCCTCAAACTTAATATCCTCCTGCCTTAGCTCCTGAGTTGCTGGGATTACAGGCATGCACTACCATGTCTAGTTTCATTGATTTTTGACAAGGATGCCAAGACCATTCAATGTGGAAACAGTCCCTCAACAATGTTGGGACAAATGGCTAATTATATGTAAAAGAATGAAGGTGAATCCTTAGGTGGCATCTCAGAAAGTCAAGAGTTTACTGTTTTCTCTCATATGTGGAAGCTACAGAAAGTAGGTAGGAGGGAGGAGACAGGGAGAGAAAAAAAGGAATAAAAAACTGGGGAGAATGTCATGAAAACAGGAAGAAACGGATCAAGAGGGTGGGAGGAGGGAAGGGCATGGGGAAGTTCTGGGGAATGAAATCTATCAAACTATGCAATGTTCATGTACAAACTTATCACAATTAATTCTCTATGTATGGATGGATCTAATTATATAGCTAATTAAAATAACAATAGAGATCAGAAGAGAGGTACAAGCGGATCTGGGAAGAAAAATAAAGAAAGGTACTGGAGAATGTGATTGTTCAAACTGTTATGTGCATGTGTGAATATGACAACGAATCCCATTATTATGTATAATTGCAAAGCACCAGTAAAAAAGGAAAAAAATTGAATACACTTAAAAATAAGGGAGAGACATTTGCACTAAAAAACTAAAAATGATGTTGGATTCCTACTTCATTCCAAATACAAAAATGAACTCAAAATAGATCAGTTATCTAAATATAAAGGCTAAAATGATAAAACTATTAAAAGCGAATATAACACCTTGGATTTGGCAGCGGATTCTGATATTTAATAACAAAAGCAGAAGGAACAAAAGTAAGGCAAACGTCACACAAATTGAAAACTTGTGCAGCAAAAGACATTATCAAGAATGTGGGGCTGGGGATATAGCTCAGTTGATAGAGTGCTTGCCTTGGAAGTACAAGGCCCTGGGTTCAATCCCCAGCAACACACACACACACACACAAAAAAAAAAAGAATGTGAAGCCAGGCACAGTGTCACATGCCTGTAATCCCAGTGACTGAGGAGGCTGAGGCAGCAGGATCACAAGTTCAAAGCCAGCCTCAGCAACTTAGCGAGGCCCTAAGCAACTCAGTGAGACCCTGTCTCTAAATAAAATACAAATAGGGCTGGGGATGTGGTTCAGAGTGTCCCTGAGCTCAACCCCCATTTCAAAAAAAAAAAAAAAAAGAATGTGAAAAGACAGCCTATCAAATAGGAGAAAATTTTTCATATATCTAATAAGGATTTCATGTCCAGAATATAAAAAGAACTAACAACACAATAAAAAAAGACAAAACAACTCAATTTACACATGGGCAATGAACTTGAATATATAATTCTCCAAAGAAAATACAGAAATGACCAATACATAGAAAGGCATTCAAGATTGCTGGGTATTAAGAAAATACAAATCAAAACTACAATGAGTCAGGTGCATGTCTGAGGGTAGAGGAGGTGTGTGACTGTAATTCCAGGTATATGGGAGGTTGAGGAAGGAGGATTTCAAGTTGGAGGTCAGCCTGGGCAACTCAGTGAGACCCTCTCTCAAAACAAGAATAAAATTTTAAAAAATGGTTGGGGTAGTGCTTGCCTAGCATGCACTAGGCTCTGGGTTCAATACCCTGTCCTCCTGCCAAAACAAAACAGACACACACACACACACACACACACAGATACCACTTGTATCCCCAACTACAATGGCCATTAAAAATAGGAACCTTCATACCATGTTGGTAGGAATATAAATGGTACAGACACTGTGGAAAAGTTTTGTTTCCTTATAAAGCTAAATGTATGATTACCATATCACCCAACAACTCTATTTCTGTGAATATACCCAAAAGAATCGAATCCAGTATTCAAAAACTTGTTCATGAACACCCACAGCAGCACTATTCATAATAGCCAGAAGGGGAGCAATCTGAATATACATCAACAGATGAATAAATTGAGGTAGAAACATACATTGGATTACGATTCAGTCATAAAAAAGCAATTAAGTACTGATACATGCTCTAACTTGAAAGGACCTGAAAACATTAAGTGAAAGAAAGAAGACACAAAAGATTTTTATATATGAAGTATCCAGAATAGGACAATCCAGAGACAGAAATCAGAATAGTAACTGCCAAGAGAAAGGAAGAATGGGAAATGACTCCCCCACTCCATGGATTGGCATGTCCTGATAGAGCAATCAAGTTTTGAAAACTAGAGAGGTGGTGATTGCACAACATTGTGAAAGCACCAAATGGCACTGAATTGCACACTTTTAAAAAACTTGATGGGCACAGTTGCGCATCCCTGTAATCCCAGCGACTCAGGAGGCTGAGGCAGGAGGACTGGGAGTTCAAAGCCAGCCTCAGCAACTTAGCAAGACCCTGTCTCAAAATAAAACATAAAAGGGGCTGGGGATGTGGCTCAGTGTTTAAGTGCCCATGGGTTCAATCCCTGGTACCAAAAGAAAAAAGAAAAGAAAAACTCTATTGGCTGGAGGTGTAGCTCAGTGGTGCTTACTTACCATTGTTGAGGCCCTGTGCTCCATTCCCAGCACCTCAAAAAACAAAAGTAAAAGAAAAGAAAGAAAAAGACTCATGATAGCCGGGCATGGTGGTGCACGCCTGTAATCCCAGCACTTGGGAGCCTGAGGCAGGAAGATCACGAGTTCAAAGCCAGCCTCAGCAAGGTCAAGGCACTAAGCAACTCAGTGAGACCCTGTCTCTAAATAAAATACAAAATAGGGCTGGGGATGTGGCTTGGTGGCTGAGTGCCCCTGAGTTCAATCCCCAGTTTCAAAAACAAAAAAAAAGGACTCATGATATCCTCAGGATTGGGCAAAAACACTTCTTAAAAGATTCAGAAAGCACAAACTATGAAGTCCTAATATACTTAAAATAAAAGTTTCTAAACAATAAAAGACATCATAAAGTAAAACAATCTAAAGTGTGGAACCAATTATTTATAATGCACGTATTTACCCCCCCCCAATAATCACAGTATTCAGAACAAAGTACAAATAAAAAATGCCCAATAGAATAATGAACAAAGGATATAAAACATGCAACAAAGGCAGTGACATATGAAAAGATGTTTATCCTTGCTGATTAAGAAAATGCAAATTAAACCACAGATGCACTTCTGTTTTATACCCATCAAACGGGCAAAATTCAAAAATCTGCCAATTGTCGGCAAAGACGCATGGTTCACAGGGACTCTTTTTTGTTGTTTTTCTGTGGTGGAGACTGAACCCAGGGTGTTGTGTGTGCTGGGCAAGCGCTCCACCACTGAGATATGTATGCCCCCAGCCCACACAGGGACTCTGTATATCGCTATTGGGAGTTTAAATTGACCCACTCTTTGAAGAGCTGTTTTGCACTGATGATCCACATAGATTATAACTTCCCACTTCTACTTCTTTTGAAACTCTTGCACTTCAGTGTAATTAGGCACATGTAAGAATGTTTAAAATGGTAGAAACTTGAGGAAAAACTCTAACAGCAGAATGATTATACTGTGATATATGTATCCATCTGATAGGTACTGTTTAAGTGCAGAGCTATACGAATCTAATTAAAAACAATGTAGATCAGGAAAAAAACATCACACAACTGCATAAAATTTTATATAAAACTTAAAAACATTATGCAAAATCACACTACTGTTTTTTTTTTGGAACCAGGGATTGAACTCAGGGACACTTGGCCACTGAGCCACATCCCCAGCCCTATTTTGTATTTTATTTAGAGACAGGGTCTCACTGAGTTGCTTAGGGCCTCACTAAGTTGCTGAGGCTGGCTTTGAACTCGCGATCCTCCTGACTCAGCCTCCCAACACACTACTTTTTCTAGCAACATACATTTGTGATAAAAAAAACATACAGGGGGGCTGCAGTTGTGGCTCAGTGGTAGAGCACCTGCCTGGCATGTGTGAGGCCCTGGGTTCAATATTCAGCACCACATGTAAATAAATAAAATTTAAAAGATCTACTGACAACTTAAAAAAAAAAAAAAGAAAAGCCTGCTGGGGGGAAAAAAACCATACAGGATGATAAGCATCAAAATCATGAAAATGATTATCTTTGGGAGAAGAAAGAGGACTAGTAATAGGAAAAGGCACACAGGGCTCAAATTCTTCCATTAATGTTTCACCTACATAAGACCAGAAGCAAAATAGGCAAACTGCAAATGTGACCAATGGGGATGGTATATAAGTACTCACATTATGCTCTATTCTTTTCTACATGCTCAAATAATATAACTGAAAATTAGGGGGAAAAAAACACCAGAAAGATTTCCAAAATGAAAACTATTTCCTCTTAATTACAGGCTTATAATTTTACTCATTATTCTTATTACCTACGTGCGTCACTTTTTTGTTTGTTTTTTTTTTTTCTTGGCACCAGGGAGTAAACCCAAAGGCACTTAACCACTGAGCCACATCCCCAGTCCTTTTATTTTTTTGAGACAGGGTCTACCTAAGTTGCTGAGGTTGGCCTTGAACCTGTGATCCTCCTGCCTCAGCCTCCCAAGTTGCTGGGATTACAGGTGTGCATCACTGTATCAGGCTTGTGTACTGTCTTTATAGTGGGACAAAAATCAATGTAAGTTATCTATTTTAAAATTCACCTGGTAAAGGCAGTCTACTAACTGCCCATTAGAGTCTACTTTTTCATACCTGCCTGAGTCAGTCGGAGTTGGACTGGGGACTAATTGCCTATTTAGAGGCACTGCAGCTAATGCCATGTGACTTGCTAATGAAATGTGAACAGAAGTTTTCATTTTACTGGGCATGCATACCTGCAAGCTTCATTCCCTGAAAGGTTTTAAATAGGAAATGGGATCCTAGCAAGGCAGCTTCTAACCATGCAAACAGAAACAACACTGTCCCTTAGGATGGGGAGCATCAAAATGAAAGCGATTTGAAGCTGTAAACCACTTCCTGAACCACTGGAGCCCACCAGTCCAGCACCACTTGCTTCCTTCAGCCTGTGTATGAAAGCAAACAATCTTTTACAAGTTCCTTTTAGTCTCTGTTGCCCAAAATCATCCAGTGTCTAAAAGACCACTTAAGGGCAGCACCTTCTATCTCTTCTGCTTAAGATAACATTTAACAAAACTAAAAAGGAATGTAAGTTCACATTAAAAATCAGCAGCGATGGGTTGGGGTTGTAGCTCAGTGGTAGAGTGCTAGCCTATCACAGGTGAGGCACTGAGTTCAATCCTCAGCACCACATAAAAATAAAATAAAGGTATTGTATCAAAAAAGATTTTTAAAAAATGAGCTGCTGAATCACAACAAATTAATCTATAAATTCAATGTAATATTCCAATGTAAACCTCACTAGAATTTTTCCTGAATCTGCTAATGACTTAATCATATGGAATAAAGACACAAAAACAGATAAGAAAAAATTGCCAAAAGAATGGGAAGATTTGTCTTGTATCAAAATATACTATAAACTGGGCAAGGTGGCACATGCCAATAACCCCAGCAGCTTGGGAGGCTGACGCAGGTTCAATCCTTGGTACCAAAAAAAAAAAAAAAAAATCAAATATACTACAAAACTGGGGCTACAGTTGTGGCTCTGGTAGAGTGCTTGCCTAGCATGTGTGAGGCAATGGGTTCAATCTTCAGCACACATAAAATAAATAAATAAAATAAAGGTATTGTGTTCATCTACAACCAAAAAAAATTTTTTTAAAAATATACTATAAAACTATGGTAGTTTAGGGCTATGAGGTTGTGGCTCAGTGGTAAAGCATCTGCCTGGCACATGTGAGGTACTGGGTTTGAGCCTCAGTACCACATAAAAATAAATAAAATAAAGGCATTGTGTCCATCTACAACTAAAAAACTATTTTTAAAAAACTATGTTAGTTTAAAAAATGATATTAGCACATAAGTGAAAAGAAAAATGGGACAGAATTCAGAAATAGGCTCATATACATGAAAATAAGCAAAATCCATAAAGGAATAAAATAAAAACTGAAAACAAAATTTAAAACACCTATAAACACATACACATATATTATAAACCAAACTAAGACTTAACAGTAGGATTAGGGCTTGGGTTGTGGCTCAGTGGTAAAGCGCTCACCTAGTATGTGTGAGGCCCTGGGTTTGATCCTCAGAACCACATAAAAATAAAAGTTCTGAGTCTACCTACAACTAAAAACAAAATATTACAAAAAAAAAAAAAGTAGGATTAAGGATGGGGTCAGAGGTAGAGTGTTTGCCTAGCATGAGCAAGGACCTGGGTTCAATCCCTAGCACCAAAAACAAAAAACAAAAACCCCCTCAAAAAACAACAAAAGACTAGCAGTAAACTGAGAGAAAATACTAACAGAAATAGAATACAAACTATACACACACACACACACTTTTTTATACCAGGACTGAACTGAGCCACATCCCCAGCCCTTTTTATATTTTATTTAGAGACAGGGTCCTGTGACGTTAGCAGGACAGGGTCTCACTGAGTTGCTTAGGGTCTTGCAAAATTGTTGAGGCTGGCTTTGATCCTGAGATCCTCTGCCTCAGACTCTTCAGCCACTGAGATTACAGGTGTGTATCAGTGCCTGGGCCACACTATATATTTTTAAAAGCTAATAAATCATATAAAAAATTACCCAGTTGGAAAATGGGTAAAGAGTACAACAGGCAATTTTTAGTAGAGGGAATCCAAATCCAAAAGTGATAACTAGTAATCTTGTTACTAGTTATCAGGGGAAAATAGATTAAAGTGAAGCTTCATTTTTCATCTATCAAGTTGACCGAAATTTGTTTTAGGGCTGGGGATAGAGGTCAGTTGGTAGAGTGCTTGCCTCCCAAGCACAAGGCCATAGGTTCAATCCCCAGCACCACCAAAAAAAAAAAAAAAAAAAATCTGTCTTGATAACATCAAGTGTTAACAAAGGAAAAAGAAGTACTCTCATATACTACTGGTGGTCTTCAGCCATCCTAAAAGATAATTTAATGGTGTTTATTAAAAACGAACAGACCTTATGGTCTGGCATCTACTTTTCCATATCTGCTCTTGAAAAACTCATGCAGAATTTCAGAAGTTACCTAAATGTTCAGTAACAGAAAAACAGACAAAGAATGGCTCTAATGGGCAGGTGCAGTGGCACACGCCTATAATCCCAGCAGCTTGGGAGGCTGAGACAGGAGGACCTCAAGTTCAAAGCCAGCCTCAGCAACAGCCCTGAATTCAATCACCAGTACTACCCCCCACAAAATAAGAATGGTTCTACAGAAGAACACACAGATTAACAGAATCTATAGACCAATACAGGTTGAGCATCACTAATTCAAATAGCCAAAATGCTTTTTGAAAACAGTCATGATACCACAAGTGGAAAATTCCATGCCTGACCTCATGTGATGGATTGTAATAAAAAAAAAAACACACTAAAAATATTGAATAACATTACCTCCAGCCTATGCATTTTCAGAGTTGAGTCCTAACTCTGAAAAGTTATCCTAACTCCAAGATATCTTAATAAGTCTATCAAATTTCCTAAAATTCTCCCGCCCCCCAAAAAAACCTGAAACTGGAAATGCTTTTGGTTCAAGAATTAAGAAAAGTCCTCCAAAGCTGCCAAATGTAGACCTTAGGAAAAACATGTCCACATTTCTGTATTTTGCCATGCCAAAAAAAATGTATCACCTCCAACTGGATAGTCAACGATTTGTGGAAAGGATAAAAATGATTATTATATAGGTGTGCTATTAAAGTTAAAAAAAAAAATCAGCACTTGTAATCCAAGGTGTCCTTGGCTCTTTTCAGAAATAAACTTGTGAATTATTAGTTCATCACACACTAAACTGAGCAATCAGACAAATTTTCATTACAACAAAAGAAATGAATTAATTGTTCTAATTATATTTCCACCCCATGTTTAACTGCCTGAGTTCAAATGCCAATGTCAATTATAGAAAAGTCAGCCACTTAGTTCCCTGGTATGAATTAAGTACCTAATATTACAAACCACAACTTGGAAATGACATGTTAACTAGTAAAATGCCCTTCATTATAAGAGAAATCAAGTAAAATAAGCACCTGAAATAATGAAAATGTAATAAATGCAAAGGAGTTGAAGGACAGTAATCCATTCAGTCTTTTTTATTTTTTATTTTTTTTTTGTACCAAGGATTGAACCCAGTGGTGCTTAACCACTGAGCCACATACCCAGCCCTTTTAAATATTTTTTTTAGAGACAGGGTCTCACTGAGTTGCTTCAGGACCTTGCTAAGTTACTGAGGCTGGCTTTAAACTCATAGTCTTCTTGCCTTAGCCTCCCAAGCTGCTAGGATTACAGGTGCATGCTACCAAGCCTGGCTCTACTCAGTCTTTAAAAAAAATTTCCAAAAGAAGTTAAATCCTAGGTAAATGTATGAGATAAAAGTTCAATACTTGATTCATGCACATTTTGAAAAGTGAATGAAAATGAAGTTAGTGAATGAAAATGAAGATACACTCTACCCCAAGCAGATACACACAGGCACACATATTTCAGGTTGCTGACATAACTGTTGAACTGAGAAAAAGCTTGGGAATGAAGCGATGATGGTTTAGGTTGTAGGCTGTTGTGCTCTAAGCCCAGTGATTCACTGAAAATCATTTATTACTTTGAACTGGTTGCTTCTCCTCTTCCATTGGACAGTCGGTGAAGACTCTATAGCATGATTCACAAGGCATGCTGACATCAACAGCTCTCCTTAACTATACCTAGTTTCAGGTGTTCCCTGAACTCCTCCTCTGCAATCATGTGCCCTGAGGAAGGGTTATTCCTCAGAAGATAATTTAAATCAGGTTGTCTCCATGTACATCACAGACCACCATACGATAATATAGGGAAACATTTTAAAGCCCAGTTACTTTCTCTTCCCCTCTCTCTCTCTCTCTCTCTCTCTCTCTTTGGTATTGGGGACTGAACTCAGGGGTGCTAAATCACTGAGCCACATCCCCAGCCCTTTTTATTTTGAGACAGTGTCTAAGTTGCTTAGGGCCTCACTAAGTTACTGAGTCTGGCTTTGAATTTGCAATCCTCCTGCCTCAGCCTCCTGAGCTGCTGGGATTATAGGCGTGTGCCAGCTTAGCCCAGTTACTTTCAGTAAGAAAAGTCAGCACTTCCCCACTTTGCAGTCAAGTGTAGAAAATTTTAAATCTATTTTACCTCAGTAGGATAACTCACAGCAAAAACTAATCAGTCAGAAAGTCTTTTTTCCCTCAGTTAAACTGAAAAGATCATTTAAAACATTTCTTCTTGTCCCTATCCAAATGATGAAATACTGTACTAATGCTTCAGAGTAACTGTATTAATGAAACATCAACAAGTTACAGATAAACATTTTAATTGATTAAATATATTACTTTCAAGATCTTTTTGAAATCGCACTTGTACTGTGCTAATCAACAGCCAAAGGCAATAAAAAAGTTTAAAACCAAAAATGTTGACATGAATATGTGACAGAAGAACTGCTATGGTAAAGTAACATACACTGCTCCCAAGAACAATATTTTTAGAAGATACTTCATCTTAATATGTGCAAGGACAAATTTGTAATCAAAGGCTGGAAGAAATATATATTAGTGCCTGCTTTTTAAAAGTTTATTTTACATTTTAAATACAGTATTTTTCTCATTTAAAAAAAAAAAGCCAGGAAGTGCCTAACTCCATGGTTTCTACACCTTATTTACAAGAGAACTGTTGGGAGGCGGAACAACAACTGTGGATGTTAACAATATGAACACTGGGACTCTTCTGAATCAAAATAGAAAAACACAAATTAAGCACTGCTTAGGAGAAAATGATCCAGTTTCTGAACAAACAAAAGAGAACAGAGTTAGATAAGTACAAAACTGGGTATTAAAAAACAAAGAAATGCCGTACACAAAAACTCAGCCTGTATGTAGTGAACTGTATAACTGCAGCTAATCAATGGAATCCCTCCTGTAACAAGTGATTTATGACCTGAAATTTTAAAAATCTAAGCCTTTCAGTAACAACATATAACATTAAGTGTATATTGCCATCTTGTCATTTTCTATCTAGTCCACCTTCCCTTACAAAAACAAGAATCTACATTTATCACTTATACAAATTTGAAGCAATTCATATTTGTTTTCAGTAAGAAAAACAAAGATGTGCCTCTTCTCATCAATAAAGACATAATACAGATTAAAGTTTAAAAATTTAAGCATGGGCATTTCCAATTCTAATAAGTAACTTCATATTGGAATCATGTAGGGTTTGTGCCTTAGTAACAATGAAGAGAAAATGGACTGTATCTGGCAGTGATTTCCATATTAGTGCAATGGTACTCCCCATATGCTGAATATTTAAATGACTTTATAGATTTTAATTCAGTAGGTACCATTATGAATTTACAAAATCCCTAACTGTATGCTTTGTGCAGAAAACAGTTTTGAGATGCTCTATAAAGTCAAATTAAGAGAAAAATCAGTTTTGCTTTGCTACTGGTAGTAGGAATACCAAATGAAAAGAAAAAGCCTGAGAGTTTGTGGAGACTCACCAAGAAAGATGTTGGAAGTGTTCTATGTATCCTGATAACTGAATTATCTACTGGGTTTGAAATTCTAAATTTACGATTATCTCAGAAAATAATTCTCTGTAATATAACTCTGGAACTAATCAGTTTTTCCCAAAGCAAAAACAATCTGGGTCATTCAGAATAAGATCTAATGGACACAATTTCTTTTGGTACTAAAATCTGTGAGGTCTTGAGTTTTTAAACTTTAAAAATGTGACCTTCAATGCCAGCTGCATCTGATGCAGACAATTAATGTAAGCATTTCAAATTAAAGGGAACTGTTAAGTGGGCTCCGAGAAAACACATGGAGTAGGCAGCAATGGACTAACCATCAGCCAGGGGGGGTCAATGGTGGGATGTTTTATTTTGAAGACTCTGAATATTTAACATGTAGCTCGTGTAACTTCAGCATCCACTAGTGACTCTGCTGGTCAGCACCCAAGGGCTAGATGAATCTAAGGAACCCCTTTTAACCCCAAAGTATTAATGCTAAAGAGTCTGAAGGAAATCCCTTATTCCCAGCAAGAGTTCACAAACCATTGGACCAAATCAATAGGGTAAACAACGACTCCAAAGCTCCACAAAAGTCAAAAGAAATTCAATGCCACCTTCTGCCAACCCTAGACTTCAGACACTGTAACATCTTTATCTAGTATAATAGACTCTGTAGTAGACCGACTTTGACCTCCACAAAGAATAGGAGTTATCAAACTTGAGGAGATAGACTCCTCTCCCTGGATACTGGTGGCTCCCAGCATACACTTCCTCATGACAGTCCCGCCGGTACACAGGCACAATTTCATCCAGCAGAGGCTTATTGGCATTCTTTTTGGCTTTTTCTTCACAAGTGATGTTTTCTGTGAGAAAGAATAGGTAGGGACAAGTCAAAGAACAGATCCAGGAAAATCACCTTTGCATCAAGCAATTAAATTCTACCCGTTTTTTGAGAAATTGCTCCTTAGGAATTCTCTTGAACCATTCTACAACTTATGTGCATGTAAGCATGTATTATTCATTCATTCATTCATTCAAATACAAGAGTACCTGCTATGTACCAAGTACTGTTCTGGAACTTGGGAGCCTAGCAGTTGAACTTGGAATGGCAATAGGAGCCTGCATGTTATTCTTCTGTCTTACCACTGCTCTATTTCTGAACCCCATTTTCACCCTTCCATATCCATTCAATTCCAGATTCTGCCCCAAAAGAAGGAACCCTGCTCTTCTGAGTAAGACCAAGGAAAATGTTGCTCTGATCTCCTCCTTCCCCACAGTATGAGTCCTCCCCACTTTAAAAACAGAGGAAGGTAGTTTATGAAAGGACTATTACTTTCTGTCTTAAATAGGGTAAAATTTGTAAAAATCATAGTAAAATAATAGGCACTCAGAGATGCTCTTCAAATTATTATTTCCAGTAGGCTTACTTAACCCAGTGGCAAAAAATGAGTTTTGATCATAGGTTGCTCCAGTGAAGTTTTCTGAACTGTAATGACATGATGTTAGCAACCCATAGGAATGAGAAAATTATGCCAGCTTAAGTCTCAGTTGACCATTTTAAATATAAATGGCCTCAGGGAAAACAGATAAAGGGAAAATTCCTAATAGAAGATTTTTAAAAAGCCTTTCAGGGTCATATCATGGCAGAGTGAATTCTAGTGACATGAGTTAACTGGGTGATACTTGTTAATGGCCACCATCAGGAATTTAAAACAAGGGAAGTCTGAGAAACTTTCAGGCTAAAGAAATTAAGAAAATGAAACCCTAACATGGCCTCTTGGTTTGGATCATGGAATATTTAAGTAAGAACTAAACAAATCTGGATAAATATGGACTTTAAATAATAGTAATATATCAATAAAGGAATATAAAATAAATATACCATAGTACAAGGTAAGATATTAACAACAGGGGAAACTGGAGGCAGAGTATACAGCTGGTAAACAGCTGCTTTTTGTACTATCTTTGCAAATTTTCTGTAAATGTAAAACTTTAAAAAATTTTATTTAAGAAAACTAGATGGAACTCATATAAAAGTAGGTCCAAATCAAATTTGCTTTACCACAGAAATACCTACAATCAAACATCTTCCTTGAGCAAAGGAGAAATACAGAACTTCTCAAAATGTACACTATTGACTTATAAGGAGATTCAGGCAACAGATTGGTCCACTAATTCAAGATTCAATTTTGTTCAAATTCTGCAAAACTAAAGATAGATGAACAATGCACCTTTCATCAATTTAAGCAAAGCCTTGGGACCTAGAAACAATAAAGAAAAAGGAAAATTGCCCACAGGATGGGTTACTATCCATGCTTCTTCATAGAAAACAAATTATCTACTTTTAAGACCTATGGGAGAAAACTTAAACCCATCACCAGACAAAAACTGGGTTCAGTTTCTACTGAAATCAAGCCAAAAGAACTACTTATAAAATGCATATTATGAACAAGACACAGTGCAGCCTAAGGTGTATGTACGAATGCAGTTCATCAGCTAAATCTTTAAATGGGGAAGTTACACCCACTCCTAGTGAACAATTCTTGGGAGCAATAAACTCTCACTGTTGTTCCTGTTAATACAGAGGTTCTGACGGGGTTAGTATTAGATGCAAATTATTTAATGATTAGGAATGGCACAAGGGTACTTAATGCCATCTCCCCTGGGAGGGACAGATATTAAAGCTAAGACTGAGAACATCAAAGTCCTCACCTCAGCCATTTTTACCAGCGCACTTCCTAACATCAATAATCTGCAAACTGCCATCAGTTGAAGGCCTCAGCTTAGGCAGTCACCTCTTTTTAGAAGCTCTCTACAGGCAGGACAGGAGAAATGCATTGCTTCAACTAACTTCTTAATAGAGCCTTCCCCTCACCCCTCCCAGGGCTGGGAATTGAACCCAGGTCCTCACACATACAAATCTCATGATTTGTTCTACCATTGAGCCATACACCCTCCTTCTCACCTCCTTTTTTTTTTTTTTTTTCCACTTCTGAATTTGTTCTTTTGGGCCAGTTGGTAGTATTAAGGCAACATTTTACCTTGCTAGCGGTACTAAGGAATAAAGGTTGGTGAAAAGAAAATGCCATGTGAGACAAAGCAGCACATGAGTTCACATTTATCAGCCCAAATATGGACCTGTGATATAATAAAGGATTTAAAATCTGCTTCTGGGGTGAGAGTAAATCTGCAAGATACACTGTAATATCTGGGACACAGACATATAGATAATGGTATAGAATAAAAATTGTCTTTGGAGCTTAGAAACTGATGAGTATTAAATAAACCGTGAAACTTAATTTCAAGAAATGCTAAGGCATGCCTGCTGTGTTTCATGACCTGTTACATGACCTCAGGGGCTCCAGAGTGTGCAATGGTGTAGTAGTATGATTAAACATCATCTACCACTAAAGTTGACTGAATTTTATGCCCACTCCATGCACTTCCAGGAAATCTCTTCAAATTTATCCCAATATAATCCCTGTGAAACATTGCCAACTCTATTCAAGAACAAGCACTCTGTTTATAAGTCACCTGAAAGTCAGTTAGTCCTGAGGAACTGAGACATGATGCTTTTCCACCCTGACAGTTTGGGTACTCCTCCTAGATCACTCCCAATCAAATCAGCAAATAAGCCCTTACTAGGTATGTATAAAAGCCTCAAGCTCAAACTTTTCTTTTTTGTGTGTGGTATCAGGGATTGAACCGGATGCTAACCACTAGGCCACATCCCAGCCCTTTTTATGTTTATTTTGAGACAGGGTCTCACTAAGTTGCTTAGAGCCTTGCTAAACTGCTGAGGCTGGCTTTGAACTCATGATCCTCCTACTTCAGCCTCCCAAGCCACTGGAATTACAGGCATGCAACACTGCACCCGGTTTAAGCTCAAACTTTCCTAGGTAACAAAATTAAGAAATTCATCTTCTCAAAAAAGCAACACACTGTATAACCTGCTTCCTATAAAGTAAGTTAGCCCTTAAAAACACCTGATTTTGTCTACTTACTCAGATAGTTAGACTCTAGTAAATTAGTGGTTTCCAAAGGGAAGAAAAATTGAACCTTTTTTTTTTCTTTTAGGTAGGATGTTCTGGTGAATTTCTGTATTCTCATTAAAAAATTTTAGGAAAAAAGGACCTAAACACCTTTTAACAGAAACATAAATTTTTACTTGCCCCTTTAAAATTTTTCAAATTGGGGGTTGGTGGTGTTCACCTGTAGCCCCAGCTACTTAGGAGACCGAAGCAGGTGGATCATCTGAGCCCAGAAGTTTAAGGTCAGCCTGGGCAACACAGCAAGACCACTAAAAAAATAAATTTTAACAATGTTCAGTTATCTCACATCTTTAGCTTTTCAAGGCTGGAAGTAAAATAGTACCCAAAAAGGGTAAAATAGCTAATTGCCAAATGCCAGACTTTCCTGGCATTTGAAAAATTTGCATTCAGATCCTGATCCCCTACTATGAACTGGCATCTCTCACAGCCTCTTCAGTTAAGGTCCCACTAATGAAGAGGTTGTTTTCTGACCATGAAGTGTTAACCATGAAGCATAAGGCTGATTGATATAGGAATGATGTACCATTTTTGCCAACAAACAAATAGCAGTTACTGAATATGGACCAATAGCTCTACCTTCCTCCTCTTCCTCATCATCGCTGGACTCGCTGACATGCACGCTGACAGCAGTGTTTGGAGAATCTGTCCATTCAAAATACACCCCAAACCCAATGTCATAATTGTCTGTAGCAAATTCCCAAAAGAGATATGATCCTTCTTCATGGGTAGGAACTCGAACAGTGACAACTTCTCCTCGGCCCACTGTAATCACAGAATCCGCATCCTGCCGAATCTTCTCTTTAAAGTCTTTGATCTGGGGTCGGGTCCACATGGATGGAGCTGCTATTACTGGAAGAGATTCTAAAGGGCAACAGGAATTACAAAAGCTAAAGAGAAAAAACCTTCACCTTGCAGGCAGCAATATTTGCACAGGGCCACCTGCCCAAGGAACTCAGGCACCTAATGCAGTTTTGCATAGCTTAGACCAAAAGCAGAGGGGAACATAAAACCCTCTTTTTTTTGGGGGGGGGGAGTATTATTTTAGTTGTAGATGGAGACAATACCTTTATTTATGTGGTGCTGAGGATCAAACCCAGTGCCTCACACATGCTAGGCAAGTGCTCTACCACTGAGCCACTGCCCCAACCCGTAAAAGCCTCTTATGGAAGTCTCTCCCCAGGTTACTCAACACATTCATTTAACAAGGTCACAAATACTCAAAGGTCAACATACTACTTCAAATAACAAGTGGAATCCACAATCTTGGATGTGATTTTTTTCAACCCTCTGATTACATAAGGAGAACTGAAGAATAACTTTTGGAAACTCCCTAATGGGACCAGGGGGAAAATATAGCAAGGAAGAGAGATCTGGAACTCAGAATAAATTATTCTTTTGGACGTGAACAAAGAAAATTGGCCTTTGACTTCAGTCATCTCTTGTAAAAGCCTTGACCTGTTTCAAAGTTGCAGGGGATTTTCTGAAGGAGTTCACCGGAACAGAAAACTATGGACAAAAATATAACCACTGGGAATTGAGAAAAGGTGCAAAGTCTTACTACTGAGAAGTGTGTATGTGCACTGGACCACTCAGCAGGTTTTCTAGATTTAGTCACTGGCATAAATTCTTGATAAGAAAAAGAAAGTAGGGGGAGAATAAACCAAGTGTCTCAAGGTTTCTAAAGCTTCTTAGGAACCACACCACCATCCCTGACCACTGTCACTGAAACACTCTTCCTTTTTTTTTTTTGGAACCAGAGATTGAACTCAGGGGCACTCGGCCGTGAGCCACATCCCCAGCCCTATTTTGTATTTTATTTAGAGACAGGGTCTCACTGAATTGCTTAGCGCCTCGCTAAATTGCTGAAGCTGGCTTTGAACTCACGATCCTCCTGCCTCAGCCTCCCGAGTCACTGGGATTACAGGCGTGCGCCACCACGCCCAGCTCTTCCTTCTTTCTTAACTCCTATCCTTGCTTCAGATCTGTCACCCTAATTGTCCCTTCCTCAGGAAAGTCTCTGGAAAGTCTCTGAGGTCATAAAGAACACTATAATGTACTTCTTTCACCATCGTATCACTTACCACAGCTATGATTTACATTTTATGTGTGTTATTTTGTCTTACCGCCTTTTTCCTAGCACTCAGAGAACCTTTGACCAAATGCTGAATGAATGCCCATGGACAGTTAGTACAGCTTTGAAAATGCTGTTATCTTCTGGGCAACATGGTACTTTATTCTCAAAAAAATGTTGTTAACATACAGTAGCAAGCGTCCACATGGCCCTCAGTGATCCTTACCTCTGATTTTTCATGCACTTTCAAGGTCTTCACCCATAGTACACAGCAGGGTTGGCAAGTGTGAACAACAAAATATGGTCATAGTACTGATACACTGCTTTCCAAAGTCAGGGCATAAAAGACACTGCCACTTTTGCCTTATTCTCTTTTGGATAATGTACTCTGGGGGAAGCCAGCCACTGTGCTAAGGACAGTTTTATAAGAGGCTTCCAAAGGCAAGGAACTGAGACGTCCTGCCAACAGCTAGCACCAACTTGCCAGTCATGTGTGAGGAGCATTTCTGAAGTCGATTCTCTGGTCCTAGGCAAGCCTTCACAAGATGACAGCCCCAGCCAACATCTTGACTACAACCTCTTCACAGACCTAGGGCCAAAACTATTCAGCTGAACTGCTCCTGAATTCCTGACCAACAGAAACTGTGCAAGATAAGAAATGTTTATTGTTACTTTTCTTTCTTTTAGCATAGGGAATTGAACTCAGGGGTGCTTTACTACCGAGACACATCCTCAGTCCTTTTCATTTTTTATTTTGAGATAAGGTCTTGATTATTTGGTTAGGGTCTCACTAAGCTGCCTCAAACTTGTGATCCTCTTGCCTCAGCCTCCTCAGTTGCTGGGACTGCAGGCATGTGTGACAAAGGCTGGCTGTTTGTTATTTTAAGTTGCTGATTCTGCATGCAATGTATTACACATCATTAAATAATTGATAAATCTAGAGACAAAAAGTATCTTTTGTCTTAACTGTCTAAAACATATCTGATTTGCTCTTTTACACTATTCTAAGGATCACCAGAAGCATTAGATTCAAACTCACAAGAGTGAAATGAAAAAATTGTTCCACTCTCACAAATATGTAATTGCTCTCAAAAGCTTGTTAGTCTGTCTTATTTTTCCTTTTCATGGGATCTGAATTAGGACACCTAAATTAGGACACATGTGCATGAATGCACATGCAGAACCATACCTTTTGGTCCATTCTCCAAGGCTTCTTCTGCAGCTTCTGGCTCAAGTTCTTTTTCAGAGTTGTCAGTGTGAGTTTTGGCCTGTCCATTAACTGACATCATATCACTTGGAACAGTTGCATTCACTTTTGATGACGTAGGTGAAGAAGCCCCAGCCACTACTTCCTGTTGTTTCTGTAATGCTGCCTATGAATTAAGAGAAAGTGAAGATATACTGACCAGGAAGGTTAATAAATGGAACATTTGCCCTGGAGTATATTCTGACTCCACACTTGTGCTCTGTCAAAGTATTCTACTCTGAGAAATTACCAATAAACTTTTTATCAGTTTTTATCCTATCTGTAAAGAATATTTACAATACCAACTGACAGCTTAAAATGATGAAAATTATCATGGACAAAACACTGTAACTAAGGATCACATTTCCTGATCTGATCATAATTAGAAAAATTAACAAGGAAAAATTAAAATAGGTAGAAACAATCAACCCAAAATAAAACTATTAAAGACAAAAATTGAATGCAGTAACTATTTTTTGTTTTTTTGTTTCTGTGGTATTGGGGATCCAATACAGGGGTGGACTTACCACTGAACTATATCCCCAGCCCTTCTTTTTTTTTCTTGAGACAGTCTTGCTAAGTTGCTCAGGCTGGCCTTAAACTTGCGATCCTCTTGCCTCAGTCTCCAGAACTGATGGCATCACAGGTGTGTATTACTACACCTGGCTCAGTAACAAGTTTTCTCAAAACTGATTAAAAAAAACTCTCTTCATAAAATTCAATTACATAAAATTTGGATTAGGAAAATTATACTTTATAGAAACTAATGGTGATAGGAGAAGATTCACAAAGATAGAAATTATAACTGGTAAAATCTGATGCAGGCCCTTAACGTACCCATAACATATGAGGACTATGGATAAAAACAATCAATAAATTGTATCTTCATGAAAAAATTATAATCACAATTAAATTTGCGTATGAACATATGTATATATATATGTATGTAGTGGTGAGGATTGAACCCAGGACCTCATGCATGCTAAGCTGGTGCTCCACCACTGAGCTACATCCCCAGACATCCTTAAATTTAAAACCGTTAGTCATGTTATAAAAATTATATTGATCTAGGCTGGGGATATAGCTCAGTTGGTAGAGTGTCTGCCTTGTAAGCACGAGGACGAGTTCAATCGCCAGCACACAAAAAAATTATATTGATCTAAGAACTAAATAGGTTTATAGATGGAAGTTTGAATTAAAAATAATTTCTCGCCAGAGTTGTGGCTCAATGGTAGAGTACTGCCTGGCATGTGTGAAGCACTGGGTTCAAGTCTCAGCACAGCAAATAAATAAATAAATAAATGTCCACTGACAACTAAAAAAAAAAATTTGTAAATATATCTACACATACATATATATGTGTATATATGTATACAAAAATATTTTCTCAATGAAACTTTGACACTTTTTATAATTAGCATTAAAATGTATAAAATACAAAATCAAAATATTCTCTGAATGAAAATGGGAGAATAAAAAATAATTTTTGCCCAAAGGACAACTAAGGGATATTTCTCTTCTAAAAATCAAGATGGACTAGTATTATTTGGGAAATTGAGACAAGAAGATGACCAGTCTGAGACCAGTCTGGGAAACACAGCAAGACCCTGTCCCAAAATGAAAAATAAAAAGGGGTAGGGATGTAGCTCAGTGGTAGAGCACTTGCCTAGCACATATGAGATCCTGGGTTCAATCCCAGTACCACAAAAAATAAAATAATAGTTCTACTGAAATATCTAAGCAATTACCTAACAACTTTTGGGGGAACTTTAAACCGAATTATAACAAACACAGAAAAATGCAGATCATAAATTATACAGCTTCATCAATCTTCATAAATCAAACATATTCATGCAACCAACACCCAGATCAAGACATTATTTGCAACTTAGAATCCTTCTTGGTACCCCTTTTCCAAAGACTAGCAATTATTTCAACTTACAACACCTAGATTTGCTTTGCCTGTTTTACAACTGATTATACAGTATATGTTCTTTTTTATGTTTGTTTTTCACTCAACATTACTTCTGTAACATTCATCTACAAAGTCGTAAATACTTGTAAATTGGGTTTACACTGCTTTAGGATAGAGTTTGCTGTGAAAATATACAATTTATTTACCCATCCTACTGCTGATGAGCATTTGGGCATGTAAATACTTTTCAAACTAAAACACTGAGTCACAAGAAAGCATATTATGTTCACTGCAGTTAAAAAAATATAAGCCTACACAAACATATATATGTGTACATATATATAAATATATGAGATAACTTTATAATGCCATGGTTGAGGGATAACATTTATTTTATACATATTTCATATAGTATATCGTTTACAAGCCAATTAATTAAAGGGACAGCAACAACTCTCTCTGCTGCTAGCACAGGCAGGCTAGTAATACACTTAAGATTTTAACTTAAAATACTTCTTCCCAAGACCTGCATTCTCAATAATCTCCATGTTAGTCTTTCAGAAGTCAGCTTCCAGAAAAAGTACATACAACCAAAGCAAGTCAGTATGCTCAGAACACTGACTGCATAGAACTTTTTTTTTTTTTTTTGCTTATGATCACTAGGTTCTGTGCAATAGTCCCTTTTCCACTGAGCTTTCTGGCAGAACTCCATTCTCTGAGATCTCACTGTCCATAAATATGCTTCTATTACATACAACAGACTGCAATTATTTATTTATGACTCTCTCATATACTTTCAGAAGTTTAAAAAAAGCATAGAAAGATAAATGAAAAATATAGCAAACCACCCATCCATGTAACCATACTCAAAAGTTAACAAGTGTTCCCATTCTGTCATTTTGCTTGATGTTTATATAAAAATTAAATACTTTATATGGGTAAAGTTCCCTTTGTTCCTTCCCCTCATGCAAAATTAAGTGGCAGGCTGGTTGAAGTGACCTGCCCTAATCAAAAACTTGGGAGGCTGAGGCAGAAGGATCTCAAGTTCAAGGCCAGTCTGGATAAATTACCAAGACCTACATCTTGTCTCAAAGTAAAAAATATAAAGGGTGGGGATGTGGCTCAGTGGCTTAGTGGTAGAATACTCCTGGTTTCAAGTACCATCAAAAAATAAAGAAGCCGGGCGTGGTGGCGCACGCCTGTAACCCAAGCGACTTGGGAGGCTGAGTCAGGAGGATCGTGAGTTCAAAGCCAGCCTCAGCAAATTAGCGAGGCCCTAAGCAACTCAGTGAGACCCTGTCTCTAAACAAAATACAAAATAGGGCTGGGGATGTGGTTCAGTGGCCAAGAGTCCCTGAGTTCAATCCCTGGTTCAAAAAAAAAAAGAAAAAAGAAAAATTCACTAACCACTTTTAAGAACTTGGGTTGCAATCAAACAAAAAAACCTCTTTTAAGGCTCAATTCTGGCACTATCATACTTGTTCCCAGAAGCAACCTATCAATTTGATAAACTGAGTGTGATCACCCTACTCCCAATAGTGACTTTCTAATTCTGTTTCAAAGACTGCCCTTGGATTTGCCTAGACTGAATTTCTCCTCATTGACAGCAGCCTACAAAGAGTACAGTGTGTATGAGCTATCCTACTATCCAAGAAGCAGAAAAAGGAAAGCAATATAATAAAGCAGAAACAGCATAGGGAACAGAAAAGAACTCCTCAAAAACATTGTTTATTATCTTCAACTCTGGTTTAGTATTCTTTTCCTCCTCTTATGGATTATGCAAAACCCAAGGAATTTTTTAAATTCTCACTAATGCCAAAGATGGTGGTGGTGGGGGAGTTTTTATAGATAACATACATCTTCAAGGAATTTAAAAAGAGCCTGTCCAAAAGAAAACAAAGATTACCTCATATAATAAGAAATGCTGAGTACTTATAATCTAACACTTTTCTTCATTCAGGAAGGTTTTTGGGTTTTTTTTGTGGTACTGGGGATTGAACCCAGGGCCTTAGTACTTGCAAGGCAAGCACTCTACCAACTGAGCTATATCCCAGCCCCCATTCAGTTTTTTTGACAGGTGAAAATTAAATAAGTTTAAGTTAAATTTAAGGAAGCATTTTATGCCTCCACAAATGTAAAAAAACTATCTTCCATACATACAAAATAACTACTTTCTCATTTTCTTCCTCTGATAGCCCTGTGAGATTAGCAGGACAGAAACCTTGACTCTGTATTCTATTTTTATAAACTAGGAAAAAAGGCAAAAAATCAGAGCAGTAATAAGATGTTTGCGAACAAGATAAAGACAAAGACAGGATAAAAATCCAAGTGTTATCAGACCCCCTAGGCCCAAGTCCTTTTACCTAAACCACTTTCCTCTATGTTGAAACAAAATACTTAGTGGGTAGGGAGTTGGAAGAAGTATATAAATTTGTTGTCATGAGCACTACCATGGGTTTGATGTAGTTCTGCAGATCCAGCCTATGTCCCTAGAGGAAATCCTCCCTCTGGAAGCTTCTGGCCTCTGGCAGTGCTCTTCCTGAAGGATGTCCTTGAATTAAGGCTAACTACCCAGGTCCTTGTGGTTCAGGACAACTATTAGGGTCTACACCAGACTCATTTTAATAACAACTGGCCCATACAACTCCCAAATACCCTTATGACAATATAATAGTGGTCTCATCATTTGTTGCTTCAAATCATCTATTTTCTCTCATAATTGCCAGTGAAATGCTGAAGTCTGTTAAAAGATCACCTTAAAGTTATTTTATATTTTAGAGGCTAACTAATGCAAAAAAATTCATTGGTATCTGTTAAAAAAGAACTTTGGTTCCAATGAAATTACCTTCTCTAAGGCTAAATTCTGGGGTTGTCTATCATACCTGTTGCTGTGCAAGCTGGACTTGATACAACTGCTGCATATACTGCTGATAGTGCTGCTCCTGCAACTGGCGGATGAGAATTTGCTGTTGTTCGTAGTTCCCTGGATACTGTTGGGCTGCATACTGCTGGAACTGCACGGCAGTCTGGGAGTTTAAAGCTGCCATTATCTGCTGCCTAAAAACATTAAAAAATATACACTAGTCTGACTACAGGAGATTTTCTTCATAAAATAATAAAAAAAAATTTTTCTTTAATAAAAATGCCCTTATTATTTTTATAGTTTGAAACTCTTAGAAGTGACTAAGCTGGTGTTATGTATCAATCACCAAATATCCCAGCCCTAGAAGAAAGATTTAAGAAAATATATCTGGCCTCTCATTTTTCATTTAAGATTTTTCAAGGCAAATTTGGGATGAAGAACAATAAGTACATTATGATCATCACCATCACCATAATTACACTAACATTTATTGTGCCCTTACTATGTGCCACGTAATGTTCAAAGCACTTAGATGTACTAATCCATTTAGGACACAATCGCCCTAAAAGATTGTTCAATAACTTGACTGAGATTCTACCGCACGTAGATGCCAGAGCTAGGATTCAAATCCAGATAGTCTGGCTCCAGAGGCTATACTAATTCACCATGATGCTGTAACTGGATGGACTATCATTTGGGCAGAGATGTTGGCTATGGCTTCTCTACCTAAAAACATAACAAATAGTAAAACAGAGGCAAAAGAATAGGCAAAAAGTATTATTTACCCCTTACAAGAATAAATTTAAAAATCTAAGGGTCTGTAGCATTTAACTTAAAGCTGCCTTTATCAAAGGGGAAACCAATTTCTATAAACTCTTACATTTCTATTTTCTTTCATAGAGAAACCACATGCTTTATAATTGGGTTATGTGATTACTTAACAAATACCTCAAAGCCATCTATTAAGAAACAGATAAACAAGATAACAAAGCAAAATCTCATAGAATCCTAACAGAATATAACACTGACCAACCCCACCCCAAGAAAGAGCAGCATTTAGTCTCTCTCCAAAGTAGAATGAGGCCCTGGATCAGTCTGAGGCTAGCACTTTAGTTTTTTCTGAGAAACTACCTGGAAATAATACAGAGAAAGCAATGGACCCTTATGTTACCTGGTTGAATCTAACCACCATGCCACCCCTGGAACCTCAGGCCTTCTCCTGGTGTTTAACGTGTGCTAATCACTTCCTCATTATATCTACATCTCCCTTTGAAGAATTAGTTCCTTCTGAGATAACTGCTCTCACAGCTCTTACTGAATAAGATATAGTTTCAGCCTCCAAGTCCTATAATATGAACTAAGGATGGACATCAGATATATACACTGGGTCAACTATTTTCTGTCCTCAGAATTTTTACTGGGTCTCACAGATTCCAGCCAGACTCTGTTAGACACAAGGAAAAAAATCAATCACAAAAATCCAAGTTCGGATAGCCTTGCATATGCCAAAGCAGAGCAACACTTTGCATGTATCAGAAAGAATGAAACAGAGACATAAGCTAAGAGGAGACAGAGAGAACAACCAAGCAACCTCAGTTCCTGCCTCTAGTCTCTGCGATTCGCAAACTAATAACAAATCCTTCCGATATATTCTCTGACAACGGATCACTGGTAAAAATGAAAAATAGTTTGTGTTAGTCTACGTCCCAGTCACACAAATTGCAGAATTATTCTAAAACACACAATGGCAAAAATGTTAGGTAATAACACTATGGTAGCCCATTTTTCATTTTTAAATATAAGTCATACAACAAGCTTACTTTTGCTGCTCTAACCGAAGCCTTTCTTCTTCTATTCGCCTCCTCTCTTCTTCCTCCCGTCTAAGCCTTTCCTCCTCTTCTCGCCTACGTTTTTCTTCCTCTTTTTGCAGACGTTCTCTTTCTTCCTCTTCACGTCGCCTTCGCTCCTCCTCCTCCTTCCTAAAAAGACCAGAGAGAATGAACCCTACACAATGAATCTGGCTTAAAAATCACTGAAATTTAATCTCCCAGTAAAAACTGACACAAACTACCTATTTACCCACCCATCCATTCTCCATTTTTGGTAGGGGGAATTGAATTCAGAGGTGCTCTCTGAGTTATGTCCCCACCCCTTTTTATTTTGATACAGGTCCTGCCTACTCTGGCCTCAAACCTGACATCCCCCTGCCTCAATTTCCTAAATCACTGGGATTACAGGCATGTACCACTAAGCCCAGTGAAACAACCTTTTTAGAGAATGATGCAACAATCTTCTTCAAAATATGAATCCAAGCCAGGTGCAGTGGTGCACGCCTGTAATCCCAGCACTTGGGAGGCTGAGGCAGGAGAATCGCGAGTTCAAAGCCAGCCTCAGCAACTTAGTGAGGCCCTAAGCAACTCAGTGAGACCCTGTCTCTAAATAAAATACAAAACAGGGCTGGGGATGTGGCTTAGTGGTGGAGTGCCCCTGGGTTCAATCTCCAGTACCAAAAACATAACAAAAAAAAGAAGAATCCTAATAGAGCACAACACATATACTTCACTAGAAGAAACTTACATTATGAAGTGAATCTGACAATATACAAGATCACATCAAGAATATTTATTGCTGCCAGGTGTGGTGGCGCATGCCTATCATTCCAGAGACTCAGGAGACACAATTCAAGGAAAGCCTTAACAACTTAGCAAGACCCTGTATCAAAATTAAAAACTTAGAAAGGGATGGGGGGGTTAGAGAAAGGTGTCCGTCAATAAGGTACTACTTAAATCATTATGACATATCTATACCCTAAAGAATCCCCTTTAATATATACTAACAGTACTAGCAGCTTTCCCTTCATAATTCTTTAGTTTGGTTGTAGATGAATATAATAACTCACATATGCTAGTGAGAACTCTACCACTGAGTCACAACCCCAGGCCCTCCCTTCATAATTCTTGCTGTAGTTGTAATTAAGTGTATATGGTAAATTTAGCAATACATCTGATTTACTCAATAAAATATATGTTCCACATGGCTGGAAATGTAGCCCACTGGAGTGCTTGCCTAATATGCACAAGGCCCTGAGTTTACCCTTCAGTACAAAAAAGTATATGCTCCATAAGGAAACAGACTGCCTATCTCATACTACTACATCTTTAGGACTTAGCACAGTGCTGGAAAACACTCAACAAATGCATACAGAGCATGTGTGAAGCCCTGGGTTCAATCCCCAGCACTACAAAAAATAAACATGTACCTCTGAAATCTACCTAAAATATGAACACGAATAAGTACTTTTTGACAATGCTTAAGAGAAATATTGCATTATTAAAATTAGAATTTAAAAAGCAATAAATAGAGGACTAGAGCTGTAGTTCGGTGGTAGAGAGCTTGCCTAGCATGGGTGAGGCACTGGGTTCGATCCTTAGCACCACATAAAAATAAACAAAATGAAGGAACTATGTCCATCTACAACTACATTAAAAGGGGGGTGGAGCTGGGGATATAGCTCAGTTGGTAGAGTGCTTGTCTCACATGCATAAGGCCCTTGCGTTCAATCCCCAGCACCACCAAAAAAAAAAAAAAAAAAAGCAAAGCATATATATTTTCAAGGACATCATAGCTATACCTCACTGATCCAACATTACCACAGAAGGGACTTACAGTACATAAATTAATTTCCCAGTTAAAGCAATCTTATTCCATTTCCATAAGAATAAAAACTTTTCCTTTGGGTTAAAAAAAAATAGTGACTTTGGATAAGTCGTTTTTGAAAATATAATTAAGCTCTTAAACAGTAATAAATTATATCTGACGCTCTGCCCCTTGATGACTCTGGGTTATGACTACAAACATAAAAATAGTACTGTGATATAATATTTGATGGAAAAGTTCACCTGCATATTAAATAGCCTCTGACTGACATGCTTTTATAATTCTTGTGTCTATTTTCATTTTTCTCCTTTACTTTTAGGCTATATCCTCTTCTGTTATTTCTAATCCAGATTAAGGTAGGAAACCAGAGAATCAACTGTTTCTAAAGTACAATATAATCTGGCTTCATTGATTGATCTTAATTACCTAGAATTTTACGAAGCCAGAGTTGTTGATAAAAATATAACCCCTAGATAAATAAGGTGCTAACTATAATTCTAATTCACAACAGAAAATCCCCAAAACATAAACACACATTCTGCAGCTCCTTCTCCAACCCTAGAAATAATTAATAAGCCATCTGGGAGACAAAGCCAATATATATGACTACATAAGGTCCAGCATATAGTGGCTGAAAAACATGAAATGGAGTATGAATATTCTAAAAGCTCATGAGAGGCAGTAGCAAAGGGTATATAAGACCTAAGGATAAGGAGGAAGGTGTGGTTGAGTTTATGATGGAGTTTATAGTGTAATAAGACAAAAGAAATACTGCCATGACAGATGGGAAATAATTTAAAAGGTACAGCCAGAAGGAAGCAGCGTCCCTCAAAACTGAGGTTAAATACCTGTTCACATAAGGAAGTTTGAACAACTGCCATTAAAAACGGGGACTGACAGGAAGACACATGGAAAGATACTCCATAAAGCAAAAGTATCAGCATACTGGCTATACAAGAGTAAAATAGTATCCATGCTCTCAAAAGTCACCTTTTTTTTTCTTGCTCTTCCTTCTCTATTTTGTGGGATGCAACATACGTTGAAAAGAGATGGCAACACCTATTTAAGAGCTTGACAAACTCTACCATGGCATCCTCTTTAGACATGTTTCCCAGGGCCGCCCATTCTCTCCTATAAAGAATAATAAGAAAAGTTACCTCCCTTTAACAGAATAAGAACCTGATTTAATTTAAGCCTAAATGTGAAAATGTTTCAAATATAACTAAAAGAATGATTCTAATAAAAACAAAAGGTTCAAAACTCCCAAGTTTCAACAATCATGTATTAACTTAATAAATCACGCCACATAGAATCCAAAATTTAACTTCATTGCTGTTAATTCCCATATGATGAAAAGTTGTCTACCTTTTATTTTCCTTACATCATATATTAGCCTTAACTGAACAGAATACTTGGTGTATTCTTTTGTGGCACAGCTCTATACATATCTCAATAAGGACATCAATTACTATGTATCACAAAGGGCTGTTTTTGAAAATGTACTTGTCTTATATTCATAATCAGATAAGAAAACATCAATATTTAGACATAAACATCTCCAAGACAAAAACATAATTTATATCTGAAGACTCCAGAAGTTACAAGAAAAATGCTTCAGGTCTTAAACTAACAGGCCAGTTATTTGCATCTTAACCAATTTACATGCACCCTCTCCCAACACTGTTCTTATTACATTTACTATACAACAAAACACTGTTACCTCCTGTCATTCCCCAACACATCAAAGAATCCAACTTCAGGACAAGTGTCTGGATTATATGGGCCCATAAGAACCTGCTTATGCAGTGCCACAAGCTTCAGTTTTTCTTCATAAGTTGGATGAAAGGCTTTGCCATCCTTTTCTATAACCAAAAAGAAATACAAAGGAAACAATTAGCACTGACAAAATACATAATTTCCAGTACTATATACTGAAGCTTTGTTATAAGGTATGTCACAAATTGCCATTAATAGATGTAAAAACTATTAAATGCTTTATAAAATGCTGAATTATTTCTTTTAATTAAGACAACTACCAATATTTATGTCAAAGTTACTATAGAGTAAGTGTAGTAACACTGCAGCATCTGTCAAGATGCAGTGAAGTACACATTAATAAATGTACCACTTAACACTTTTTACACATATTAAAAATAAATGTGCTAGTCAGGCAGGGTGGCACACACCTATAATCCCAGCAACTCAGGAGACTAAGGGCCTAAGCAACTTAGTGAGACCCTGTCTCAAATTAAAAAATAAAAAGGCTAGGGAAGTGGCTCAGTGGTTAAGCACTCCTGGGTTCAATCCCTGGGGCCAAAAAACAAAACAACTACATACAACAATCTTTTTTTGTTGATTTTGGTACTGAGGATTGAAATCAGGGGCAGTCTGCCACTGACATACATCCCCAGACCTTTTTTGTAATTTTTAATTCTGTGGATCTTGCTATGTTACTGACCCTAGACTTAAACTTGTGATCCTCCTACCTCAGCCTTCTGAGTTGTTGGATTTAGGCATGCGCCACCATATTTGGCTACAACAAACATTTTTTTAAATGATTTTTAAAAATAAGTTTACATCAATCACTTTTAATATTATTAAGCATAACAGGGTACATACAGTGTAAAAGGCTGTATTCAAAACATATCTACCTACTGAAACCGTCATGATATGGTACAAGGAACTCTGAAATCAGCTTGGTTAATTTTATTTATTTGGCGGGAGGGTACCAGGTATTGAACTCAGAGGCACTCGACCACTGAGCCACATCCCCAGTCCTATTTTGTATTTTATTTAGAGACAGGGTCTCACTGAGTTGTTTAGTGCCTCACCATTGCTGAGACTGGCTTTGAACTTGCAAACCTCCTGCCTCAGCCTCCCAAACTGCTGAGATTACAGGTGTGTGCTACTGCGCCCTGCAGCCTGGTTAATTTTAAATCTCATCTCACACTTTCAAGAGATTCCAGTTAACCCCTCTGTGTTCATTGAGAAAGTGAGGGTCAAACTGTTGCTTCTAACGTAGCAGGATATTATTATTAACAATAACGATTACATCTTTTGCCTTCTTTCATATTATGGTTATCTCTGGCAGGCTTCCAACCAGACAATCAAGACTGAAACCAGCTCTGAGTACAGTAGCACACACCTGTCATCCCAAGACTTGGAAGGCTGAAATTGGAGGACTATAAATTTTAAGTTCAGTCATAAAAAAATAACTTAATCCCCAGCACCAATACATAAATGAATAAATAAACTAATTAATTTAATAAAAAAGAATGAAGCCAGTTTGACCTGGGAAGATTTAACCTCCACCAACATTCAAAAGCTTTATAAAACTGGGCGTGGGTAAAATGGGAAATTTTTAAAGAATACTATTTCTTTGATAAAAAGAAACATTAATTATCCCAAATTTCAATAAAGGTAAAGTAGTATATACTGATGACACACTTAATTCATTTATATAGGAATGACCAAAATAAAATCACCTAATAAGAAAAGAAAAATAAGTTATAAAATATGAACAGGAAACTTGGAAAGATACAAAAGTTGACAATAAATATGCAAAAGGATATTCAATTTCACTAGTTAAGAAAATAGAAATTTGCTGGGTATGGTAGTGCACACCTGTAATCCCAGCAGCTTGGGAGGCTCAGGCAGGAGGATCACAAGTTCAAAGCCAGCCTCAGAAAAAGCAAGGTACTAAGCAACTCAGTGAGATCCTGTCTCTAAATAAAATACAAAACAGGGCTGGGGATGTGGCTCAGTGGTCAAGTGTCCCTGAGTTCAATCCCCAGTACCCCCCCCCAAAAAAAAAGAAAGAAAAAAATAGAAATTTAAAAATTATGAGATACCAAGACTCCCTCCTCCCATCAGATAAAAAAAAGGCAACATTCAAAGTTGGTAAGAGGACAAACAAGGATCCACTCATACTAATGTTGAAAGTATAAACTGTTAAAGTTATCCTGATCAACAATTTGGTAATGTATTTCAAAATTATAAATGTGCATACCCTACGATCCACTAATTTCTATTTTTATTATATAGTCTTGATAAGTACTCCCAAATCTATAGAAGGAAACAGATGTAAGAATTCACTGCAGCACTGTTACTAGAAACAAATTAAAAGTTTATCAATAACAGTCCAGTGAAATACTGTGGTATATGCAGACGATGGTATAAGTGAAGCAGTTACAATTATTAAGCAAAAAAAGGCAAGCAGCAGAAAACTACACATAATCATAGCACCAATGTGTTTGATCATTTCTACATACTCTCTACACACACATATACTTTAACATCTCTAAAGTGAGATTATGTTTTACAATGTTTATTTTAGTTATAAACTGGCAGTTTTATTTTCTTATGCCCCACTCACCCACCTTGGCAGTGCTGGGGAATCAAACTTAAGAGAATTCAGGACCTTGTACATGCTAGGCAAGCCCTCTACCCTAAGCCACAGGCCCAGCCAGTTTTTTCTTTTTTAATGGCACCTAAGGTAAGTCTTAGAATTGATGAAGTACAACCTGTTAGGCACACCTAACATTAGTGTAAATGCAAAGAAAAAGATCTAGATGAAGCCACACTAAAAAGATGAAAATAAAAGTGGGAGGAAGCAGGAATTAGAAGTGGTCACAGAGAATTGAAGTCTTCTTACAACATTTAATCTTTCAAAGGAAAATACCTAGAAGAACAAACTAAACAGTTAAGAAGTACTGCCTCTGGAAAGTGACTGGCAACATTGAAGGGTGGAAACTGAACAAGTTTCCCCATTCACACTACATGAAAAATTTTTAAGCAGAAACTCATCTGATACTTAGGGAAATTTTTTTTCATCTTTCTTTTTTGGTACTAGGGATTGAACCCAGTGTCGCTGATCTACACCCCAGTACTTTTTTATTTATTTTTGTATCAGGGATTGAACTCAGAGGCACTCAACCATTGAGCCACATTCCCCAGCCCTATTTTGTATTTTATTTAGAGACAGGGTCTCACTGAGTTGCTTAGCACCTCACCATTGCTAAGGTGAACTTGCAATCCTTCTGTCTCAGCCTCCAGAGCCTCAGGGATTACAAGCGTGCATGTATCACTGCACCTGGCTCCAGTACCTTTTTCTTTTTTTTTTTCATATAGGGTCTTGCTAAATTGCTGAAACTGGCCTTGAACTTGTGATCCTCCTGCCTCAGCCTCCCAACTTGTGAGATTACAGGTATACAACACACCTGACAACCAGACAGTTTGGTCATTTAAAAAATATTTATTCAGCCGGGCGTGGTGACGCACGCCTGTAATCCAAGCGACTTGGTAGTCTGAGTCAGGAGCATCGCAAGTTCAAAGCCAGCCTCAGCAACTTAGCGAGGCCCTTAGCAACTCAGTGAGACCCTGTATCTAAATAAAATACAAAATAGGGCTGGGGATGTGGCTCAGTGGCCAGGTGTCCCTGAGTTCAATCCCTGGTTACAAAAAAAAATATATGTGTGTGTGTGTGTGTGTGTGTGTGTGTGTGTGTATATATATATATATATATATATATATATTTATCCAAGTCAGGGGTGTATTTTGTATGTATGTATCTATCTATCTATCTATCTGTACACACTTTTTTTTGGTAGTACGGGGATTAAACAGGGCACTCTGCCACTGAGCAACATCCCCAGACCTTTTTTTTTTTTTTTCCCAGTTTATTTTGGGATAGGGTCTCACTAAATTGCCCAGGCTGGTCTCAAACTTGTAATCCTCCTGCCCCAGTCTCCTGATTTGATGGGATTATAGATGTATGCCACCACACCTAGCTGTGTATGTGTGTTTATCTGTGTGTGAATATACACACACACACACACACACACACACATAATAGAACAAACTGTAACAAAATTCAAAATTATACTGAGATAAAGGAAAGATTTTAGTTTACTTCTGACAGAAAAAAAAAAAGTAATAAAGTAGACTTGTTACAACTCCTTAGATTAGGAGAGGAGTTCTGCTAAATTCCAGCCCAGTATAAAGGAAAAGAAATTATAGTTTATGAAACCAAAATACACCTTGATGTTACCTTTTATGTGAAAACCAACAAGCCTAAAAGAACCATTCTTTATTTCATTCTCTTCCCAATGAAATCTCTCTGAAATACAACCTTGAAAATTTATAGCAACAAAAATGGTATTACAACTGTTTCCTGATACACTACTTTTTTAAAAAGAGAAAAAAATCTACTCAACCATAATACAATGCTTGGATTATATTAATCTACTGAACAGCCTATACAGGTATTGAAATGATTATTACAGGGCCTTTGATAAGGCCAATTATAACACAGAGAACATACTGATAACAAATTAAGTAAGTAAAATGGAAAATTATGTACTACACGTTTGACAATGCAAAATGCCTACAATGTGAGCAGATACCCAGGGAGAAAATAGAAAGATATAATTTTTATAATTTGGGAAAGTGGATACACTTACAGATCATTCTTTTAAAAACTGCAATATTTTTCTAACAAAATTAGCTAGACGGAACTCTATTCTAAGATGTTGTCAGGTTGTTAAAATATGTAAAGGAATAGTGGCTACTAATTGTACTACTTACCAAAAAGATTATCTCCAATTCAAAAGCATTCATTCCATTCATCTTAAATTTAGACACATGAATAACCAAAGTTTTCTCTTTTCCTCCCTCCCTCCTTCCTTCCTTCTTTCTTTTCTCTCTCTCCCTCTCTCCCTCCTCCCTCCCTCCTCTCTTTCTCTTTCTCTTTCTCTTTCTTTCTCTTTCTCTTCCTTTCCTTTCCTTTCCTTTCCTTTCTTCCTTTCTTTCTTTCTTTCTCTTTCTTTCTGTATTGGGGATTGAACTCAGAGGTGCTCTGCCCCTGAGCTACATCTCTAGCCCTTTTTCTTTTGAGAAAGGCTCTAAATTACCCAGGTTGGCCTTGACCTTGCCCTCCTCCTGATTCAGTCTCCAGAGTAGCTATGATTATAGGCATGTGTCACTGGTGCCTGCCTTAGGTTTTGTTGCTTAAAGTAAAAAAGGCCTTAATCTATGTTATTTTATCTTGAACCTTATAAAAGAAAAAAGTGCCTGCTGTTGATTCAAGAAAAAATGGTGTAGTCAGCCTGAAAATGATGAGGATAAAGTATTTTCACCTTTTCTTAAAAAAAGTATAAATTTGATGAAAATGGTGTTATTAACCTAAATAAATGTCAATAAAGATAAAATCAGGGCTAGGGATGTGGCTCAGTGGTAGAGTGCTTGTCCCAGGTTCTATCCCCAAGCACTGCAAAAATAAAAAATAAACAATATATATAAATAAGATAAAATCAGATGGAATCTTCATTCTCTGGAAGACCAATCACTTTTCAGATTGGTCAAATAACAGCAATTTTCAAACATACATTCTTTTTATGGTAGAGAGATGATATGAGACAGGATTAGTGGGCATGAAATTTTTTTCTTAATCTACAACCACCATAAAAGTTATTTGTAAGCCGGGCGTGGTGGCGCACGCCTGTAATCCAAGCGACTTGGGAGGCTGAGTCAGGAGGATCACAAGTTCAAAGCCAGCCTCAGCAACTTAGCGAGGCCCTAAGCAACTCAGTGAGACCCTGTCTCTAAATAAAATACAAAATAGGACTGAGGATGTGGCTCAGTGGTGGAGGGTCCCTGAGTTCAATCCCCAGTACCAAAAAAAAAAAGAAGTTACAGAGCTATTTTTCAGATGCAAGAGTGAAAACGTGCTTATTCTGATCAATGAGAAAGAAGTACTTGTTACCTTAAGAAGCATGACTGCAAATGCCCTTCTCAACAGAACTGAGATCACTAGCTGACATTTGTCCAGCAACAACCATAACAAAATTCACTTCCATTTCTATAAAACTGAAAACCAGTAATAGGTTAAAGATCTATTACACCTAAAGGAGACTGACTAAAAGCCCCTAAAGCCTGATGAACTAGCCCAACTCCTCCCACAGCTCCCCATTCCCGGTGCTGGGGATCAAATCCAGGATCACAGCTAATTTTTTTTAATGAAGCCTACAAGTTAAAAATGATTTTTACCTTTTTTAAAGGGTTATGAAAAAACAAAAAGCAAAAAACATAAAACAAAGCATATGCAATATTCACCATGTATCCTCAAGCCCTAAAGTGTTTACTATCTGACCTGTTACAGGGAAAGTTTGTTCACCCTAGACTACAGGTAGAAGCAAATTCAAAGGGCCAGAATGATTTCCAGGAAGTTTAAAAAATGTAAATATAATTAAAAGATTAGAAAATATGCAAATAAAACTTCCAGTTAAATGTAATAGCCTGAACACACATAATAACCTCTGATCCTCAATGAAATCCCACTAAAAGAAATAAATAAGCCAATTTAGAGAACCCTGAAAAAGTTCAGAAACCAAAGGTACTAGATTCTTTAAAAACTGGAATTTGTGGGCTGGGGATATAGCTCAGTTGGTACAGTGCTTGCCTTGCAAGCACAAGGCCCTGGGTGTTCAATCCCCAGCACAGCAAAAAAAATAAATAAATAAAAATTAAAAAAAAAAAAAAACCTGGAATTTGTTTTAAAGTCTGTGTAAGAAGCACAGTAAGAGCCACTATCCCCTCCATTGTGTATGATAACCCCAAACAGGCAAATGGTTACTTTATCCCTACTTCTGCAGCGGGCTCTATATTTGCTAGAGAAAAAGGAATCATTCCCAGTCTAGACTTTGGTGCCCAATCAATCAAATGTGACAGTAAAACAGAAATTTTTAGAAAGGCGTGGTTTCAAAAACTGTAATCCCCATGCACTCTCTTCTCAAAAAGCTATTGGGGGCATGCATTTCCAATGTACCCACAGTAAATAGCAATGATTCGGGTAAAAAGGAATTCCACAGAACAGAAAGGTAACAGTAATCAGTTTCCAGGATGACAGATGGGCAGTAGAAAAATCAGACTGAATTTAAGGGCAAAAAAGAGATGTCTTTTCTTTTTTAACAGATCTTAATTGGTTTTATTTTTTTAAATATTTTTTAGTTGTAGACACAATACTTTCATTTTTATTTTTATGTGGTGCTGAGCATAGAACCCAATGCACCCAATGCCTCCCATGTGCTTAGGCAAGCACTCTACCACTGAGTTACAACCCCAGTCCTTGGCTTTATTTGTGATTCTAGAGTCAGAAGTATGTCCTGGGCTGAGGATGCGGCTCAGTGGTAGAGCACTTGCCTAGCAGTGTGAGGCACTGGGTTTGAATCTCAGCACCACATACAAATAAATAAATAAAGGTTCATCAACAATAAAAATATTAAAAAAAAAGAAGTATGTCCTGATGTTTAAAAAAAAATTAAGTTAACTTGAGGACAAAGAAAATTAAGTAATTGTCTTCACATGAAAAACAAGTTTGTTCAAGAACCAAAATGCAATCAAAATATGTTCCGTCCCAGCTATGAATAATATAAACAGTCAACACTAATTCAATCATAATTAATTATTAAGTATGATATAGAGTTAGGACACATACAAAATTTGTCCTATGACCCTTCCTTTCTTTTACTGGGGATTGAACCCAGGAATTTTAACCACTGAATTACATCCCTAGCCTGTTTTTTTTTTTAATTGTGAAAGAGGGTCTTACTAAGTCACTTGGGGTCTCACAAAGTTGCTGAGGCTGGCCTCAAACTTGTGATCCTCCTGCCTCAGCCTCCCAAGTTGCTGGGATTACAGGTGTGCGCCACCATACCCGGTAGAAAATAAACTTTAAGTAAAACCCATTCCTTGCTAAAATTAAACTCATATTAAAATTAAAACACATCTTCCCATTATTGAATTGAGAAAAAGCCTAATTCACAAATTCTTATACTATTTAAAAGAAAAGAAACATATAGTGCAGTATTCCTGACTCAATGAATATGAAACACTTTGGAAATTACTTAGCATGTACTAAATAATAAAAGTTTAAGACTTCCTCCCCATTAATTCAACACATCCACAATCAACTTTTGGCAATTTTTCCTTTTCAACAACAAATGCAGCTGCCAATTGTCAGGTACTGTTAAGAAAATGTGTATATATGTGCCTGGGTATATATGTATAATTTTTTATAATTCTTACAACAACCATTTGAGAAATGAAGGCACAAAATGCTTAAACAATTAAACAGCTGAGGCAGGAAAAACACCCAGGTAGTACTGACTCCAGTGCTCACCTTCTAAATACTGAGTCACTGTGGCTCTCAACAGTGACAAAAGTAAACATCTTTCTGGGTGTTGGCTACATGAGTGTGTCCATTTTGTGAAAATTCAGGAAGCTATACACTTGGTATCTGTGCACTTTTCTGCATGTACAATACAGGAAAGGTTTCAAGCAAATTTCAAATCTTTTACGTTAAAAAATACGCACGAAGCCAGGGGCAGTGGTTCACACCTGTAATCCCACTGACTTGGGAGGCTGAGGCAGGACAATAGCCAAGTTCAAGGCCAGGCTCAGCAACTTACAAGGTCCTATGCAACTTCCTGAGACCCTGTTTCAAAATGAAAAATTAATAGGGCTGGGAATGTAACTCAGTGGTAAAGAGTCCCTGGGTTCAACTCTCCATATGAAACACACACACACACACACACACACACACACACACCTGAGCTCAGTCAATGAAAAATTTCAGTTCATCTCAAATTTAATATGAACATGGTGGCTATAATTTTTTATCTTGCAATTGTCTCTTAGGTCTATACATCCTCCTATACGATAACACACTTGTATCTAAAAGTAAAGACAATAAATAAAGAAGGGGAAAATAAATCCAAAATTTAATACAGCTTCATAGTAAAAAACTTGAAATTATCTGAGGCTGATTCACCTGACTCTAGGAAGTGCATGCTAATTTTGTGTAAGTTACCAATAAATAAATGATAGTTGTACAGTATTTTAAAACTTTAATAAGGATAGTTCTTATAGATGCATATACTTAAAGACCACAGAAAATGGAACCATTTCATCCATCCTTATGATGCCATTGTTAATATATAATTCTCTGCTAGTATATAGCATATCTAGTATAATCAACAGCAAAGCTAGCAGAAAAACATTAACTATCCCATAAAGAAACCAAGTCTAAGATATAAGTCCTTCCAGATCCAAGTTAGCCTTTTTTTAATATCATACCCTCAAAAGCACTCCCCCCTCACAGCAACCTCCCCAGATATGTCTACTGAAATAATGACCAAACCAGTTAGCAATGAACATCCACTCCTATCACTAAGATTATTGTTTTTTAAATGGCATTTTCCACTCAAAGGAACCATATCCCCTGAGAAATGGCCAATTCCTCCTGAGGCAAGACATGTATAAGATAAGCCTGGAACATCTCATACCTGAAAGCAAAGAAGTTATAGAAGATTATTAGAGTCCTACCAAAGGAAGTCCAGAACCAATTTTAAAATCATATAACACTGCTGGGTGCAATAGCACACGCCTGTAATCCCAAAGGCTTGGGAAGTTAAGGCAGGAGGATCCCAAGTTTGAGGCCAATCTCAGCAACTTAGCAAGACCCTGTCTCAAAATAAAATATAAAAAGGGCTAAGTATATAGCTCAGTGATTAAGCACCCCTGGGTTCAATCCCAGGTACAAAAAAAAAAAAAAAAAAAAGGTACAACACACACACACCTGTAATCCCAGCTACCTGGGAGGCTGAGGGAGGAGGATTCCAAGTTCCAGGACAGCCTCAGCAACTTGGAAAGACCCTGTCTCAAAATAAACATGAAAAGGGCTGGGGGTGTAGCTCAATAAAAGGGCACTTGCCTGCCATGCATGAGGTCCTGGGTTCAAGCTCCACTACAAAGGAAGGAAGGAAGGAAGGAAGGAAGGAAGGAAGGAAGGACGGACGGACCGAAGGAAGTAGGTAGGTAGGTAGGTAGGTAGGTACAATTTACCACTTGCCCAAGATGGTATAATTTGAGCATCAATAAGAATTATCAAGAAGAAAAAATAAATAAAAATCACATGTGTAAAGGCATGAGCATTTCATGACAAAAAAAAGGTGTGACTTTTTGAGGCTGCTAGGGGGAAAATTCATTATTTTGAAAACTAGTAAATAGAGGGAAACAAGTATTTATCTTTCCTATTTGAACTCCACCCTAAATCAAACAGTATATGAAGAAAGGTATTTTAGTGGAGGACAAATAAAACATCACCATTTAAAAATCCTTAATAAACAGATCCAGACATTATCAATGGCCTTAATATCACAAAAGAAGACACAACATTATTTGCTTCAAGGAAGAATACACACAACACAAAGTAGTCTTGCCAGAAAACCAGAACCTGAATCTGTACTATCCAACTTTAGGAAATATAGAGATGAAAAAATATTTTAAGCCATATGGATGCAATCAACAAAGTCTAGGGCTGGGGATGTGGCTCAGTGGTAGAGCACTCGCCTAGTATGCCCTGGGTTCGATCCAGCACCACATAAAAAAACAAAGGTACTATATCCACCTACAACTAAAACAAAATATTAAACACACACACACACACACACACACACACACACACACACAATATACTGAACCACCCAGTTTCTTTTTGTTTTGTGGTACTATGGACTGAACCCAAGGGTGCTTTACCACTGAGCTACATTTGAAGTTTTATATTTTGAGACAGGATCTCACTAAGTTGCTAAGGGTCTTGCTAAATTACTGAGGCTGGCTCAAATTTGTGATCCTCCTGCTTCAGTCTCCCAAGTCCCTGTGATGACAGGCATGTACCACGGGTGACCAATTCCCGCAACAAAAAAAATGTAAAGGTAATAAAGGATGGATGTATAGATCTTAACTGAAACATCATTAAATAAACTGTTCAACAAATTGTTATGAAACTGGAAATTTTATCCCTTGACTAGACATGTGATACTAAAGAATTATAACTTTAAAATTTCTCTCTGTGTGATAATGGAATTGTAGTCAGTTTTTAAAAGAAGTCTTTGCCAGGGATTATGACACACACCTATAATCTTAGTTAACTAGGGGGCTGAGGCAGGAGGATTTCAAGTTCAAGGCCAGCCTCAACAACTTAGCAAGACATTGTTTCAAAATAAAAAATAAAAAAGCCATGTGATATAGAGTGTTCCTGTGCTCAGTCCCTAATACCACAAAATAAAACAAAAAAAGGAATCTTCATCTTTTAAAGATAATTAAATATTTACATGACTTGGGAAATAAATGGAGCAAGTCTGGTATTCACTGCACCATTTTGCCTTTTTTTGTGTATGCTTGAAATTCTCCATAATAAAAAGTTAAAATAAGATTTAAATTTTAAAAATTAAACTTTAGGACTGGGGTTGTGGCTCAGTGGTAGAACACTCACGTAGCATGTGTGAGGCCCTGGGTTTGATCCTCAGCACCACATAAAAAAATAAAGGTATTGTGTCCACCTACAACTAAAAAATATTTTAAAAATTAAACTTTAAAACGTCACATCTATTGGGCCGGGGATATAGCTCAGTTGGTAGAGTGCCTGCCTTGCAATCACAAGGCCCTGAGTTCAATCCCTAGCACCGCTAACGACGAGATCGGAAAAAAAAGCGACACATCTTTTTATTTTATAATAGTAACCATTACATTAGCTAAATGCAAGCCTCCCAAAAGGTCTAACATATTAGTAGAAATGAGATTTAGCAATAACAGGACTCATTTTTTTTGGGGGGGGGGGTGCTGCTAGGGATTGAACCAGGACCTTCCTTGCTCAAGTTGTGTGTGCTTTACCACTGAGCTACAATTTGTTAGTTCATTTAAATAAGGTTTCAAATAAGATCTACACCTTTTCCACCACTTTTTTCCTATACATGTTATTCATTGAGGAAATTGGGCACCCAGAGTGCCTGCCTATAATCCCAAAGACTTGGGAGGCTGAGGCAGGACTCATTTTTGATGGGTACATTTACTGAAGTCCTTTAGGATTTCTCCCTCAATGCATTCAAATTTTCAAAGCCAAAAGCAATGTTATTTAGGAATTCTCTCACACTTATTTTACAGACATCTGGGGCTTTCTAGAACATGATCATGTTTAGAAAACCAACTAGGATCTTTCCATTTAGCCCTTTATATTTTCACGTAAATATATTGAAGAAGTTCCAAAATGTGATAAGGCATCTAACTAGCTAGGTTGTTTTGAATATTCTCTTCAGCGTATCACCAGAAAACAGAGGTTCTATTTGTTTTTATCTCCTGTGGTGCAAAGAACTGTCTTTGGAATCAGACAGACCGAGAACCAAACTCGTCTTACAAATAAAAACTGAGCTTGGAGTGGTGGCACATGTCTGTAATCTCACGCATTAGGGAGACTGAGACAGAATAACAAGTTTGAGCCCAGCCTCAGCAACTTAGGAAAGAAAACCCACAGCAACTTAGGGAGACACTCAAAATTAAATAAGGGGGTTTTAAAAGGGCTGGGGATGTGGCTCAGTAGTATGACCTTGGGTTTAATCCTCTGTTACCCCCGTCAAGCTAAAAAAAAAAAAAAAAAATAGAATTAATTTTGTAAAAAGTTTTTTTTTAGCCGTGGGCAAACCTTTATTTTAATTAATTTCTTTCTTTATATGTGGTGCTAAGAATCAAACCCAGTGCCTCACACTAGGCAAGCACTCTATCACTGAGCCACACAGTCCCTAGAATTAAATTTTTTAAAAGGCTGGGGATGTAGTTCAGTGGTGAAGGACCCCAGGGTTCAACCCCCAGTGCCAAAATAATAACCACTGAATGAATGGCCCAGCAGGTTCCTCACACAAGAAATGGGAATTACACCTTCACAAAAGGGCACAGGAAAATTAAACAAAATAGCATGTATACAACTTTCACCATAGTACCTGATATTTAGTGAACATCTGCTCAACATATTGGCAATCACTAATTTGGAATTTTAAGTTAATGCAACCAACCTAACAACTTAATGTAATGTTGCAATAAAGTATTAGAGAAGGAAAAATCTACTCCTTCACAAGAACTCTAAAAACCCAAACTTCATCCAACACATATAAAAGCTATATGCTCTGGGTCTTTAAAAAGAGAAGAAAACTCAATTTTGCTAAAATTGAATTAGGTCAACTTTGCTCACCCTTTAAAAACCTTCAGTGGTTCTTCACCATATGATGAAAAAAAAGACAAACTATTTACAATGGCATTCAACTCCTATTAGGATCTGAATTAAACTTACTTTTTTTTTTTTTTTTTTGCAGTGCTGGGGATTGAACTCAGGGCCTTGTGCTTGCAAGGCAGGCACTCTACTAAACTTACCTTTAATCCAGCTCTCTCCACCAAACTACTTTCTATGTGCCACTTCCCAGACATACATGCCTTGTCCATTCAGGGTTTCTGGCCTTCCCAACTTAATGAAATGGCACCACCCTCTCAATCCTTCACACAGTTGTCCCTGAGTCTTTAAAACCTCTTTGGGACTCACAGGTCCTTATAGCAAAAAGGAATGTACTATTCACTTATAGTGGTAACCTAACTTAAAATATTATCCCTAATAAGGATGCAATAATGCCTACAACTGAGATGGTAAAACACTAACTTACATTTACCTGTACCTCCACCTATTATTTCACTTGTTTTTTTGTTTTGTCATGCTGGGGACTAAACCCAGGGCCTTGTGCACGTGAGGCAAGCACTCTACCAACTGAGCTATATACCCACTCCTTCACTTGTTTATTCCTTCTGTGCAGTCCTGGGGATGGAACCCAGGTTTTTACACATGCTAGGCAAATGCACTGACCTACACCCCAGACTATATTATTTAACTTTTTACCTTGACAAAATTAAGAGGGTAGTTGACAAATAGACTCAATCATTGGCCTATGACCACTGTGACCAGATTAGAACTAGAAACAGGGTTCCTGATTCCCAATCCAAATTATTTTCAATGGAAAATTATATTCATGCTTTCAAGATTCACAATTATTCCACAGAATATAAAATGTCATGTTATCTTTAATTTTTATCAGATACTAGTACAAAACTACTACTTTGCAAGACTGATAAACATATCAAGTATTTTGTTAGGGAAAAAAATACATTTTGGCAGCACTAATTGGCTCACCACACTTTCCATAATTCTTCTGATTACTTTTAAATTTTTCAATTAGCATCTCATATACTGAAAGTATCTTCACTGCTACCTGATGTAATGATCCATGCAGAAAGGTAGCTTTTAATTGCTAAACAGCTACTTCTCTTTTTAAGTACTTGGATACTGCTTTGAAAACTTAAGAAATGAGTGAACCATATCTACCAAGGAAGCTTCTGTCACTAAGATGACTGATAACTAGGCTCCCCAAATTATGGATTCCCCTAAGATTTCTACCACTCAATAAAATAATGTTAAGTTTAGATCACTAAAACTTAAATCTGAAATATCAAACTTATCTAATCCAGATCCATTTATATATATGAAACTAGGTCTGAGAGTTAATTGCCTAAGAGTTTACAAGAACTACAATCCAGAGGTTCCTGACTCTCGAGGCAATGCTATATTGCCCTTCCCTCCCTGCCCTGTACCTTATACAGTATTTCAGTCTTTCAGAGTAGATGTTACGCCCCATGTAGTGGCGCACACCTGTAATCCAAGTGATTCGGGAGGCTGAGTCAGAAGGATCACGAGTTCAAAGCCAGCCTCAGCAACTTAGCGAGGTCCTAAGCAACTCAGTGAGACCCTGACTCTAAATAAAATACAAAATAGGGCTGGGGATATGGTTCAGTGGCCGAGTGCGTTCAATCCCCGGTTCAAAAAAACAAAAAACAAAAAAACAAAATAGTTACTACTATTTCTAAATAAGACAGGCTAAAAAGATGAAGTTTCCCATTTTGTTGTTAGTCATGTGGCAAAAGCAAAAAAAGTTGATTCCTTTGTACTCTAAGTCTCTGCTACAATATACTTGATTGGAAAAATAAATTCCAAGAACAAAATTTTAAAGTAGAACACAGCTTCATGAATTGTACAGAAACCACTAGATTTGTATATAAGTGGTAATATATCATACCACAGCAAACACTAAATTCAAGCCAGTGACCTAAGGGGTCAAGTGATCCAAACTCCATTAGCCATTACCAATTCCCCCAAGCTAGCCAGTACATGAGAGCTGAATTCATTGTGTCAAGACAAAGAAAAGTTCAAGGGTAAACTTTTTAATAAAAAATGCAATGGATGTGGAATGACCAAATGTTTTGGATGATTTATAAAAGAGAAACTTCACTAGTCTGCACAATTAAAAAGTTATATTGAGAGAACATATATATCTTTAACATGTATCACTAAGGTGAAATACTCAACTTCAGCTGTAAAATGTGTACTTTGAAAGGTACTCCCTCTGGGAAAACTGTCATAAATATGCTGTTCTGGAATGCACGTGGAACCTAGCAACCACTTTTTAAAAGTTTCATTGGATCTCTCTCCCTGTCCTGCACCCAAGACATAAATATCTTTAAGAATCATACTAACAGTCATCAGTCTTTCCTACTGACAAAACCTTTGACTGGTCTCCACCATTTGACCAAGTGAATCACCCACTTTAAGTAAGTAAGTAAATAAATAAACACTGCACACCACAATCTTGTTCTAAAACAAGAGACATTTAACAATTAATTATGGGGGGGAGTAGGGGAAGAATGGAGGAAGGATAGATTGTATAGAGGAAAGTAAGGGGAGGGGGTGGGGAGGAAAGACAATAGAATGTGACAAACATCATTGTACTATGTATATGTATGAATACGCAAATGGTGTGATTCTACTTTGTATACAACCAGAAAAACGATAGTTGTACTCCATTTGTGTACATTGACCAAAAATTAATAATTAATTAATTTGAGAGGCACAGAGGGTCCTTTAAGCCTTTACTGAGAATTCACTCTTTCACACTGGTTACAGGATAAAATTTTAACCATTTAGAAGCTACTACAACATAGTCCTCAGAATTTGACAAGCTGGAATGCATAAATGAGCTTAACACTAACTTTTTCCTCTCCCACATCAATACTGTCAGGGGACCATGTTCTGTAGTTCCCCAAAACGGCTGGAAGTGATATGTGTGTGGGACCTTTTGAAAAATTTCTTCCACAATAGGAAAAGGGTAAAAGTCGGTGGCGTCCTATGTGGCAAACCATGGGAAACAGGAAAAGGAAAAAGTCGGTAAAGAAATAAAGCAATCCCAGAATAGGATCCTCTGGGAGAGAGGTTTCATTCTTCCATCCTGGCTCACGGACACCGGAGACGCTAAATCAGGTAAAATGCCCTGGTAACCCAGGGGTGGCGGGACTCGACTGCTAAAGCAAGGTTCCAGGCCCCTCAGGGGTGTGACCTAGTCCAAGCTGAGAGTGACAAACTTCGGGTACCCCCAAGGACGGAGCCCGGCTCGGGTCACCGGGCCTACCACGGGTGGTAGGAATGAGACTGGTCCGGTCACCCTGGGGACCACAGCCCTGGCTCCCGGTGCCGGGCAGAGGAGGTGGGAGTGGGGGCGGCGCGGCTCACCTCTGAAGAAGCGCAGAGCCAGGCCGTACAGCTCCTCCAGGCCGAAGCCCCAGCGCTGCTCCAGTCGCCGCGCCTCCTCCGCCGCGCCCCCAGCCGCCGCCTCCCCGGGCTCCGGCTGCTCACCGGCGGCGCCCGGGCCCCGGCCCGATCCAGGAGGCGAGGGTGGCGGCAGCGGCGGCGGCGGCAGCAGCGGAGCGCCCTCCGCAGTGGGCCGCTCCTCCGGATCCGGACTAAGCGTGAGGCCGTCAACCGACACCTCAAGTCTCTCTGCGTTCAGCACCGCCGCCATCTCCGGCTGCTGCGCCTCCTCAGCGGGGACAGGCGGCGGCCACGTATCGACTTCCTGCTGACCTCTGACCTCCGCTTGCCGACACCGGAACTTCCGGTGCTAAGGAGGCTCCAGGGCTCCCCGAGAGGGGCTGAGGCCTGCTGCCCCGCCCCCTCCGGAACCGTCGATCACGCCCCCTCCGCGACCACCCTCCATCGTCTCAGGTCCGGCTGGTCTCCACCGCCCCTCCCTGCCATCACCCGGGCACTCTCGGATTCCAGTTCTTCCTGGTTGAGGGCTGCTACACCCCAAAGCCCCCTGCCCACGTCCTCCCTTGGGTTCAGCGGCTATTCACGGTTCAGCAGGGGCGGGGTCAGACGAGCCCGGCGTGAGGGTCAGTGCAGGGGGCGTGACTGTGTAGCCAGGCGCCCCACCCGCCAGGGCAGAGACCGTTCACTTTTTGTAGGGGATTATGTGGTTGGCAGAGTTTTTTTTGCCCACCAGTTTTATTTGATCATCGCAGAAACTGAGTAAATGCAAGGCAAATACCTTTTTTTTTTTTCTTTTTAAGAGGAAACAGGACTGCTGAGAAATTCAGTGACTTCTCTGACTTAGTTGTAGCTAGATGGAGCTCCTAGTTTCGCAGGAACTGAACCTCACATAATTTGTGGGACCCTTACTGGGAAAAAAAGAGTACAAAACAATAGGAGTAGGAGGGTAGGAAAATGAATATGTTTAGAATGAGAAAAAATTCACAAATGACATTTTTAAATTAACAAGACCCACAGATATCACACACACAACCATATTTTTACTCCTGATACAAGTTGTACAAGAGCCCCAAAATAATCATTGTGTTTGAAGATCAAAGATGTCCTTGATGCGCCACCTATGTTTCTAGACTTTTGGGGGACGTTTATGATCATTTTTCTTACTGTTTTTGGGGTGACTGCATACTTTTGATCACCTTTTTTCTCTGATTATTTTGTAATATTTTCTATGAAGAAAGGAGAAAGATCAATCTTTGGCATGGCTAATTTTTTATTATTTCAGCTTCACAATGTACTTTTTTGTACTTTATGTACTTCATATGTACTTCAAAGTACTTCATATGTACTTTTTTAGAATTGTCAAATTTGGGGAAACCTTAAATTTCTGTCATGTATAAACTCTAAGGTCTAAGGGTCATTTGGCAGCTTCAATGGCAATTTTGTGTGTTGGTATTTTTTGTTGTTTTGCTTTGGTACTGGGAATTGAACACACCTTTAGCTGCTGAGCCACATCCCCAGCCCCAGCCCTTTACATTTCATTTTGAATTGGCAGAATGGATAATAGATGTAGTCCAGAAAACCATTCCTACACCCACAGTGAGCGATGGTTTAACAATTTGTGCAAGCCACTTAAAAGCATGCTATTAAAACCCGTATACTTTATTAGGTCATTGTCCCCTTAGATCCTGAAAAGGTGTTGACGGTTCCAATACCTCCTAACTCAGAGGAAAAGTGTGATGAAGGGAAGTCAGAAATAAAAAGACCGTGGTCTTAAATATCTTATTCACAAAGGTTTTACAGTAATTTTATACCATATCTATGTACTTCTAGGGCCCCTCTGGGGCCTTGGAAGGGGCCTATGCAAATGGGGAGCCCTGAAGCTTGAGCTTCATTAGCTTCATGATAAACCCACTTGTAAAAAAAGTTAATTGTAACTCCAGTACCTGGATTCTTTCTGCTTAGATTGGCTGTTTAGATCTAGCTTAAAATAGTTTTAAAATATGCATATTACAAGACCTCCAAAAAGCATTAAATATATTTTCTGTTTTATCTAACTCAGTGTCCTACCTTTAGAATTCAGTAACTGTTGCAGGTGATAATGAAATGGGTAAATATAACTCTGCTTCATGGAATTAGAGATTTTTTCCACAATTAGCATTTAATTTTTTAATTTTTTTAAGTTGCTCTTGGACCTTTATTTTATTTTATTTTAATATGTGGTGCTGAGAATTGAGCCCAGTGCCTCTCACATGCTAGACAAGCGCTCTACCACTGAGCTACAACCCCAGCTGAGCATTTCTTTTTTATTTAAAAAAAAAATTTTAGCATTTCTTTTGTAATCTGAAAAAAAATTAATTTTGGCGGGGGGAGTACCAGAGATTGAACCCAGAGGCACTTTACCTCCCAAGTCACTGAGACTTCAGGTGTGTACCACCAACCCCAGCAAAAAAAGTTAATTTAAAAAACAAATATTAAAACTTGTAGAATACACTTAGAGAGGTAAAATACGAGAGGAAGCTAATCATCACTGAAATTTTTTGACTGTTTTGGGACTTAACATATTAAATGTTACTGAAAAACCCAAACATGCTTCATATTTAACAGCTAAACCTCTTCCTAATAGAACCACCAAGGACCATCTGTAGGTTGTTGATCTTAAGAGTGACCAAAAAAGGCCTAGACAATACATCTTCCTTTTAACAACTCATTATGAAAGTTGAGTTCCAGACATTCACTATAAGAAGAGGTAAAACTTTAGCCGGGCATGGTGGCGCATGCCTGTAATCCAAGCGACTTGGGAGGCTGAGTCTGGAGAATTGTGAGTTCAAAGCCAGCCTCAGCAACTTAGCGAGGCCCTTAGCAACTCAGTGAGACCCTGTCTCTAAATAAAATACAAAATAGGGCTGGGGATGTGGCTCAGTGGCTGAGTGTCCCTGAGTTCAATCCCTGGTTCCAAAAAAAAAAAAAGAAGGAGGTAAAACTTTAATTGCACAAGAATCACCTGAAAGTTGTTAAAGTGCAGTCTGACCCAGTAAGTGTTCAGAGAGGCCCAGGAATCAGCATTTCTTTCTTTTTCAGTGCTGGAGATGGAATCTAGGGCCTTATGCATGCTAGACAAACACTCTTACACTGAGCCACACTCCTAGCTCTAGAGAACCCACATTTCCAATACACTATCTGGCAATGCTGACGCTGCTGTTTATAGACCACACTTTGAATAGCAAGAGTCTAGTAAACTTTCTCCTCACAGCCTTACTGCGATATAATCTGTATATAATAAACTGCAAAAACTAATGTTTGTAATTTAGATTTTGACATATACATATGCTTATAAAACTATCACCACAATCAACATAGCAAATATATCCATCACCTCATTTGTAATCCTTCCCTCACCAAAAGACTTTTCCAATAGACATTTGTTATAATGTGTCACAATAGAATCTGACTTATATAAACAGCCCTGCTTTACCATATCTGTTTTTCATATGTAAGGATGTGCAGAGAATGGCATATTTTCTTTTGGCAAAAGAAATGGCAAAAAGGCATATTTTCTTTTCCTTTTTTTTTGTAATGCTTTTTTTTATTGTTTTCACTTTCTAAGTGGGGTTAGTCCATTTTTTTTGTTGTTAAAAAGTTATATTTTCTGAAACCTTTCAAATATCTCCTCAAAGCCAGGCATGGTTGCACATGCCTGTTATCCCAGTAACCACGGAGCCTGAGGCAGGACAATTGCAAGTTATAGACCAACCTCAACAACTTAGCAAGACCCTGTATCAAAAAATAAAAAGGACTGGGGATATAGCAGAGTGGTAGAGTGCCCACTGGGTTCAACTCCCAGTACCCCAAAAAAGCAAAAGTCAAATATCTTCTCCACATTTGTTCTTATACAAAGGAAGATATTTTAAACCAACAACTTCACTGTGTAAATTTCAGTTGCATACCGTTGCTTGGAACTTAAATGTTCCGCAAAGGCAAATATGTTAAAGGTTTGGTCCCCGTCTCATGGCACTATTGGGAGGTGATAGAATTTTTAAGAAATGAGGTCTAGTGGAAGGAAGTTAGCTAATTGGGGATGTGCCTTGAAGGGGAACATTGGAACCCTGGCCCCTTCTTGTCCCCGTCTTTGCTTCCTGGCCACCATGAGCTAAAGCAACTTTACTCCACCATGCACTCCCCCTGTAATCCTGTGCCAAAGCATATACCCAGAACAACAGAGCCAGCCAACCATGGACCAAAACCATGAGCCAAAATCAGCTGTTCCTCCCTCTGATATGATTTATCTCAAGTATTTTGTCACAGTGATAGAAAGTCAATATGTATCCTATTCTATTAAATGATTTTCCAGCTGAAGTATTCCCATTTCTGAAATATTTCCTAACATTTCTTCTGTAAACCAATTTTTCCCTTTTTCTGTCTACATATTTTCATCTTCCTTGCTAAACATTGTTAGCAAGGAACTGAGTTCAATTTTTTTTTTTTTTTTTGGTACTGGGAATTGAATTCAGGGGCACTCTACCACTGAGCCACATGCCCAGCCCTATTTTGTATTTTATTTAGAGACAGGGTCTCACTGAATTGCTTAGGTCCTCAATAAGTTGCTGAGGCTGGCTTTGAACTTGCGATCCTCCTGCCTCAGCCTCCCAAGTGCTGGGATTACAGGCGTGAATGCCCGGCTGAGTTCATTTTTTATTTCCTGCTTTATCTCATGAATTAATAATTAGTACTCAGTAAAATTTTGCAGTTAGTCTTATTTAGTAATGCAGAACACTTTAGTAGTGATAATTAGATTATGCTCCTTGACCATAAGCCTCTGGAGTACAAAGGCAAGTACCACCCATAATTCCAAGCCCAGAATGGGATATGAAATAGGCACTGAGAATGTTTTGTTGAATGAATGAATGAATGAATGAATGAATGAATGAATGAATAATTACACCAGTTACATAAATATCAGTTCAGCTCAATATACACTTAAAGACTGGCTTGTTTACTGGATACTGTAGCAAAGGAAAGTGGCTGTGCTGTCCAACCTCAAGACATCATGGCCCAATAAGTAAAACCAAGTCAGAGCACTAGATAGGGCAGTGACAGACACTGTTCATGCTATCTGTCATGGACCTGTATGTGTTCCATATCAAATGATAAGTAGGTTTGGACTCTATTAATTTATATTAATAAATATAGTGGCCACTGAGCCACTTGTCTTACTCTGTGTACTATAATCAAATACGTAGGTTTGGACTCTATTAATTTATATTAATAAATATAGTGGCCACTGGGCCACTTGTCTTACTCTGTGTACTATAATCAAATACCATATAGTACTCTGTATACCATAGACTGTGTGAGTTATAGTGAGACCCTGTCTCTAAATAAAATACAAAATAGGGCTGGGGATGTGGCTCAGTGGTGGAGTGCCCCTGGGTTCAAATACCATAGACTGTGTGACTTATAAATAACAGAAATTTATTTCTCACAGTTCTGAAGGCAAGGAAGTCAGTTCGATGGCTGGTAAAGGCCCACTTCTTGGTCCATAGGTGACCATCAACATAGAAAAAAATATTAAAAAAAAGAAACTTGTAGAATTCTGCCACCAAAGAGCTTGTATTAACACAGGTACTATGAATGCCAGTATTTCCTAATGGGGCCCTTTTCTGTCCCAGTCCAGAGGAGGTCGCTGTTTGAGAGTCAAAGCCCCCATCCCCCACCCCTCTTTGCCTGGGGCTGACCAGAGGAGAAGACTTAAATCCAGTCTCTTGGCAAGGGATACGGAGAGCTCTCAAAAGTGTGCCAACGTGTAGGCACTCATGCCTGTAATCCCAGTGACTCCTCGGGAGACAGAGAAAGGGATGATCACAAGTTTGAGACCAGCCTCAACAACTTGGCAAGGCCCTAAGCAACTTAGTGAGACCGTGTCTCAAAATAAAAAATAAAAAGGGCTGGGAATGGCCAGGCCTGGTGGTGCATGCCTGTAATCCCCCCACCACCCCCAGCAGCTCAGGAGGTTGAGGCAGGAGGATCCAGCCTCAGCAAAAGCAAGGTGCTAAGCAACTCAGTGAGACCCTGTCTCTAAATAAAATACAAAATAGGGCTGGGGCCGGGCGTGGTGGTGCACGCCTGTAATCCAAGCGACTTGGGAGGCTGAGGCAGGAGGATCGCGAGTTCAAAGCCAGCCTCAGCAACTTAGTGAGGTGCTAAGCAACTCAGTGAGACCCTGTCTCTAAACAAAATACAAAATAGGGCTGGGGATGTGGTTCAGTGGCCGAGTGTCCCTGAGTTCAATCCCTGTTCAAAAAAAAAAAAACAAAAAACAAAATAGGGCTGGGGATGTGGCTCAGTGGTGGAGTGCCCCTGGGTTCAATCCCCTCCCCCAATGCCAATAAAAAGAGCTGGAATGTAACTCCATGGTAGAGTACCCCTGGGTTCAATTTCCAGCATCAAAAAACAAAAACAAAAACAAGCAAAGAAAAAACATGATATAGACGCAAAATATAAACACTGTTGACTGCCTATTACTAAGAGACAAGTAACATACATTGTGGCACATCCATTCAATGCAAGTCTAATGGCTGTTAATAAGAATGCCCCAATATGGAAAGATCTCAAAAGTATATTAGTGTTACAAAAGGAAGGCACAAGACCATGTTGATAGTATGACTCCTTTGGATTAAAACATTTATATAGATTTTTAAAAATAAAAATGTATGGAATAGATGAGGGCAATTTAGCCTTTCATTTTCTGTTTCTGTAGTGTTTGAATTTTCTAATCTTGCACATTTAATCCCCCTTATCCATAGTTTCACTTTCTGTGGTTTCAGTTGCCTACGGTCAATAACAGTTTGAAAACATTAAATGGAAGATTCTAAAAATAAACAAGAGTTTGAAATTGCTTGCCATTCTGAGTAGCATGAATTCTCATGCCATCCCACTCCATCCTGCCCAGGATATGAATCACTCACTGTTGACCACTTAGAAGTCGTCTCAGTTATCAAATCAACTGTCACTATATAGCAGTGCTTGGGTTCAAGCAATACTTACATAGAAGCTAAACATGACCTCACAATGCCACCTACATCACTCATCTCACCTCATCTCCTCACATACGCATTGTATGACCTTACATCATCATAAGAAGGGTGACTAAGTCACAATAAGATTTTGAGAGACAGTGAGAGGGACCACATTCATAGCACTTTAATACCAATATATTGTTATAATTGTTCTGCTTTTATAATTAGTTATTGTTAATCTCTTACTATATTTAATTTATAAGGTGAACTCTATCACAGGTATGTCTGTGTAGGAAAAAAAACAAGTATATACAGAGTTGAGTACTAGCCATGGTTTCAGACGTCTGCTGGAGGGTCTTGGAATGTACCTCTCACATATAAGTGTTCACTGGGGTACATGTTATTGTTTTGTTTTGTTTTAGTATATTTGTACAGGGATTGAACCCAGGGGCACTTAACCACTAAGCCACATCCCCAGTCCTTTTTTATGTTTTATTTAGAGAGAGGGTCTCGCTCAGTTGCTTAGGGCCTCACTAAGTTGCTAAGACTGGCTTTGAACTCTCGATCTTCCTGCTTCAGCCTCCTGACCCGTTGAGATTACAGGCATTTCACCACCATGCCCAGCCAGCCCTTTTATTTTTTGAGACAGGTTCTTGCTAAATTGTTTAGGGCCTCCCTTAGTTGCTGAGGCTGGCCTCAAATTTGCAATCTCTCCTGTGGCAGTCTCAAGAGTCACTGGGATCACAGGTGTGGCGCACTTGGCTTTATGTGCATTATATTTGAAATGCCACTGAGGGTAGTCTAGGATTGATGGGATAATGACTAATTTTTAAAATATTTCTATTATATACTTTACTGTGTTTCTTAAAATCATCTTTTTCCAAAACCTGTTACTACTATGGCAGCTATGTCTCCTAGCACCTGACATATGGTAGATACTGAACAAACATTTGTTCGGTGGATGAACAAATACCAAAATACAGAAGCATTTCTTCCTTACCTTTATTTCCCTCCCAAGACTATTTCTTTAACTGCACCAACCCCTCAAATGCTCTCCCAAGTGCCAAAGAGCAGCTTGAGTGACAAAATTATCTTAAGCTTAATTAAGCCTTCTTCTCCTGTCCAAAGCCACAACCATTTTCATACATTCATTTAAGAAATATTTATTGGTCCCTTACTATATGCACAGGACAGAGCAAGGGGCTGGTGTTAACTTCCCCAAAAGATTGTCCTAGTAAAGTTATTCATTCCACAAATGTTTGAGTGCCTTCCACATATTCCAGATGCAGGGACTATAGGGTGGTCTCTGCTCAATGTACCTTGATATCTTAGCCCGTAAGACACAAAGGCTCTTCATCTGACTATTTTTTTTTCCACTTTTTACTATGTGGAGGAAATTAATAGAGCAAACACCATATCTACATAGAGAATTTGGAAATGTCCTAATTGAAATATAAAGGGTAAATACTGAGAAAGTGATGAACAAAGCTGGGCATTTGAGCATGTGGCATGTGACTCCTGCCACAATAATGAAGAGGTCAGATGCTTGAGCCTCTTTCCATGGAACCACCCAAACATCTGCTATAGATGTAGACAGATAGTGGTGAGTGGCATCTCTGTAGGTGAGTTGATCTTTGCTTCTTGGTTTTAGATTTTATTATTATTATTGTTTACATATTTTGGTGCTGAGAATCAAATTTGGGGCTTCATGCATACTAGGCCAGCCTTCTACCACTGAATTACATCCCCAGCCTAGCAACATGCTCTTGTGAATTTTGAACAACCCTTAAGAAAAAAAAAATCAGTTTATATAGTAGACACTTTCCTGGAATATTTTTCTTTCTTTCTTTTTTTCTTTTTTTTTTTTTTCTTTGCACTGGGGATTTAACACAGGGACCCTTTACCACTGAGCTACATTCCCAGCCCTTTTAAAAAAAATGTTTTATTTTGAAACAGGGTCTATTTAAGTTGCCAAGGGCCTTGCTAAGTTGCTGAGGCTATTCTTGAACTTGTGATCCTCCTGTTTCAGACCCCTGAGTCACTGAGATTACAGGCATACGCCATCACCCCTGGCTTTTCTGGGAATTTTTTTTTAAACATTTTTTTAGTGGTCAATGGATCTTTTATTTCATTTATTTTATATGTGGTGCTGAGGACTAGAACCCAGGGCCTCACACATGCCAGCTAAGCATTCTACCACTGAGCCACAACTCTAGCCCATGGAAATTTTAATGGAAGTTAAAACCATGTACAAATTCATTGTGCTTATTTGTGAAATGCAGGTTCTCTGTTCAGATCATTACAGACTATGTGTTTGTCTCCATGACTGTCCAACCATACCTGAGATGGTGGATGATGGACCCATGCACTCCCAGACATCTAGAGTTCCTACCCCATCCATGGGCCATCAAATTCTGTTGTCCCAGGGCTGAGCAAAGCAGAAATGCCTCTATCCTTTGAAAATGCTGGGACCAGGTAAGCCAGTAACTAAAGTCAGAAGCTTTCCTCTCTCACTGCATATCTTCAAACAGCAGGAAGTTCTGACACCCAGGAAAATGTGGTGTGCAAGCCCCAGAGCTGGGCAAGGGTGTTGGTTTCTCAGGTGTCAGACAGCAGGATTCCAGGCTGAGAAAGATATGAAGGTGATAATCAAATACAGCCTCAATTATAAAGGACCTTATATAAAGCACCAATAGTGCAGACCTGCCACACCTTCCCCCAGGGCACAGGCCTGTGTACCAGGCTACATCTATTCATTTTTTTTTTTTTTTTTTTTTGGAACCAGGGATTGAACTCAGCGACACTCGGCCACTGAGCCACATCCCCAGCCCTATTTTGTATTTTATTTAGAGACAGGGTCTCACTGAGTTGCTTAGGGCCTCGCTAAGTTGCTGAGGCTGGCTTCGAACTCGTGATCCTCCTGCCTCAGCTTCCCAGGTGCTGGGATTACAGGCGTGTGCCACCACACTCATTTTTTTTTTTAAAGACAATATTTTTTTTTCTTCTCTTTTAATTATATAGAGTCTCTCTATGTTGCCCAAGCTGGCCTCAAACTCCTGGGCTCAAGGGATCCTCCTGCCTCAGCTTCTCCAGTAGTCAGGACTGCAGGCTGCAGGTGTGAGTCACTGTATCTAGTTGCAACATTACCCCCACCCTTTTCTGTCCCCACCACCATAGGCCCGGCCTACTTTGCCAACATAAGTCTGTGTAACAGAGAGAATGCTGCAATTTCTTTACAAATAATGTTTTCAAGGGATATTTACTGGTAAGGAAAATGCTAACAATATGATAGTAAAAAAAAAATCAGATCCTGAACTTAGTATACGACATAATTCTAATTATGACCCCTTTACAAATGTCTGTTTGTTATGCATATACACAGGGGGAAAACATGCTCGAAGGAAGTTCTCTGACAACTCAATAGGCAGTATTCTCTGAGGGATGGGATTTCAGGAGATTTTTAATGTTTTTGTTTTATAGTTCTCTGTGACTTTCAAACATAACACAATAAACATTGCCTTTATAAATAAAAAACTTTAAAAATAATCTTTAAAGATGTAAGAGCAATATTTTTAAAGCTGTCTGAAAAGCAGGGTTCTGGTGGCTGTTCTGTGAGGTGCAGAATAGACAAAACCTCAGAGAACAGACCAGCAAGCAAGAGCCAGACTGTGGGATGAGGCAATATTTTCTTATCTTGACCCCTTATGAATTTTATTTATTAATCCTTAATATTAACTATATATGATATTTTAAGAAATGTAAAATATATATTCTATAACTATAATAGGAGAATTAATGTAAGCATATAAATATTGTTACTTAATGTTAATGAATTAGGGAATTTTTTTATTTTAATTAACTTCTTTCTAACACTTTTACTTGTTAATTAACCACAAAATAACAAGGAAATGTATAAGACTAGAAAGTAAAATTCAGGTCCCCCACCATAATTCCTTAGTCCCCTGTCCCTGAAGAAAGTTTTTATGCATCTTTCCTGAAAGTTTTTCTATGCATATACAAACATAAACATGTGAGGGCAGCATAAATCCTTTTTAAAAACATAAAAATGAGCTTTAAATTCTTTTTTTCATTATTATTTTGTTACTGTGGATTGAACCCAGTACTACATCCCCAGCCCTTTTTATTTTTTGAGATAGAATGTAGCTAAATTGCAGTCTGGCCTGGACTTGCAATCTTCCTACCTCAACTTCCTGAGACCCTGGGATTACAGGTATGAACCACCACACCCAGCACAAAAGGGCTTTTAGAATACATCCTGTTTGGCAATTTGCTTTTTTCATTTCACAATATCTTAGGGATTCTCTTTCCACAATGGTTCGGTTAAAGCCATTAATTCTTTTTGTTGGGTCTAGATGTCCTTTGTGCCAGTGCAGGCCAGTTTGTTTAACCAGGGAATAGGCACACTGGACCTTGGGGGTGCAGGGCACAGCAAACAGATATATGGAACTCACCCATGTAGGAGATCATCAGGCCCTGGGAAGGCAGAGGGGCCGCACCCCAGAAGGTGGTTGTGCTGGGTAATGAAAAGACTATTTTGTTTTGTTTTGTTGTGGTGTTGGGATTGAACCCAGGGCCTTATGCAAGGCAAGCATTCTACCCCCTGAGCTATATCCCCAACCCACTGAAAAGACTATTTTTTTTTGGTACTAGGGATTGAACCCAGGGGCACTCGAGCCCTGAGCCACATCCCCAGCCCTATTTTGTATTTTTTATTTAGAGACAGGGTCTCACTGAGTTGCTTAGGGCCTCGCTAGGTTGCTGAGGCTGGCTTTGACCTCGTGATCCTCCTGACTCAGCCTCCCAAGTCGCTCAAGCGTGTGCCACCACGCCCGAATGAAAAGACTATTTTTATTTATTCATCTATTTATTTATTTTTTGTGATGCTGGGGATCGAACCCAGGGCCTTGTGCTTGCGAGGCAGGCACTTTACCAACTGCGCTATATCTCCAGCCCTGAAAAGACTATTTTTAAATGACACTTGTAAAAGATTGGTAAGGACATTTGTTTTCAGAAACATCATGTTATAGGGACCACAGCATTACTCTGGGGGAGAGGGAGGGCTCAATTCCAAACAGCAGGAGCAAGTGGGAATTTATAACCAAGGAGCAGGGCAGGGATCAATGAATGGAAAATGACTAAGAAGAAATATTAGGGGAAAGGGGGATTCTGACTAAACTGACCTAACAGGTTTCTGGCTGAAGACAGGCCTGGGTAATCAGACATTACCTGAGGGATTGTGGGGGATGAGGAACTTGATCAGATATCAAGATTCTAGTTAAACCAACTTAGCAAGGCTCTTTGCTAAAAGTGGATTTTACAAGGAAAAACACAGATGGGCCTAGGAGAAGTGTCAGAAGCCTGAGTAAAGTTTGGCCAAGCAAAGAATCTGTGTCAGTAACTATGTCTTCTCCCAGAGCTAGCTAGGTCAGGGTTTGATTTAGAGTTGGAAGGAGCCTAGAAGACAGTGCCCATGCTATATGGATAAGAAATCTGAGGAGCTGAGGATTGGTCCAAGTCACCACCAGCTGATGGAAGGGCCCATATTGAACCAAAGTCCCAGGTGCCTAGCTCACCCACGTATCTGCTCAGGATATCAGTCCCTCCCCCTGCCTCATTCCCCACCTGGATGCTACACCACCAACCTGGTCTTCCATCAGAGAAGGATGGATTCTCTTGGTCCTAGACACATCCTCAAGGCCCCAGTAAGTGCTATGAAAACCACTGAAAGGCCTTCCCTGAGGAGTGGGGATGGAGCAGTTAATGCCTTTTAGGAATTTTTTTCTGGGGCAAATTGATCCGATTGACTGATTTTTTTGTTTGTTTGTTTTGTTTTTTGGTACCAGGGATGAACCCAGAGGCACTCTTTCACTGAGCTATACCCCCAGTACTTTTTGTTTTTTTACTTTGAGTTAGGGTCTCACTAAGTTACTGAGGCTGACCTCAAACTTGTAATCCTCTTGCCTCAGCCCATTGAGCGCCACACCCCACATTGATTGACTGATTTAAAAAATGTTTATTTAGAATATTTTTACCCAAATCTAATAAGTGAGTATAACCTATAATCTCATTTTCTAAAATAAACACAAAGTATATGCCTGTAATTCCAACGACACAGGAGGCTGAGGCAGGAGAATCTCAAGTTCAAGGCCAGCCTCAGCAATTTGGTGACATGCTGTCTCAAAATAGAAAATAAAAGGTGGCCAGGCTCGGTGGCACATACCTGTAATCCTTGCACTCGGGAGGCCGAGGCAGGAGGATCGCGAGTTCAAAGCCAGCCCCAGCAACTTAGCGAGGCCCTAAGCAACTCAGTGAGACCCTATCTCTAATGAAATACAAAGTAGGGCTGGAGATGTGGCTCAGTGGTGGAGTGCCCCTGGGTTCAATCCCCAGCACAAAAATAAATAAATAAATAAATAATAAAAGGCTGGGGGTGTAGCTCACTGATAGAATGCCTCTGGGTTCAATTTCCAGTACTCCTAAATAAATAAATGAAATAAAAATAAACACAAAGTTTTGGAAGATACCCCTTCAGAATTTTTTCTGTGAATATGTACATGTGTATCTTTTTACTTCAAGAAAAATGCTGTTTTCCATATTATTTTAATGTATAATTTGTTTCAGAAAATGTGTTATTTTCCCATGTGTGTCAGTTTTTCATGGCTGTGACCCAAATACCTGACATAAATATTTAAAGGAGGAAAAGTTTATTTTGGCTCATGATTTCAGAGGATTCAGTCTGTGGTTGACTGACTCCAAAGCAGAACATCATGGTAGAAGGACATGGCAGAGGAAAGCTGCTCAGCTCATGGAAGTTGGGAAGCAGAGAGAGAGAAAGAGAGAGGAGGAGTCAAAGACAAGATATAGACCCCAACGTCATACCTCCAGTGATCTACTTGGTCCAACCATGCCCCATCTGCCTACAGTTGCCACCCAGTAGTCCATTCAAGTTATTAATCCATCAAATGGATTAGTCCTTTGATGAGATTAGAACCCTCAAGATCCAATCACCCCCTATAAACCCCACCTCTGGATATTGCTGCATTGACTTCAACACACGAGCCAAACCCTGCTGCTTCGCAGTGCCTTTTCTTCCCTTTCCTTTTTGTGGTGTTGGGGATTGAACCCAGAGATGCTCTACCACTGAGCCACATCCCTGGCTCTTTTTAGTTTTCACTTTGAGACAGGGTGTCATTTAGTTGCCCAGGCTGGCCTCAAACTTGCAATCCTCCTGTCTCAGCCTCCTGAGGGGTTGGGAGTACAGGCATGTACACCCAGCTCACAGCACCATTTTAAATGGTTGCATAGCATTCTGTCTTATTGATGTACCATAATTCACCCAACCAATCCTCTGCTTGTGCTGGTTTATAATTGAATCAGATTTAGAAAGGTCAAGGTACCAACTAACATATTTCCTGTGCACCTCTTTATGTCCAGTTGCCAAGGGGAGGAGGAAAGAAGTGTGGGTGATGGTCCTAGTGTTTAGGAAGTCAAAGGTTTGCATACACCACACTACAAATGACCATAGATGTTGTCTTTCTCTTCTGGAGGAGTATAATACCAAATTTCAGAGAAGCAAGTGAAGGCATATGAGAGGACTATTGTGGTGAGGAGTAGTCTGTACTGTCAGAGAGACCTGGGTTCAAGCCCAGCCTTAGCCACTAAGTATATGGGATAATCAGGCTTTGGTCCCAGCCCTAAAGTATTAATATACTCATCTTTAAAACAGGTAAATGGTGCCAGGCGTGGTGGCGCATGCCTGTAATCCAAGCGACTTGGGAGGCTGAGTCAGGAGGATCACAAGTTCAAAGCCAGCCTCAGCAATTTAACGAAGCCCTAAGCAACTCAGTGAGACCCTGTCTCTAAATAAAATACAAAATAGGGCTGGGGATGTGACTCAGTGGCCAAGTGTCCCTGAGTTCAATCTCTGGTTCCAAAAAAAACAAAAAAAACAAAAAAACCCCAGGTAAATGGTGATACCATGCCTCAGAATTTTATTCAGCCATAAAAATGAAGTACTGATATATATACCACAATATTGAATAAACCTTGAAAACACTTAGTAAAGTGAAAGAAGTCAGGCACAAAAGGTCTCCTCTTATATGATGGCATTCTTTGAAATATCCAGACTAGAGACAGAACCCACCCATTGGTGGTTGCCACAAACTGCAAGGAATGTTATATATATATATATATATATATATATATATATATATATATATATATAATGTTATATATATATATAAACTGCAAGTTATACATAGGCTCTCCTTTAGTGGCGATAGAATTATTTGGGAATCAGATAGAGGTGATGATTGCACAATATTTTGGACATGCTGTACGCCACACTTATACACCTTAAAATGGTAACTGGGTTCTCCTTTAGGGTGCTGAGAAATGGCAAGAAGGAGGGCACGTGGACCAGATGGCAGGCTACAGTAGAGTCAGGGAATATCTGTTTGCTTTCCAAATTTGTTGTTGTCTCAAGATTCAGTCTCTTTGGAATTCCCATAGGGGGAATGGCTTGATTTCTCCATGATCCTAAACAATTGCCAGGAGGCAGAGGAACTCTGAGGCAGGTGGCTTTGGTTTGCTTCTGGTCCTCCGTGGAGTGCTGGCATTCACAAGTTTCTGGTAATAACTGAGTGGAGTTTGGGGGTGTGTGCAGATCCATCTCCACTACATTTAAGCTGTGGAATCTTAGGCTGGTCATTGCATTCTCAGAGCCTCAGTTTCCCAACCTGTCAAATGGGAGAAATGCTAGAGGCAGCATGGATTGTTGGGGAATTAGTAGAGGTCCTGTGTGCAGAACAATGCCTAGCTTGATAGAGCCACTGCTTCTTCCTCCTCTCAGAACGTGGAATAGGGGTCCTGAGTGGTCATTCATTTCTAAGTGGGTGTATATGCAAACTTAGTCTCCTAAGCAGGTTTGTAACTGAGGTCTACATGAAGTACACTGCTGGTCAGAGTCTATGAAAAGATCATGTAGGAAAAAAAAATCCCAATGTATTTAGTCATTAAGGTTTTTGGTTTTTTGGGTTTTTTTTTTTGGTACTGGGGATTGAACTCAGGGGCACTTGACCACTGAGCCACACCCCTACCCTATTTTGTATTTTACTTAGAGACAGGGTCTCACTGAGTTGCTTATCACCTTGCTTTTGCTGAGGATGGCTTTGAACTCTAGATCCTCCTACTCCTACCGAGCTGCTGGGAGAACAGGCGTGCGCCACCACGCCTGGCTAGTCATTAAGGTTTTATTAGCTGTCAGATAAAAATACCCCTGCATCTCCTAACAGAGAGGTAGAAATGAAGGGGACTGCCTGGGCAGTTGAAGGCCACTTTCTGCCTGCCAGGCTTTGTGTGATGTGATGTACAACCAGGGCATAACTTAGGGCCCTCCAAAAAGCCCCAGACATTTGCGGGGGGGGGGGGGAGGACCCTAGAATGCTGGGGGAAAGGAGAGGCCAGGTGCTGAGGAACTTAGTCCAAATGAAAAACCCATGTGGCATTTGGTCATCTGTCTGTCTCCTCAGCCTCTGTAGCTGTAAATGCAACACTTTTTTCCATTTCCTTGAGTTGTCTAGGGCAGATGGCCTAAGTAGTCCTCTGAGCAGGATGCTCCTGCACTATGTACAGGACAGGGTGGGCTCTGAATAGCCCCTATGTCTCTTTGGCCCTGGCACTGTGGGTCTCTTCTCTGCACCCAAGTCCCCTGGGGCAGAACTAAAGACCCACCCTGGGTCCACGTCTCTTCTGGGCAGGGAGAAGAAGAGTGATTGGACTTTCTGAGGCAGAGAGGGGGACAGAGGTCAGATTGCAGGATTCAAAAATTCTCCTTCTGTTAATTTGAGAGTTTGTGGACAATCTGTCACTCCTCCTCCTTCCCTTTGCTGGCTTTCAAGTTTGCACCAGAGAGAACATGGGGGAAAGAAAAGAGATTGGAAACTCAGAATAGTTTTATGAGATTATCTATTTGCAACCCTAATTTAAAAAAAAAAATTGGTCAAGGGGGAGACCAAAACTTGGCTGAAAAGTAGTATAAAGGTTGGACTGGGGATATAGCTCAGTTGGTAGAGTGCCTACCATGCAAGCACAAGGTCCTGGGTTCAATCCTCAGCACTGAAAAAAAAAAAAAATTGTGTATATGGGGCCTGGAGTTGTGGCTCAGTGGTAGAGCACTTGCCTAGCATGTGTGAGGCATTGGGTTTGATACTCAGCACCACATAAAAATAAATAAATTAAAAAAAGGTATTGTGTCCTTCTACAACCAAAAAATAAAAAAAAAGATTGTATATGTGGATTTCAGTTCTGTCATACTTTACCTCCTAATATATAATTGAGAAACGGTTGGAAAAATTAATAATTGAGTTCTGGGATAGGGGGTAGGTTGGGGGTACAGTGCATGCTGAACATGTGTGAGGCTCTGAGTTCTGTACAGAGTTTCAATTACAAAAGAAGCCACCAGAAATAGAAAGAAGAAAGAGAGAGAGAGAACACAAAAGAAAGAATGAAAGACTGGGCGCGGTGGCGCACGCCTGTAATCCAAGCAACTTGGGAGGCTGAGTCAGGAGGATCGCGAGTTCAAAGCCAGCCTCAGCAACTTAGCGAGGCCCTAAGCAACTCAGTGAGACCCTGTCTCTAATAAAATACAAAATAGGACTGGGGATGTGGCTCAGTGGTGGAGTGCCCCTGAGTTCGATCCCTGGTTCCAAAAAAAAAAAAAAAAAAAAGAAAGGAGGAAAGAATGAAGGAAAGGAAAGCAAAAGGAAAAAAAAGGAGGGAGAAGTTCGATTCCCAGGAGGTTGTGATGTGCATCCAGGTTTGGGAACTGCTATACTCACTCTTCTTCTTTCATACATCTGGAAACTGAGGCTCAGAGAGGGTGAGGGCCTTGGCCAAGCTAACCAGGGCTGCCTTTCTGGCCTCCATCCCTTAGGCTCGGTTTCCTCAGCATGTTGTCCCAGTCTCCCCTCCTCAGGGAAATGACAGATTTCATCCCTAATAAGGGTTCCCCTTTCAGCTCCCCACAGCCCTCACGCCCTAGGTGTGGCTGATTAGCATGCTAATTCCCCACTGCATCACCCTCCAGGTGGCTTCACAACTACCTGTTAGCTGGAGAACCACTTCCTCCAGCCACTCTGCCAAGGCTTCAAAAACCTGGAGAAACTTAATATGGCCCCAAGAGCCTTTCATCCCATCATTGCCTTTCATCTGAGCCTTCTAAAATGTGGCGAAAGTTTCAATTACAAAAGAAGCCCCAGGAAGAAGGTAGCAGGCAGGTATTACTTTCCCTTTTCCCCATTTCACTGCTGGCAAAAGTGAGGCTCTGGGAGAAGCACTGGGAGTAGCCCCAGCTGCAGAGCTGCAAATCTTCAGCTGAGCACTTCAGTTCCGCTTGAGATAAATCAGTTGACAGAAACTTGCAGGGGCTGAAAAGAACCCCACTGAGTCTTCCAGAAAGAGATAGGGAATCAGACACTTGTTGGTTGGCAGCCTCCTACATCCCCTTGTACTTCAGCACCCTAGGTGGGCGCTTTCCTTACCTCGACACCCTCATGAGTTCAAGGTCCCATCTCCTCATACAACCATGGCATGCGTATCCACCTTTGGACCTGACCCCAGGGGCTCACTGCCCACCAGGAGCTCACAGACCAGATGGGAGACAAGAGAAGCACACCTGAAAAAACACTGACTTTGCAAAGCAGTGCAATGAGATGTGACAGACCAGGCCAGCCATGCTAGTGCCTGTCAGGGATCTGGCCAGGTGGAGGCCAGGGACAGCAGGCAGAGCTATGAGCAGATCCCAAGTGAGTATGTTGGTCCGTCTATCCCACTCAATCTGCAGCATCAACTGCATCAGCACTGACACTCACAAAGGAAGGATCCCAAAGTCACCACATATTCTAACATGTCCAGCCATGCATGCATCAGCGATGGCTTGGGTGGAGTTATCCAGTTTAAAAAGCATCTTGGATCCTTTCAGGCACATTTTGCACACGAAGAAACCAAAGCTCAGAGAGGTTAAGGGACTTGCCTGAGGACTGACAACTGATGAGGTACTAAAATAAAAATGAATTAAAGAATCTGCATCATTCATGGGGTTGGAGTCTTGACCTAGAGAGGGAGGGAACTGCTGTAGTTCATTTTGTGGACTAGCAGCAGATACACCCTGAACCCCTCCATGTTTGTTCTTTCATGAAATATCCACCGAGTCCTTCTTATGTACCAGATTCTGGGCTGGTGTTGGGGGTGTGGTGACTATATCTGGCTCTGTTTCTAACATTCTCCTCAGGAAACTGGACAAGCACATAAGTCCAGTGAGACCAGTAAGGACGGGGATGAGGAATGGCTGACAGTGTCTGCCCGGCAGAAGACCTTAACCTGATGAGGGCACCTTTCAGAAGTTCATTGACCCATTTGGTTTTTTTCCATGGTACTGGGGATTGAACCCAGGGGCACCTTTTAAACTGAACTACATTCTCAGTCCTTTTTATTTTTTATTTTGAGGCAGGGTCTCACTAAGTTTCCCGGGCTGGCCTTGAGCTTTGTTATCCTCCTGCCTCAGCCTATGAATTGTTGGGGTTACAGTTGTGTGATGTACCCATACTTCTATGTGGGAGAGAACCTCAAGCCATCTACATAGCTCAAGTCAAGAACTTTGATGACCATGTGGGTGGAAGGGGGAGTCACTGGGATGGGGCTAGCTCCAGAGTGCAGAAGACACCCAGGCACAGTTGAACATGGAAAAACTGTGGTTCGACAACAGGGGGAAGGCCTTTTAAAGTCTGCAGTAGATGCTGCCAAACAACCTCATCCAGTCCCTCCTCACACAGGCCTGGCTGACTCGACCCCTTCAACCCTGAGACTCAAAGTGCTCATGAAGTCCTAATGAACAAATGCACTCTGTTTTCAACCCATAATTCCTTCACTTACCCTAAGTCTCCTCCTAGATGCTCTAGGTGGCAGAGGCTGTTCACATGGCTAAGCCTTTTCTGACTTCCAAACTACCTTCGGGTCAAGACAAAGGCTATTGGGAGGCTGAGTCAGGAGGATCACGAGCTCAAAGCCAGCCTCAGCAACTTAGCGAGGCCCTAAGCAACTCAGTGAGACCCTGTCTCTAAATAAAATACAAAATAGGACTGGGGATGTGGCTCAGTGGCCGGGTGTCCCTGAGTTCAATCCCTGGTTCCAAAAAAAAAAAAGACAAAGGCTATCCCAAAGACCCCAGCTCAGAAAGACCTTCCTCAGGGCCCTCTCAGAAAGACCTCCCTCAGGGCCCTCTTGGAGTCTTTTTTTTTTTTTTAATATATTTTTTTTAGATGTCAATAGACCTTTATTTTATTCATTTATTTATATGTGGTGCTGAGAAATGAACCCAGTGCCTCACACATGCTAGGCAAGCGCTCTACCACTGAGCCACAACCTCAGCCCCTTGAAGTCTTATTTAACTTTGTTCTTCTCCTACCCTCAAAGTCAGTGTCAGATTGAGTCCAAAGCAGGATTGGCCCTGGTAATGGCAAGGTCTTCTCAGAACTAGTGCATTCAAGTAATTTCCCTGAGTCCTTTCAAATTTAGAACTCACAGAAGAGTTTAAGACATGATCATTGTAAAAAATACAAATATTTTAAAAGCTTGTAAATAAAGTATGAAAACCCCACTCCCATTCAATTTCTTGCCCCCTAGGGAATGTGTGTATACACAGATTTTGGAGCTCAGAGATGTCTTTCAATTATTTGATCAAATAAATATTGATATCCTATTACAGATTTTATAGTGTCCCCAGGCAAATGAGGGGTACAATTTGATATGGTTCGAAAACAGTTGGTCCCATCTGAAACTCGTGTTTAAATTTGGTCCCCAATGTAAGTATTGAGAGGTGGTAGGAACTTTGAGAGTGACTAGGTCATTAAAAGGAATTAATGCAGTTCTTTCAAGACTGAATTAGTTACCGTGTGAATGGGCTGCTATGAAATGAGACCACCCTTCCTGTTTGTGCCCATTTGCCTTTCTGCTGTCCACTATGAGCTGAAGCAGCATGAAGCCCTTGTCAGTGCCAGGCCGTTGGACTTCTCAGCCTCCAGAATGCTAGAATAAGCCTCTATTCTTTTTTTTTTTTTTTTTAGTATTTTCTTAGATGTTGATAGACCTTTATTTTTATTCATTTATTTTTATATGGTGCTGAGAATCGAACCCAGTGCCTCACACATGCCAGGCAAGTGCTCTATCACTGAGCCACAACCCCAGCCCAGCCTCTATTCTTTATAAATTACCCAGTCTCAGATATTCTGTTATAGTGACAGAAAATAGGCAAAGATACAGTAATATTAATCCCACAAATAAATTATATTTTGGTTAGAGAAACAAAATTACATAAAAACTGTACATGAAAAAATATATATGAATACACTGAAAAAGTCTTACATGAAAGGCTTAATAGTGGCTGCCTCTAGAAAGCTATATTTATGGGTGTTTTCTTTTTTTCTGTGGCTTATATTTTATTTCTCTGTAATAAGCACAAAATACAGTAATCCTATAATGAGAGCAGACATTGCAGAAAATAGTACTAACATGAGAAGACTAGAGAACAGCATGTAATTAGCTAAGGAACTGTGAGGTGGGCAATTTCAGTTAGAGAGACCTAGGTTTCCAGGAGAAGCAGGACTTGAACCTGGTCTTGCAGGGTGAGTGAGATTTGTGACAAGTATCATCAGAAGGATGCAGCACATTAGCCTAGAAGAGCAGGGAGTGGACTAGTGGGGTTTTAGAGGGGAAGGGGGATAGCCTAAAGGGGGAGCAGGCAGCCCAGGCCCCACCAACTTCAGCCTCCTGAGTCCACTTCTTCTTATTTGTTTTTGTGGTGCTGGGGATCCAGCACAGGGCTTTGTGCTTGCTAGGTAAGCCCTCTGCCTCTGAGTCACACTCCAGCCTCACCTTTCACCCTACTGGTCACATCCATAAAGTCACATGCAGAAAGGCCTGTCAGAGTCCCTGTCTCCAAGGACCATCCAGGGACCTCCAGGTGGAGTAGTGCTTGGTAAATCCTCCATTAGACCTACCACAGGCAACGTGGAGAAAGTGTGACATGTTCTGCTGCTGCTGCTGCAAACTAAACATGGTCTCCCACACTTAGAAAGCTCCTAGGGCGGATCCCTGAACTCAGCACTCTGCATAGAAATACCCTCTCACCCCATTCCATGTCTCCAGCCTAGAAGCCCAGGACCAAGTGAGCAGGGGGCAGGAGTGGCCCTCCAAGGTAGGTCCTACTGCCAGGACCCCAAGGTGGGATCCAGCTAGTGCACCCTTTCCTTGCCCTGGCTGCTAGAGGGATGTCCCCGCTGTGTGGGAAGCAGGAATGGGGCAGTGTGGTGGGCTTCCTCCACCTCACTCTGGGTTGCTATCAGGGCTGTGACTGGGTGAGTCTCTACGCCAGACTTGTGAGTGATCAGTTCAAAGCTGATCCTCTGATTTGGGTCTTCTTGGTACTGAAGCTGGCATGATTCTAGCTCCTTCTCATTTTATGGGAATCAAACACAACACATAAAATTCCTAGAGACACTCTAGAACTCAAACCAGAGTGCCCAGAAACATGCACAGGACAATGTGGGAGAAACAGGACCTGTGACCTCCCATGTAAAAGATTGTATATGAAAGGAGAAAATGGTCCCAACTAGAGAAAGAACCTGGCTTTTCCTTTTCGATGTGGACTATATCATTGTCCAGGGTCCTTGGCTGTCAGGGTCCTTGCCCCCAACTTCAAGTCAGGGCTGTGGGTAAAGTTCAGGCCTTGCACAAGGCAAGGCATCACTTACCACACTGGATCTCTAGTCCTTGCCTGCTCTGCACTTCTACCTTGGTTAACAACTTTGCTGGCAGTGTCTTCTCAGCCTTCCCAAACCCTGCTGCCCTTTGAGGTTTGGCAGCTGCCCCCTCATCCAGGAAGCTTTCCCCTCCAAGGACAACCCTCCTCTGACTCTCCACCTCAGGGTGTGCTCCACAGTATTCTCTGGGGACACAATAAATACAGGCTTGGTGACTGTGAATTAGGTGGCCTGGATTGTGGCAGATTCCTAGAGGCAGAAACAGTTCCTAATGATGCTCATTTGCTGTGCTGCCCTTCAGGCCTGGGCTCCAAACAGAGGAGCTGAGGCTAGACCTTGTGGTCCCCAAAGGATACTTTCAGTCTCATGCTCAATGTCTTCCGCTTTTTTTCAAAAGTCTGCCTATCTTTGCTCCCCACACTAGGAATGGGACTCTTGCATGCCAGGCCAGGGCTCTACCCCTGAGCCACATCTCCAGCCCCAATATTCCTTCTTTGTTTATGAGCAGAACACTTCTAAAGGAGAAGACTTTCTTCTTGCAGTTTGCTTACCTTGAATTACAGTCATACATAAAAGGCAAGATATATTTTCTCTTTCCCCTTTGCTTACCAATTTTCAGAATAAAGGGTTTGTTCCCTAGAGCCTGCCAATGGTGACCAATTTTTAAAATTTAAATAATCAGTATGCAATGATGGATTTTAACATGTTTGATGTTTCAATCTATTGCTATTATGCCTCCTCCTCCTCAAAGCTGGGGTTGAACCCAGAGCCTTGCACATACTAGGCAAGCTCTCTACTACTTAGCTATAACCCAGCCCTTTATTATTTTATTAGTGCTTAAATTGTTTATGTTTTGTGGGGGGAGGAGTCTCTTTGAATTATATCTTGATAAATAATTACCTCAGTAGTTTGCAATGGTCTAAATATTCCAGGCTTATATATTTGCTCTTGTGAGCCTAGAATGAGCCATTTTTCAAAGGAGCATTTTTTTTTCCTTTTAGTGGGAAATGGTATATAGAAACCAAAACCTCAGTGTTAATAAGTTAAATAATCTTAGAGTAAGCAACCGAATTAAAGGGTTCTCAGTGGCAATCTATGTACAAGTGATAAACCTTAAGTGAAAGCATATTTGGGTACTATAGAGGAGTGAACTGAGTCTAGGTCTGAGGTCCCCATGGGGCTTAAGTCAGCTGACTGAGACAATCTTCCAGTCAGGACAGCCACTTACCCAAGCAACCAGGCTGTGAACAGAATTCTTCTCACACACTGCAGCCTGCCTGCCATGCAGTTGGTGAACACAGTAGGTAAGTTCCATCAGAAGGAAGAAGGGTCAGAGTTATTTTCTCCTCCATTTAAATGAATAGAGAAAGTTCAGGTTACTGTGGAAACTAAATGCCCAGCTGTCTGAGAGAATGGAACTGTTTATTCTATACCACTCCTTCCTGGCTGGGGATGCAGTTTAGAGGTAGAGCACTTGCATGGCATATTCAGGCCCTGGTTTGAGCCCCAGTACTGCAAAAAAAATAAAAAAAATAAAGCCATCCTTTTCTAGAGCACACTAAAATGGACTAGGGGCTGGGAACATCGCTCAGTGGTGGAGTGCTTATCTAGCATGCTAGATCCTGGGTTCAATTCCCAGCACTGCATTAAAGAAAATTTTAATGGCAATTCTTTAGAGGCTGGGCATTTAGCTAAGTGATATGCATGCACAAGGCCCTGGGTTTGATCCCAGCACCAAAACACAAACAAAAAGATTAGAATCCATTTGAAAGTATCTTCTTATATCCCCCATGTACCAAAGTGATTACAACTTAGGGTGGCATTTCGACTGCCTGGATATTCCTTGATAATATAGACAACCCACTGAAAAACAGTATTTTGGAAATACACATCCAACACATGTAGGCTGAGGCAGAGCTCAGACTGATCTTAAGTTACTCTAGGTATCTGCTAACACATTAATAAATTATGTGAAAGCCAAAAATACAGGTATTGGCAGGTTTTGTGTTCTCCCGAGCCTCTCACTTTACTGGTCCTTGTCCGGAATGACATTGCATAGGATACATGATATACACTAATTCAACACAATGTCACATGCCATGGAAAGCCAGAGAACTTCTGTAGTTCTGTAGTTGTTCTTCTGTGGTTTCATTCTACAGTTAGAAGAGAACAGAATGATCGAAACTAAACAAATGGGTAGGGTGTGTAGTTCAAATGGAACACTTGCTTAGCATGTAGGAAGCCCTGGATTCCATACCCAGCACTGCAAAACACTATCTAAAAACACCCAAACTAAAGGAAGCTTCGTCAAGCAACAATGTTAAACTTGTAGCATCATAAACCTTTAACAAGTGATTTCAAATTGCCACATTTAAAAAAAAAATTCATTTGCATTTATTTTATGCTGAATTTATTCCTGTGTCAAAAACTTCTGTTTCCTCAGTTTCTTCTGGGATATCTTTCTCTTCTGTGTAACCTCTTCTTCTGGATTAGGAACAATTTGTCCTTTTTTTACAGGGATTAATTCAGGGGCACTCAACCACTCAGCCACATCCCCAGCCCTATTTTGTATTTTATTTAGAGACAGGGTCTCACTAAGTTGCTTAGTGCCTTGGTTTGCTGAGGCTGGTTTTGAACTCTCTCCTGAGCAGCAGGGGTGGACCTCTATAGCTGGCGACAATTTGTTCTTTTTCAGTAAGGATTGCCTCAGTGTGGCAGGGGAGCCCATGGACAGGTTAATTAGGTCAAGAACTCTCTAAGTGTGGCAATGCATTTGGGTGTTTCATTCTGGATGTGTTTTAATGGTCGGAGAACCTACATCTACACCCTTAAATTCAGGATTACTCTCTCCTTTTTTTTTTTTTTTTTTTTTTTTTTTCAGTGCTGGGGATTGAAACCCTCTGCATTTTTAAGCATAAGCATGTGCACCGAAAATTCAGCACTCTTTTTGGGCCACAGACCCTGTGTCTAGCCCCAGTGCTTGACCTGGGCACACCTGCCAACTCCACATTGTAATGCTGAAATGGCCAATTGGTTTCTTTAAAGTCACATCTTTCAGATAATTGGTGGCATTTTAGATACTGTTCCCTTGATGGCTGGGCAGTTTCATAGGTATTCTTATGAATACCTATGAAATGAATATGAAGATTTCAACCTCTTGATTTGCATGATTTTGTGGGGTGTCTGGGTCAAGACAGTAGTACGCCATTTTCATAGTCACCTTAGGCTGCTTCCAAATTGCCACTTTGGAAGAAAGACCACTTATGAACATAACAGTAATATTTAACACATTATTCAACCAAATCTATACAAGACTGGTATAAAATAAGGTGGCCATTTTCCATGACCCAAAGTTGTGTTTAAACAATAAAAATGGAAATCTAGCTGGGCATGGTGGCGCACACCTATAATCCCAGGAGCTCGGGAGGTTGAGGCAGGAGGATTGAGAGTTTAAAGCCAGCCTCAGCAAAAGTGAGGCACTAAGCAACTCAGTGAGATCCTGTCTCTAAATAAAAATGCAAAATAGGGCTGGGGATGTGGCTCAGTGGTCAAATGCCCCTGAGTTCAATTCCTGGTATCCACCCCTCCAAAAAATGGAAATCTAGAATTCAAATGTAGTATATGATTTTTGCACCAAGTAGACACAGCTATATATGCACATAAAAAGTTACCAAAGAAAAATGATTTGCCAGATGATGGTAAAATATTTGCTCATAACTTTAAATCAATTAAAATGAAATAAAACTGGAAATTCCAATATTACCAGGTGTAGTGGCTCACACCTGTAATTTCAGCTACTCCAGAGGCTGAAGCAGGAGGATTGCAAATTCAAGGACAGCCTCCGCAACTTAGCAAGACCCTGAGCAACTTAGCAAGATTCTGTCTTCAAATTTTAAAAAATAATAAAAAGGACTGGGGATATAACTCAGCAGTAGAGCATTCTTGGGTTCAATCCCCAATACTGAAAAAAAAAATCAAATGATAGGGCTGGGGATGTTAAAGCCCTTGCCTGGCATGTGTGAGGCTCTGTGTTCAATCCCCACTACCACAAAAAAGGAAAAAAAAAAAAAAATTCAGGTAGTCACAGTAGCTAATAGCCCCACTTCAGTGTTTAAGAGGCATGTTGCAGAAAGAAATGTCAGATGTACATTGAGAACCAAATATTCATTTCAGAACTTCATTTCCCATGTGTAAACATAAGCTTGGAGAATTAGTTATTTCCTTCCTCTGAGGTTGAGACATTCTTTGCAACCTTTTGGGTTATCTATGGGGAATCTATCTATGAAAGACTCACACAGAGGAGTGAGTCTTTGGGTACAAATAGTTGGAAGAATAAAAAAAAATTGTTCTTTTTAAAAACTCAGCATGTTGGTTTCAAAATCTATTTTGTGTTTGTTATTTGAATTTATACAGTGCTGCTTAACCAACACAAAAAAGACTTCTTAACCTTTTATCACTTTCCTGGCACATTAATACCTTTGGGAGGGCACTATCTTTTGGTCTCTTCAAACCACTGGCTCCAAAATAAACTTCAGAAACTGAAGAGGACAGGAAATCAAAGCTGAATGAGGATCAAAGGGGCAAACAGCCCTGTAGATCTCAGGGTGGAAGTAGAGCCCCTGGCTGCCTTTTCCTGGTTTTCCCTTTAATAAACCCCCAGGGCTCCTCTGCCAGGTCTTAGGCATCGAAAGGGACAGACTTGAACAACAAAGAGCTGGGGAAGAGAGTATTTAGCACTGGGGGAGGAAAGGCAGGTCACTGTGATATTTGGGTGTCACTAACAGGAACTCTGATGTGCAATGCTGAGGATGCAGAATGGGGACAGTGACCCTGAGTGGCCCTATCCTTTCCAGCCTAGGTTGCCCTAGAGTGTACCTGGCTTCAGATAATGGTGACTTTCTTACTTGTATTTACTGGCCCTCCCCCATGACATAGGAAGTGTGTCTGAGGATTGTCTTTGTTTCACTGTGTCCTCACCTGTGTCTATTTCAAAACAGATGTTACTAACAGACCAAACATGAATAATGGCCAAAAGTGCTCAGCAAATCAGGCGTAAGCTAGCCCCGGTGTTGGGGAGGGAACTCCAGATTCTAATCTCAGTGATTGTTGTTTTCAGCTAACTTTGAAATTCAGTTTGATATTCCAAAATTAGCAAACTGACATGCTTCTGAAGAACAAAATACTTTATGAAGTCTTAAATTTCACAGATTATTTTTGGAAAATAACTTGCAATAATAATTTTTTAAAGTTATTACCAAGAAGTGGGCTCTTTACATTTTTTTTTCCATTTGGGAAAATAAGAATAAAAGAGTAACCAAGTATTCACTGTATGTTTGCAGCAGGGTAACTGAGTAAGGAATCAAGAACATGTATTTTATGAAAACTACTCAAACAAAAGGGAAAGAGGAGATGTTTACATTTCAAGTAAATTGCACATTGGGCTTTTGTAAACACCATAACGGTTCCATGTCCCCAACCATAGTCAGTGAAAATTCCAAGCAACTTGGGAAATCCATTCCCTTAGTGATGTATTATCTCTTTTCAGGAATGTCATACTGCCTCTTCTGCTTCAATTTTGTATAAGACATTTTTTAAAATCAAATTTCTCCCCATTTCTCACTACTGTTCTTTTTCTTTCCCAATATTATATCCAGGATCATTGCATTTAGGCATTAAAAAGTTAAAAAACAAGGATTTTAAAATGTACTTACAAGCCAGTTATGGTGGTATACGCCTGCAATCTCAGCTACTCTGGAGGTTGAGGCAGGATTGCAACTTCAAGGTCAGCAATTTGCTCAGTAGTAGAGCACCCCTGGATTAAATCCCTAGTACCCATTTTTAAAAAATGTACTTAGAACAATAGTGCACAGATTAAAAAATAGCAATAAATCAGTACTGAAGTATACAAGTCTCTCCAACCATTCACTCCCAATTCCAAACCTGAGTTTCCACTGTATGGATTATTTTTAAGGCACATGCAAGTACACTCATAAGAACTTAATTTAGAGCAGAGAGAAAAAAGAATGGGAGAGGCTGAAATCTTATCCCATATAGAAGATTATAGTACAACACAAACCCTCAGGAAAATAGCCATAAGAAAATAATGCCTGCTTAGACAGTTTGGAGAATTACCAAACTGCAAATTGAAAGATGAAATTTCTTACTATCAGTTTAAAAGTCTGGGAAAGATGGACTTCCATGTTTGGATAGCGTCATTAAAAGACCATGATCTTGCAGGAATGAGCCAGCACTCCACTCATCTCCCCAGGTCCATCTCCTATAATATAGGCAGGCTAGGGGTCCCCTCAGCAAGTGAGCCAAGTGAACAGATGACGGCGAAGAATGACGCTTGGATGGAGGACCCAGGGGAATTTCCCAGAAAATAGGCCGGAGAATTCCTGTGACCCTTGACCCCTAGGAATAATGTCTGGGTACCCAGGCTATCACTAGCTGCTAAGCTTCTACTGACAGCCAGCAACCAGCAAGCCTCTGGTGTTCTCCTGGGGTCAACCTCCTGGTCCCTGTAGCTGCAGTATTGCATCTAACATTACAGCCTGGACCAGGAACCTAATGAGCCTCATGTGCCTGAAAGACAACAACCTCCAAGATTGAAAAGGGGCCAGGCCTTCACCCTCCTCCTAAGGGTGACTTGGAAGCTCAGTGTGACCACAGGAATCATGTCTTGAAGTCACTGTAGTACTCTGGTTTCCCAGTTCTTTGAGTCTCTGCCTGGATTCTGGTATATTTCTTATCTGTAAAATTGGGACAAGAATGCCTGTTCATAAGAATACACATAAAGCATGGCACAGTGACACTTCATAAAAAAATTTTTTTTTGAGATAATGGATTAAAGAGTGAATGAGCATAGAAAAAAAGAAGTCTGACCTCCCATTCTGGGCCTGAAAGCCCCAATGACCTGGAGAAGATATAAAAGAGTAAAGGATGTGGGAGAAAAAGGAGAGTGGGTGGGAGCCTGGTGGTAGATGGAAGAGCAGGGGAGGAGCATTGTCAGGCTGCCTAAGAGGATCACAAGGGCTGGAAGGGGGTCTCAGACACAATCTGACTGCCCCACCCCCACCCCAACTGGGAAGACTCAAGCCTAGAGCTGCTCTTCACAGTAGCTCCCAGAAAATTTTCTGCTTGTACACCTGCAGTGTCTGCCCAGGATGAAAACAGCCAAGCTTTTTTGAGATTTCTATTATACTTCTTGAATAGACAGCAAAGATCCCCCTTTGAGTCAGCGACAATTAGTGAATCGTCCTGGTGGAATCAGCACTCAGGTACTGGAGGCATGAGGACATGGGCCTTGGTGCTCCTTTCCCGAGGGCTTGCACCGGGATGGCATTCAGGCCACGGATTTCTCTTTTCTATAAAGCAACTCAGTGACATCCAATTCAGCAGACGTTCATTGAGGGTGTAACACTCAATAGATTTGAATGGAGGAATGAGGGGAAAGAGATACATAAACCATAATCAAAGTACCAATCAGGATAAAACGGGAGCTTTAAATGAGTCCCAAAGGACCAACGAAAGAATAGTTACTTCAGAGGAAAGAAAACTTCATGGAGTGCCTTTTGTCTTCTCCTGCGACTAGGCCTGTCTGGAGGGGGCGGGGGCGGGAGCTAAAACGAGGTTATACTGTCAACCCTGCGGTGCCTCGGGTATCCTCACTGGCAAGCCATGCGGATATTCCATGGAGGAGGCTCCAACCCCCCTTTTCAGGATGAGTGCCCTGCCCCTCTTTGAGGTCCCTTTATCTTTTCTCCACTACCCCCCTCGGATTCAGGATGTATTAGGACAGGGGCTGGGCTGTTTGACCAACCTGGTATAGGGTCTAGCACATAGCAGGGGGAGGAGGTAAATAAATATCTTTGATGCTGACAGGCGAGACAGAAGGCAAGGCTCAAAGCCTGGGTCATGTGAGTCTTAGGCTAGGCCCTTGGTCGCTCTCAGGGGGAGATCTGACTCAGAGCAGGAGGTTCTGTCCGCTTCGGGTCTCCGCTCTCTGGACGGCCCCGCCCGGAGCAAAGCTCGCCTTAGGGTCTTAGGATGTTGATTGCGGTGGTGGGGCTGACGGGGCGGATGGGAGGCGGAGGGGACCGCGGGGGCCCCCGGCCCAAGTTCACGCCTCCCTCCCTCCATCCCAGGGTCAGCGGAAACGATTATTCCCACCGGCGTCTGGCGGGGCTGGGGGCGGGCCCGCACGGCGAAGAGACACGGGCCTCCCCGCGCCCACTTCTTTGATGGCGCCGCCACCGCCGGCCCCCTCCCTCGGTCGGTGGGCCCGTATAACTGGAGGAGCACCGGGGTCCCGGGAGGCGCACTGGGGTCCCGGAGCGATGGCCGCAGCAGACTCCCAGCAGCTCCAGTTCCCAGAGGGCGCCGCGTTCCCGGCATACCGGCCGGCCCACGCCGGCGGGGCGCTCCTGCCTCCCCCGAGTCCCGCCGCTGCCCTGCTTCCCGCACCCCCGGCTGGCCCATGTCCCGGCCCGGAGAGCCGCGCCCAGGCGCCCTTCGCGGGCTTTCTGGGCAGGGGTTCCGCACCCGCAGCGCAACCACCCGCCGGCCTGGGCTCACCTACGCCCCCCAAAGGCGCTGCCGCCCAGTCGGCGTCGCAGCGCCGCAAGCGCACGTCGTTCAGCCAGGAGCAGCTGCAGCTGCTAGAGCGCGTCTTCCGCCAGACCATGTACCCCGACATCCACCTGCGCGAGCGCCTGGCAGCGCACACCCAGCTACCCGAGTCGAGGATCCAGGTGAGCTGCTCGCCACGTTCACAGGTGCTCTCTTGTGTGAAAGAGCTGGAGTCGAAGTCAGGATTCTTGGGCTCCATGGGCCACGCGCCAGTGACCACTTACTTGGGGGACATTGAACAAGTTGCTTTCTTTTGAGCCTCAGCGTTCTAGACTGCAATATAGGGATAATATCAGTGCCTGTTGTGTGAGGTGATTGTTAAGATTTAAATGAAATAATTTAGGCATGCATTCAATGACATATCTCGTGTTAAGTATGATCAGGGCCCAGGAGGCTAGCAGGTCTCTAGAAATGGTCAGAAATTAAATTTCCAGCAGGAAAGTGATATGGAAGTAATTTTACATTTTCCCCCCCTTATCCGGGAAGGCACAGATGAAGGAGGTGCAGTGGAGTCTCCCTCTGTCTTTGAGTTCCGGAATGGTAGCTGAGAGTAGGGATGGCTCACCAAGTTGGCCACTTTGTTGGCAGGTATTGGTTCTGGGATTTGGGTTCAAAAGGAAGTAGCACTTTGGGACAAAGCCTGAAGCATTTGTAACTTATTGTCTTAGTTTTAAAAATCTAAGTGTAAAATGTGGCTTTTTGTCTTACGTAATTTTGATCAGAATCCTGGAGTGGTAGAAACCTGCCTTTTTGCTTATTAGTTTCTAGCTTGTTGGTCTGTGCTTGCCAAGTGCAGTTTTAAGGAGGAGGTGTTATTTAACTCTTGAAGGGTGTGTACTTGTTTTTTTGTCTGTACCCCTGGCAGTCATACAACTGTCAATTTCTATAGTTGACAGGGAAGCTTCCTAAGTGGGGCACCTTCAGTATTCACAGGAAATGGAAAAATGTAAGTTCACTGAGCAAAATGCTAATGTTATTGAAAATGGAGTCAGACTTTCAAAAGCTGATTCTAAATAATTTGAATGTTGATCATCTTTAAGTGTAGTAGCATTTTTTCCTAAGAATTTTAAGTGCTTCCGTTTCTTTGGCTCCCTTTTTCATTACAAATGTCCCTATAAAAAGCACAGATAGAACCAGGCATAATTCCAATTTAGCTTTGGGGAATGGTGAGGCAGAGAAAACCAGTTGCTCTGAACTTTTAACCATTAGTACAAGTGCTTTCTGAAAACCATAAAGCTCTGGAACAGGGAGATGAGCTGTTAAACAGGAACTTCTTATGAACTATGCACAAGAACTCCAACCCAAAGCCATTTATATCTTCCATCTTCCAGGTGTGGTTCCAGAACAGACGGGCCAAATCACGGCGACAGAGTGGAAAATCCTTTCAACCTTCAGGGAGGCCAGAGCTTTTTCTCCACCGCTCTATTCCAGGGACTGAACCGAAATGTTTGAAGCCCCAGCTGCCTCTTGAGGTAGATGTGAACTGCCTGTCTGATCCCAGCAGGGCTAGAGGAGGTATCTCTGACTCTAGCTCCCAAGGTCAGAATTTTGAAACCTATTCGGTCTCTGAAGACATTGGTTCAAAGCTGGACTCATGGGAGGAACACATCTTTTCTACCTTTGGTAATTTTTGAGGATTCTGGAATAATTCAGGATGAGCTCAGAGGAGCATGACTGACAGATCCACTGCAGAATACTGTCTTGTCTGAATTCCATGTTAGGGAGATGTCCTTAACCTTGATGATTTTGATTTTCAATGAATCTTTACACATGGCCTGTTCTTTCTCTATAGCTACTTACCTCCCCACCCAGCAGTTCTGGCACTCATTTATACGTGGGTATCTCCAAGTCTGCACATTCAATTTGGTCTGCAAACCTGTGCCTTCTTGTCAGGGCTACTGTTATTTTTTGGACTGGTTGTTCAGAAATGATTATTTCCTTTAGAGGCACTCCTCAGTTTGCCTCCATTTCCCTTTGTCCCTGATAGCTGCCACCTTCTCATGGTCCTTCCAAGGCTTATAATTCTAAGCTCACTCTAACCCCTCTACCCTGTCCTCATTCTATCACCAAGTTTTATTACTTTAAAAAAACTGAGTATTTTATTTTTTTAATTGATATATAAAAATTGTATTTATGGCTTACCCAAGTGTATTTATGGCATACAATGATGCTCTGATGTATGTATATGTTGTGGAATGGCCAAATAAGCTATTTAACACATATTACCTCACATCCTTCAAATTTTGGGCTAAAACACTTAAAATCTACTCTTAGCAATTTTCAAGTATACAATATATTTTTATTAACTATAATCATGATGTACAGATGTTTTTGGTACTGGGGATGAAACCTGGGTGTTGCCATGCTAGGCAAGTGCTCTCCCACTGAGCTACATGTCCAGCCCTATAATAGATCTGTTGAACTTGTTCTTCCTAAATGAAATTTTGTGTCCTTTGACCAAGATCTCCCTTATCCCTTTTGTTTTCATTTGACCTGTCATCTTCACACTCAATCATTAATGACTCCACATCCAGATTATTTCAACAGCCTCTAGCTTCTCACTTTATATATATATATACACACACACACACACACATACATATACATATATATATATATTACTTTTTAGAAATCTGGAGGAACCTCCAGTTGCTATCAAATTATAAAATCTTTTCACTTTCTCCTGACGTCATATTTAGCCTACAGGACAGCTGTGCAAATATTCACCCTCTCTATAATGTGGGCCTCTGTCTCAAAGTCATTTCTTTTGATTTTGGGCTAATACCTTTCTATTTCAAAACGTTTGAGACCTATCCTTTCAGAAACCTGACACTTGAATCTGATTTTTGTACCTGTTATTGTGATCACTCCAACAATACCCTTAGCACTTGTCATTGTATTTCCTGTGCAACGTCAGTGGATTATTAAATGTTTTTCACAAATGTTTTAGTGCAATTTTTATTTAAATGAACTCTGTCCTTTAGATAGCTCTTAGCCTTGCTGAACAATTGCTCAGTACATATTAAATTGCCATGAAAAATATTTCAAAAAAGTTTCTGCAAATATAGCCACTAATCATTATCAGCAGGCTACTATGTTGAGAAATTTAAACTGGTTTAAAAAAAAGGTATATTTTTGCTTGTTTAAAGTTTAGTAACATTTAGGAGTATTTTGGTTTGGGGAGATTTCCAATTTATAATTTTTAGTGTATGTACATGAGTTCCTAAGTTAGCCCAAGATCAATACAAATATTGTACTAAGATTTTGAGGTTTCAGACTCCTTATGGACAAAGGAAACTCTCTATGAGGTGACCACAGGTGGTTTCCCTGTAAGTTGTGCTTTGTAGAAGGTGGCTCCTGGGAAGCCATGGCAAAGGCCAGAACATCATGTCTTAATGGTGACCTGAACTCACCTGAACTCTCAATGTCTGAGATTAGACATGCCAAATGCCCTGATTTTCAGGGATGTTCAAGTAGCTTTCAGTTCAAGTACTTTTCAGAGTAGCAAATTCACTATTAAGAACCAAGGAGGGGCTGGGGATATGGCTCAGTGGTAAAATGCTTCCCTAGCATATGTGAAGCCCTGGATTGGAGACCCAGCAGTGAGGAGGAAAAAAAAAAAAAAAAAAAAAAC
>JAJEJO010001495.1:248209-267604 GCA_020662805.1 Glaucomys volans | reverse complement strand
CTGACACCTTTGAAAACTGGAACAAAAAAATGAGGTAATAAACATTAGATTGTATAAGTACTTACCATGTGCCAAGTAGTGTGCTCAGGGCCTGCCCTAGGGTAGTTGGGAGGTCTCACAGTCACAGTGCATCATATTTAAACCTGTGACATGGTCAAATGAGATGATACCAGTACATTCCAAGACTGAAAGACATCTCGTAACACTTTAAGCTTATGATCCACCAAGACTCACATTCAAAAATAAAACTTGTAACTTATTAATTGTATTACTGTTTGAATATTATACTGGTTTCTCAAATGAGCAATTAGAAAAAATCTACAAATATTTAAGTTCTGTTGTCACACTTTTTAAAAAAAATCATGGAGCCTCCAAGAAGTAGTCTGCACATCTCTCAGTGGCTCCAATTGCTAAATGTGTTCCAAGCATTATATATTTAATACTCACACATAATGTCTAAGATAGGGTCTATTCTTTCCATTTTAAAGATCAAGAAACTCACTCTAAGTAGTGGTTCACAATCACAGGGCTTGTGAAGAGCAATGGCCAGATCTCAAACCTAGGACTAACTCAACCCCCCCTTTACTATACAATACCTTCCATATTGGATTAGCCTTTTTAGTTACAACTAATAGGTGATAGGTTTAAAAATACCCCCAAATCAGAATCTCTATATGCAAGTGGATATTGTCAATCCCTCAAAGTAATCAGAAGATTATACTCTTATTCTAATGAAAATAATGATGCTTAGAGCTCTTTGGACACTTACTTGTTCATTCATTATGCAAATATTTGGTGCCTACAAATGAGCACTTTTTTAGGACCTGGAAGTAAAAAGAAACAGAAACAGTCCTTCCCCTCATGGAGTAAAGAAGCCAGTATGGAGACAAAAGACCACTCCAAGAAATATAAAATTGCAAATGTGACAAAGGCTGGAAGGAGAGGTATGCAATCTGGAGACTGTAATAGATGCTTGTTGGGGTCAAGGAAAGTTTCCTCGAGAAGGTGATGCTTAAATTAAGATCTGCAGAATAAGGAGTAACTGAGGAGACAGAACAGAGGCACTGCACGAGCATAAGCCCTGTGGAGTAAGGAGCAGGATGGAGAAACAGGTCAGGGAGGTCAGATCATGTGTGGCTTTGTCAGTGTTTTTTTTTTTTTGTACTGGGGATTGAACTCAGAGGCACTTAACTACTGAGCCACATCTTCAGCTGGTTAGCTGGTTTTATATTTTATTTTGAGATAGGGTCTCACTAAGTTGCTTCAGGCCTCACTGAGGCTGGTTTTGAACTTGGCAATCCTCCCATGCTGCTGGGATTACAGCATGCACCATCATGCCTGGCTGCTTTGTCAGTCGTATGCATTCTGAATTTGTTCTGAGAGTCACAGACTTTAAAGATGTTTATAGACAGGGAATAATATGATCTGTTATACAATTTAAGAATATCCAAACTAGTGATGATGGCAGTGGGCTGTGAGTAGTGGTGGTGATGAAGGTGGAGAAGAATGGATTCGAGAGAGGAAACTTATTAAAAGGCATATCTCTTTGTAGATTCCTAATAGTAATAGGGAAATATGACTTTAGGAACTAGCTTAATGTAATTCAGAACCACATCTATTTAACTGAAAACCCTGTTATGTGTTTGCTTGTTTGCTGAATCTGACTTTGATAGCTTTCTTTGGGCTCCAAAACAGTGTTAAGTAGTGACAGCACTATGCAAATCAATGTATAGCTGACTCAAAATGACTGCTTTGAGTTTAATGTATTTCTTCTTTCCTAAACAAAAATATAATTCACCTATATTATTAGGACAGTCTACATTGTCAACACTGAAAGATAAATGATGCTTAATTAAATATGCATAAAATGAGGTATTATTTAAGTGATGAGTGAACCTTAAGGAATATAAAATAAAAATATAAAAACTACTTCCCAATTCTAGGCAGAATATATTGAAATCAACTTTCAGTAGGTCTATACTAGGCCAAATCATTTACTTGCTTCGTGTTTCCACAGTGATTTACTCACAGATTGAAAAAAGCCCTCCCTAAAATAATACCAGATGGTAGCATACTTCAAAGTGGCTTGGTAGAGCCAGGCACTGTGGCATGTGTTTCTAGTCCCAGCTACTCAGGAGGCTGAGGCAGGGAGCATTGCTTGAGCCCAGGAGTTCAAGACTAGCTACATCCTTTCTCAAAAAAAAAGAAAAAGCTGAGAATGGAAGGGGGAGCAATAGTGCTTGCCAGTAAATCCAGCTACTGGGGAGGTTGAGATAGGATGATCACAATTTCGAATTTAGCTTAGTCAACTGAGACCCTATGGGATGTGGCTCAGCGGTAGGGTACCCTTGGGTTCAATTCCTAAATACTGCATAAAATAAAAACTTGGTAATTAATCTGCACTGTTTCCCCTATAAACTTGGTAGAAATTATAATTTCTCAAATTTTAAAATAGAAGATCTATCAATTTGTATTGAACGAGAATGTAAATACTAATTTTCATAGATCAATTTATTTAGAATTACAAATATTAAGAATAAAAGATTTATGTATTTCTTAATTAACATAACAATTTAGCTAAATATAAACTCTGCACTAAAGTTTTGCAGTGGCACAATACCAACAAAGAATACAGAAGCATTTTTAAACTATACAAAAATTTCAAATGGAAAATAATCTTCAGTTTTATTATACATTAACATATAAAAAGTCTCATCTTATGAGACTATCTAAAAGAATCAAAACCACCTCTATAGCTATGTCTTAAACTCCAAATCTGAAAACAATTTATTGTATTTTGACTTACAATATTCTATATTAAAACAAAGAAAAATTCAAATACATACTTTTTACAAGGTTAACATTTTAGGCAGGGTTTTCCTTAAAAAAGAAAAACAAAAACAAACGAAACAATCAACAAAACCAAAACTTTCTTCTGCACTTCACATTGGTGATTTTGTTTTCCTTATAAAATATTTGTACTTTATAAATTGTGTACTGTTGGATTTTAACCAGTAATCTGGTTTAAAAGTTGTGCAAATAAACAAAAAATATGAAAATAGTGTGTTATCAGTTTTTTTTCTTTTAATCTCATAACAAGAGTACTTTTTGCCCTGAATCAACGGGAAAGACATGCCAAATCCACTTGTTGAAATTTAGCATTTTGCAGTAATTTTTTTTTCCTGCTCCTTCATATTCTTTCAACAGACAAACAACAAAAGATTCTTTTATAAATTATGATAAATTAAAATATTTATTATTATAAAATGATCTATAGAACCATGTCACATTGCAAGTATGTATCACACATACTTGTAAAGTCCATATTTCCCATTTATATTCCAGTGGCTTCCTGAAAATGAGGGCTTCCCACACCTCACGTTATCTTTTGGAGACCAAGATGATGATCAACTAAATCCACTGGAGTGGTAATTTTCCAGATGGAATTTCCACACTGCCACCATTATGCACAAAAAGATCAAGTTTTCTTCACGTTCTTCACTGCAGTAGTTGTCTGCATGTGCTGGGTTGAATTCATGCATGTTTTTAAAAATGGTGAACATATTCTTCCATGAAATTATATTATGTTCAGATATTTTCAGTTTAAAAATACTTGCTAATAAACATGTAACAGAAGCAATGCTACTGCATTTGAATAATAAAAGAAAAATAAATATATGCTGGTCAGCAATGCTGGTTTAAGAAGCAGTACAGTATTAAAATGCCTTATTTGGAGATTAAAATTTCCCTTGTTTTCCAGCAGTTAGGTTATTTGGTGTTGGAAGCCTATATAAAGGAAAGAACTTCTCAAAAACAATGTCCTATGCAGTTGGAAAATAAGTCTTCTTCTACTCAGTCTCTGTTGGTGTTATTTGCTGCAAAGGCATGTAAGTTTCCCATCTGGCTCAAGCCACTCTGAATATGTGCAACATGGATTTCTACATTATTCTGAAAGCAACTAAAGAAAGAAGAAACATAGTTAAAGATTTCATTTCACAAACTTAAGAAAAACTATTTTTAAAAAAGGAAGAGTGGAATTTTAGTTAGGAAATAGTTAAGATAATGACTTCACAGAAGGAATACATCCCTTTTTATGCATTAGCCATAATTCTACTTTAGTGGTATTGAAAAGCTATGCAGTAAAGCAGCAAATGAGCAGCAAAACAAACCTCTTCTTGACTGGGGAAGGTCTACTTCTAAGTTGACCTTCACCTAAACCAAAACCAAATATTGTGTCTCCCAATTCCTTTATATAGAAAATCCATGCAAAATTTTTATTCTGTCAATAGAATGGGTATAACTGAAAGGTCTTTTAAAACATATTCAAAGGATAAAAATATATAAGTACATACTTCACAAATAAGCAAAATTCTTAAAATTTGTTCTGAAAATCACTATGAATTTAACATAAAAATGATTAGAGTATACCTAATTAATTACCTGATATTAGAAGCATCTATTGTACTCTTGATATCATTTAATGAATCTGTAAGTGATTTGAATTCAAAGGAATTCAGGTCTCCTCCCTCTGCTAGACACTAAAGGGAAAAAGTTTTGAAAATTTAATTGAATAAGAGTTCAAAAATAGACATAAAATACTTGATATAATTTATGAATTATGATTTCTTAGCAACAAATTAGCATAGTTTGCTTAGTGTCAAAATTAAGAAAATCATTTTCTCTTGAAACTTACCTTAATTTGTAATAAAATTGCTGTAAGCCTGGAGATCAAGTCTGTCAGATTTTCATTTTCAACACAGGGTTGTCCTGTTGAGGAATTTGCATGCCGAACAATTTCCTGTGCTTCTTCCTCACACCTTCTCCTCATATCTGTTGGCTGATCTGCAGGCTGGAGTCCCTGGTCTGGGGCAAGCTGAATATAGATAGGATTGAAAAATACAATATAAATAATAAGGCCATGATTATTTCTGTGTTTGTGTCCTGTTTTCAGTTTTATATTTTTCACAAAACTAGTATTTATAATTAAAGCAATATTCACTCTTAAGTTTGGAGATTTTTTCCTCCAACAGTTTTTATTTTCTGATGTGTTTTGTATTTTTCATAACTTTTAATTTTGATATAATTTTAAACTTCTAAGTTAAATAAAAAGAAAATTCTTGGTAAGTCCGAGCCAAATTTACTAATTGTTTTTTTTACTCCATTTGATTTGCCATTTGTAGCCTATAATCCTGGTGATTTGGGAGGCTAAGGCAGGAGGATTACAAATTAGAAACCAGTATGAGCAACCTAATGAGACTCTTTCTCAAAATAAAAAATTAAAAGGACTGGTTAAATAGTTCAGTGGCAAAGCACCTTTGGGTTCAATTCCCAGTAACAAAACCAAACCCAAACTGAAGAACAAATGATTTGCCATTTGCTTTTCCACTCTGTTTGCATATATTATTTTCCCTCTTAACCATTTGAGAATATGCTACAAATACTATACCTCTTTGTCCCTAAATATAGTACAAAGAGATTCTCTTACATAGTGTGATGATTACAATCAAGAAATTTAACATTGACATAATACATTTTCTGATCCAAAGACCATATGAAAGTTTTATTAATTATCAAACAATGTCCTATATGCAGTTACTTTTCTCCCCATAATACACTTTATTGTCATGTTTCTTAAGACTTCTTTATGCTGGCATAGTTCCTCAGTTGTTCATAGTCTTCATATTTTTGAAGTATGCCAGATTATTTTCTATAATATCCCTCAGTGTGGGTTTGTCTCTTTCCTCATGATTAGACTGAAGTTATCAGAAAGCACCTTACTGGTGATGACATCTTTGATTACTCTGTTAGGTAGTTAAGTGTCTGCCAGATTCCCCCACAGAAAAGAACTTCCCCTTTGGAATTAATAAATGTTTGTGAAGAGACACTTTGAGGCTATGTAAAGCTATTTGTCATTGAACTTAGCTGCCAGTTTTAGATCCATTCACCATCTTGTCTGTTTAACTATTAGATGGTTGCCAAATGGTCTTTTTTCTTTTCCCTCCCTTCCTCCCTCTCCCCCTATCCCCTCTTTCTTTCACAGTACTAAGGATTGAACCCAGGGTCTTGTGCATTCTAGGTAAGTACTCTATTACTGATCTATGCCCCTAGCCTAAACAGTGTTTTTCTTTCTTTCTTTCTTCCCTTCCCTTCCTTTTCTTTCCTTCCCCCCGCCCTTCCTTCCTTCCTTTCTTTTTTTGGTACTAGGGGCTTGAACCCAGGGGCGCTTAACCACAAGCCACATCCCCAGCCCTTTTCATTCTATTTTAGTTTGAGACAAGTTCTTGCTGAGTTGCTGAGGTTGGCTTTGAACTTACAATCCTGAGCCTGAGCCTCCTGAGCCACTGAGATTACAGGTCTGTGCCACCATGCTCTGCTCCAAATGCAATTTTTCTTAATTTTATCATTTCTCATATATATATACATGCATATATTTATATATATAAATAAAAATTGATGGACCTTTATTTTATTTATTTATTTATATGTGTTGCTGAGGATCAAACCTAGTGCCTCACACATGCTAGGCAAGTGCTCTACCACTGAGTCACAACCCCAGCCCTGGCATTTTATTATAAATAACTTTTCCCTTGAAAATGAATGAGTTAGTTAATATTAATATGGATTAATGAATTTTTTTTTTATTCTATGGATTATAAACTCTTACTGTACGTGCTTATTCTGAATCTCAGATTGTCAAAGTGTCTCAGATTTGGCCAGAAGGAACTCTGTCAAGCTGGATTCCTTTGATATATCACCATGATTCTGGGGGTACATTTTACCTACCTGGTTTAGTAAGAGGATCCAGGCTCATCTTCTGCTTTCTCTGCCATAGGCCTATAGTCATTCTGTTTTTCAAGGAGCCCTATGTTCTTTTATTGGAGGACAATATCTAGACCAAGTTCTGGGTGCTAGGTGTGTTATTAAGGGTATCACTGCTCCTAGGATCTCTCTGCAGACATAGACACACATATATGCTTATATTACAAAAGTAAAATAAGGGGGCTGAAGTTGTAGTTCAGTGGTAGAGTACTTGCCTAGCACATGTAAGGCACTGGGTTTGATTCTCAGCACCGCATATAAATAAATACATAAAAATAAAGGTCCATCAACAACTAAAAATATATTAAAAAACATAAACAGTAAAATAAGCCATAAGCCAGGTGTGGGGACTCATGTCTGTAATCCCAGCAACTCAGGAGGTTGAGATAGAAGGACTGTGAGTTCTAGGCCAGCATTAGCAACTTTGTGAGACCCTGTCTCAAAATAAAATAAAAAGGACTGGGGATGTAGCTCCAGGGTAAAGCACCCCTGGGTTCAATCCTCAGTACTGCAAAAACAGAGAAATGAAAATAATAAATGAAAAAAAATAAATTATTTATTCTTTTGTGCCCAACTTTATTTGTTCAATACTGTATTTGTTAGATTCATCCATGGAGCTGTGTTGCAGTTGTGTTCATTCATTCTTTTTTTTTTTTTTTTTTTTTTTTGTGGTGCTGGGGATTGAACCCAGGGCCTTGTGCTTGCGAGGCAGGCACTCTACCAACTGAGCTATATCCCCAGCCCTCATTCATTCTTATTACTGGGTAGTATTCCATTGTGTAATTTTACCACATTTAATGATGGGTATTTGGTAGTTCCTAATTTTCGGTGATAATGAACAGTGATACTATGATCACTCTACTATATATCTTTTTGTAAAGATGTGTTCATATATATTTAGATTTAAAACTGCTTACTCATAGTATTCTCTCTGATATGTTCTTATGTTAATATTGATATTGTACTTTCACAAGAGCATTCTGAAAATTAAACCATTTTACCTATTAGGAAAGAAGTCTATCACCACCAATGAACTTGGGGACTATAAAAAGATATGATTATTAATCTACTTCTGCACGCATCATTAGCTTTACTATGTATCATCTTGAACTGCTTGGTCTATACTTCTTGTGGATAGTTACTAGTTCAGGGGAGAAAAATCTATTTACTAGAACAACACATATTATTATGTACATGATGGACAATGATCAGGAAAATAAAAATAAATGATAATAAATGAATGGTTAAAGAAATGAGTGAACTCTACTCAGAGTTTAGTTGTAGGTGAACACAGTTCATTCCCTAAGTTCAATCCAAGTGGATAGATATTACCGTAAGGAAAAATGTTGGGACTTATCTATGAGGTTATTAGAACAAAAACCCAACCATTTCAGAATTTCACAGTGGTGGCTTTACTGGAAACATACAATCTCTAAGAATGTAAATTCAGGAGTATTCTAAATATATCTTAATAATTTCTTATCCTATAGTAAAAACTCCCAATTTTAGATCAAACTGTCAAAATACCTTTAGAAATAAAATCATATATGAATGATAAATGCAAAAAACCGTTTGATCTACATATCTGAAGTTCAAGAATTCACAGCACCAATGTAAAGTTTAAAGGAGGAGGAAATAAAATTGTATACACAGCATGATCATAACTTTCTAAAAAAAAGCAGGTATTGGTACAAAAACACCTCCCAAAACCCCCCCCAAAAACCCAAAGGAAATAAACCAAACGTGGTCTTTGAAATTAAGAATAATTATTTTTTTCTGAAAAAAAAAAAAAATTTTTTTAAAAAATATTTTCTGTTGTAGATGGACATACCACCTTTATTTTATTTATTTTTATGTGGTGTTGAGGATTGAACTAGTGCCTCACACATGCTAGACAAGTGCTCTGCCACTGAGCTATAGCTCTAGCCCTGAATAAATTTTTTGAGAGCTATATCGTTTGTAATCTGGCAACTACATATTGATCCCTTACTGTGTATAAAGCACTCTTCAATACTGAAGTCAGGAATAAAAATCTGTACCAATTATGGGTAAAGGGTCTTATAAATATATGGACTTAGTTTGGACTTTCTAAATTGTGAAGGTAAAAGTATTAAGCTTCAAAAAAATGGAGGGAAATTCAGACAAATCACCTACCTCATAGCAGTACTGTTGAACTTTATGCAAAACTTTGTTTAGGTCCTTGTTCAGCTGTTCAAGCTCTAGAACAATTGTTGCATATCTCCGCTGAAATTCAATGCCAATGGGCATGGAATATGATTTCTGAGAAGAAAAAAAAATTCAGATCTTGGTAAGGTTGTTTTTTAGTAATGCAATTTCAAATTTATCTAAAAGATTTGCTATATCTAAAACAAACTAAAGCTTATGAAACTTGCCTATACTCAATGTTATAGTTCTGAAGTTTGGTAATGGTATAGTTACCAAGAGGCTCATCCTTGTTCTTTAGATGTGTCATGATGTCTCACATTTATTTTATTTTTTTTTTGTGGGATGGGTGCTGGGGATCGAACCCAGGGCCTTATATGTGCTGGCAAGCACTCTATCTACTGAGCTATGCCCCCGGCCCTCACATTTACCTTTTTTTAAATTTTTTAAGTTGCAGATGGACATAACAACTTTATTTTTATGTGGTGCTGAGGATCGAACCCAGTGCCTTACACGTGCTAGGCAAGTGCACTACCACTGAGCCACAACCCCAGCCCACATTTACTTTTTTTTAACAGAAGAGATTTTATATATATACAGAGAAATTAAATGAAGCAAAATATTAATTGATGAAATCTATATGTATAATCCTTAGTTTTTCAACTTTTTCAAAATATGAAGTTATTAAAGAGTTGCATGCATTCCTATGAAGTCTTCTGCATGTATGTTAAAAAAAAAGACTACATAAATCAGGTGAAACATCTGAACCACAAAACAAGGTATAACCAAAAAGTAATAAATGATTTTTTTGCATGGCTTATAAGGTAATGTTGAAGGCAAACATTTTTATAAAGAAATGTTTTGAGGATAGAAGAGAGGATATAATAGATTTACAAGTTCATTGTGTAAGAATGTGGATTTAACAGATTAGTTCTCTATGGATGGTCATTTAAACCATTTCCAATTGTTTGCTATTACAAACAATGCTTCAATGCATCCTTGGTATGCACATCTTTATACCTACATGTGATTATTTTTTTTAAAATATATTTTTTAGTTGTAGATGGACAAAATACCTTTATTTTGTTTATTTATTTTTATGTGGTGCTGAAGATCAAACCTAGTGCCTCACATGTGCTAGGAAACACTCTACCATTGAGCCACAATCCCAGCCTTATATGTGATTACTTTTTAAGAATGATACTCCAGAAGTAGAATGTGACTTATCAATATGGCCAAGTTGCCTTCCAGAAAGATTTCAGTAACTTACATTCCCACCTACAGTGTATGAGTATGCCCACTTCTATGCATACTCACCAATGCTTTCCTTGAAATATTTACAAATCTGATGGAAGGAATAGAATATTTTGTTTGAAAAGGAATAGAAGATGGAGAGGTGTAAGCTGTCTTCACATATTTTAATAGTTACCACAGAGAAGTCTTACCCCCTAAAACCCAGTTAGTCTGCTACATCTTGTTTCAGAGGGTAAGACTAAGGTAGGAAAGTTACTGGGTCAATATTAAGGACGAAGAGTGTTAGGTCACTTCTTTCTTCTTCAGCTTTGGGAAATTTGCTTCTATCATTATTTTTTTTATTTTTATTTTTTTGGTACTGGGGATTGAACCCAGGGGCACTTCACCACTGAGCCACATCCCCAGCCCTATTTTGTATTTTATTTAGAGACAGGGTCTCACTGAGTTGCGTAGGGTCTCACTAAGTTACTGAGGCTGGCTTTGAACTCGCGATCCTCCTGTCTCAGCCTCCTAAGTGCTGGGATTACAGGCGTGCGCCACCGCGCCCAGCTTTCTATCATTATTTTAATAACTCACTTCCATTTTCTCTATGCTCCACTTCTGCATATCCTATTGCTTGAATGAACCTTTTAGATTGGCCCTCTGTGTCTCTTAATTTTTCTCTCATATTTTCCATTTCTGGTTTTCAATAATATGTTCTGGGACAGTTCAAACTTTTCTTTTTTTTAATGAAAAATAATTACGTTAAGTTAGGTGTGGTGACATACACTTGTAATTCCAGTGGCTCAGGAGGCTGAAGCAGGAGGATCTCAAGTTCAAAGCCAGCCTCAGCAACTTACAAAGGCCCTAAGCAACTCTGGGAAACCCTGTCTCTAAATAAAATATAAAAAAAGGGTTGGGGAATGTGGTTCAGCAATTAAGTGCTCCTGGGTTCAATCCCTGCCCCAAATTATTTCAGAATAGAAAATATATTTGCATGGTTTAAAATTCAAAAGTTAAGTTTTCCCCAAACTCAGCCCCCTTGTAACTCATTTTCTTCTTTTTAGAAGTAGTCAATATTAAGCATTTTTCCAGAGATAGTGTATTTATACAAAAGGAAAAAGATACATATTTTTCGCCTCCCTTAATTCTGCCTTTTATTTTTTGGTGGTACTAGGGATTTAACCACTAAGCTACACCACTACCCCTACCCATAGCCCTTTTAATTTTGAGACAGGGTCTCACTAAGTTGCTAAGGCTGGCCTCAAACTTGTGATTCTCCTGCCTTAGCCTGTGCCATCATCTAACTTTTGCCATTCTTTTCTCCAAACAAGTGGGAACATACATAAACATACTCAGCACTTTGTTTTTCTCATTTGACAATATGTCTTAAGGGTTATTCTTTTATCAGTTTTTTTTTTTTTTAAAGCCAAAAGAAGCCTTTATTTTAGCTGGCCAGCGATGATCACCCTTACACCTAAAAGCAGGGTGCCAGGAATCGTCCTTTTATCAGGTATTTTATAAAGAGCTTCCCAGTTTGTTTCAAGTTGCATGGTGTCACACTATATAATCATATTACAAAATTAACCAGTTTTTAACTGATCAGCATTCTGGCTGTTTTCATGATATTGCAAACAATGCTGTGACAAATAACTGTGCAGTATTTTGAACAAAGGCAAATATAACCATAGAAATTCCCAGAAGCATAATGCTAAATCAAAGGCCTTGTCCATTTAAAAACTGATAGACACTGCCAAAACACCCTTCATAAAGATGTATTAATTTATGTTTAAGAATTCCTATTTCCCTATATCTTCACTGTTAAAGTTTTTTACTTATTTAAAAAATTTTTTTGGTACCAGGGATTGACCCGGGTGCACTTAACCACTGAACCACATCCCCAGCCCTTTGTATTTTTTATTATTTGAGACAGGGTCTAAGTTGCTTGGAGTCTTGCTAAGTTGCTGAGGTTAGCTAACCCTAACCCTAACCCTAATCCTCTGGAGCTACTGTACTACCACCCCTGGCTAAAGTTTTCTATTTTTGCCAGCCACATATTCAGGAGTCATTGCTGTTTGTTTGTTTTCCATGGACTGTCTATTCACACCTTTTGCTCATTGTCTTCATCTTACTGCATTGAGGTAGCATTTTGTACATTAGGGAAATTAGTCCCTTGTAATAAAAGCTGCAAATTTCCTTCAAGTGTTCCCTTTTGACTTTATTTACTTTGTGATTCTTATCCTGAGGAAATTTTTCCTTTTTGTATAAGCAAACTTATTAATCTTCTATGACTTCTGAATTTTGTATCATGTTTATAAAGTTTTTTTTTTTTTTGAACCAGGGATTTAACTCAGGGACACTTGGCCGCTGAGCCACATCCCCAGCCCTATTTTGTATTTTTTTATTTAGAGACAGGGTCTCACTGAGTTGCTTAGGGCCTCACTAAGTTGCTGAGGCTGGCTTTGAACTCGCGATCCTCCTGACTCAGCCTCCCAAGTCGCTTGGATTACGGGCGTGCGGCACCACGCCCGGCTATAAAGTTTTGACATTCTTAAAATCCATGAATTTTTTGGTTGTTTCTTTTAACAGCCTCCTATTTAGGAACACCACACACACACACACACACACACACACACACAATTTTTTTGGTGCTGAAGATTGAACTTAGGGGCACTTAACCACTGAGCTACATTCCCAGCCCTTTTTATATTTTTATTTAGAGACAGGGTCTTGCTAAGTTGCTTAGGGCCTTGCTAAGTTGCTGAGGCTAGCTTTGAACTCACAATCCTCCTGCCTCAGCCTCCTGAACTGCTGGGATTATAGGCATGTACCACCACACTAGCAACACAATATTTTCTTGAATCTTCAAGATATGATTTCATTAAGGTATATTTGACAAATAAAAATTATATCTATTTATGGTATACAATGTGATGCTTTGATATATGTATATACTTTGGGATGATTATATCAAACTGACATTTTTGTGATGAGAACATCTGAGATTTATGCTTTTAGCAGTTTTCAAGTATATATTATTAACTATATTTATCATGCTGAACAATAGATCTCCAAAATTTATTCATCGTAACTGAAACTTTGTGTCTTTAGGAATATCCTTCTAGTCCAAGAATATTTGTTTTCAAAATTTATCTTCTCCTACCTGAATTAAAGTTTAGAAGTTGGTTATCTTTTTATTTCATACTACTTGTTTTCATGTATGGCCAGTACTGTTTGGTTGTTTGTTCATATTTCATAAAGAAATGGCTAGTAGCTTCTCTGGGATTCCCTGGTGTTTTACTTTTTCTAGGCCTCTATGAGAGGCAAATGTAATTATGTATATACAGTAGTTCCCCCTTATATGTGAGTTCACTTTCTGAGATTTCAGTTACCTGGAGTTAAACACCTTTTGAAAATATTGGATGGAAAAATTCCAGGAATAAACAATTTGTGAATTTTAATTGTATACTTTTTCTCAGTAGCATGATAAAATCTTATGGTATTCCACTCTGTACTGCTGGACTCATTAGTCACTTGGTAGCCATGTTGGTTATTAGATTGCTGCAGTATTGTAGTGCTTGTGTTCAAGACCCTTACATAGCAAGACATCACATCTACATCATTTACCTCACTTCTTCTCATTACACAGGCATTACAATAATGATGTGAGTCACATCATCACAAGAGGGGTGAGTATGGTACATTAAGATATTTTCAGAGAGAGATAGACAGACGGAGACACAGAAAGACCCCACATTCACTTAACTTTTATTACAGGATACCATTACAACTGTTCTATTTTATTGTTAGTGACTTGTTAATCTCTTACTGTGCCAATTTATAAATAAAATGTATATGCATTTGTATATATGAAAAACAGTATATACACAGTTCAATACTATCAGGTTTCAAGCATCCACTGGGAATTTTAAAACCTATTCCCCCATGGATAAGGGGTGGGGGATACTGTAATGGGATATGTCAACTGTCAGGTTGTGCTGTAGAGTGAGTGGAGAAGGGGTAGCTGTCAGGCTGTGAGCCTAAATGCTAGAATGAGATCTCTCAGGTATACATTCACATGGAAAGTTTAGTTTTTATGGTTTTATTTTAATTGAAAAGTCTAACATACATGGAGAACAATGCAAAAACTATAAATGTAAAATTCAATGAATGACCTACTACAGAATAAACACCTGTGTAAAAAATGACAGTTCTTAAATACACACCTTTTGTGAAAACGCATATCCATTTAAAGACCTATACCTGACATCATAGCAACTTAATTGCCATAGTTAAAAACTGTAAACAATCCAAATGTCCACAAACAAGTGAAGAGATAAACAAGTTACAGTACATCCATACAATGTGATTACTATTCAACAGAAAAAGAAAGGTGCTCAGGGGCTAGGAATGTAGCTCAGTGGTGGAGTGCAAGGCTCTCAGTTTCATCCCCAGCACTGCCAAAAAAAAAAAAAAAAAAAAAAAAAAAGAACCATGTTGTGTGAATTTTGAACCATGTAACCAAGTTGATGAATCTCAAAATCGTTAGGTTAAGTGAAAGAAACTAGGCATAAAAAAATTCATACTGTATAGATCCACTTACATAAAATTCTAAAACACACAAACTAATCCATAAGGACAGAAAGCAGATCAGTGATTACCTAGAGGAAGGGCACGGAGAAATTTTGTGGGTGGGAGGAGACAGAATGTTTGCAATTGAGTTTATAGTAATGGTTTCACAGGTGTGTGTAAGCACACACCACACATGTGATCAAATCGTACATTTCAAACAAGCACATCATCTATACTTCAAGTTAGGGAAAATAGCAATGATCAAGCAAATGAACGTTGCCAGCACTCCAGAAGCCCTAAAGTGTCACCTTACAATAATGTCTCTCTAAAGTAATTATTACCCTAACATCAAACATTAATAGTTTCATTTATAACTTTCCACAAAGTGCAATCATATGTATAAATTTTTTTGTTCCTGGCTTTTTTCAGTTAATATTAAATCTATGAAAAAGTAGGCCCAACTCTCCATTAAGTAGGCTTAGAAATTCACTTCTCAACAAGACTCCTAAAGCACAAGAAGTAAAATCAAGAATCAGTAAATGGAATGGTATCAAACTAAAAAGTTTCTTCACAGCAAAGGAAACAATCAAGAATGTGAAGGCAGAGCCTACAGATTGGGAGAAAATCTTTGTTACCTGCACCTCAGATAGAGCACTAATCTCCAAGATACATAAAAAACTCAAAAAATGAAACACCAAAAACATAACCCAATCAATAAATGGGTAAAGGAACTGAAAAGGCACTTCATAGAACAAGAAATACAAATGGTCAACAAATATATGAAAAAATGTTCAACATCTCTCGCAATCAGAGAAATGCAAATTATTACTCACTGAGATTCCATCTCACTCTGGTCAGAATAGCAATTATCAAGAGCATAAGGAACAATAAATGATGGTAAGGATGTGGGGAAAAAGGTACACTCATAGATTGCTGGTGGGCCTGTAAATTGGTGCAACCCACTCTGGAAAGCAGTGTGGAGATTCCGCAGAAAACTTGGAATGGAACCACCATTTGGCCCAGTTATTCCACTCCCTAGTATATACTCAAAGGACTTAAAATCAGCATACTACACTTATGTGGCCACATCAATGTTTAAAGCAGTTCAATTAATAATAGCTAAGTTGGAACCAACCTAGGTGCCCTTCAACAGATGAATGGATAAAGAAAGTGTGGCATATATATACCCAATGGGCTACTACTCAGCAATAAAGAAGAATGAAATTATGGCATTTGCCTGTAAATGGATGGAACTAGAGACTATCCTGCTAAGTGAAATAAGCCTATCAAAAAACCAAAGGCCAAATGTTCTCTCCTAAATGCAGATGCTGACTCACAATAGGCTGGGGTTAGGGGGAGGAGTCGAGGTTCACTGGATTGCACAGGGGGGAAGGAGGATGGGAATGGGAACGACAGTAGAATGAATTGGACATAACTTTCCCATGTTCCTATATAAATATACAACCAGTGAAACACTAAATCATGTGCAAACACAAGAATGGGAAGTTATACTCCACGTATGTGTGTCAAAATACATTCTACTGTCATGTATAACTAAAAAGAACAAACGAAAACAAAAATATTACAATAAAATATTAAATCTGTGAGATTTATTCCCACTATTGTGCAGATCTGTTTTAGTTCATTTACTTCTGTATAGTTTCTTTTGCAGAAATAATGATATATATTCAGCCATTCTGTTTTTCTACCTTTTGAGTATTTGGGTTGCTTCTAGGTTTTGCCCATTATGAACAATATAACTGTGAACATTTTGTACTTAGGTACATCTGTTTAGTCAGAGTAGATATTTTCCAAAGTGGTGGAATAAGAAAGTTCTAGTTGCCTCAAACCCTCACCAATCTTTGACACTATGTCTTGGAATATTATTCACTTTAAAAAGATGTAAGGATTATCACACTGTGGTATTAACTTGTATTTCTCTGATTGGTAAATAAGTTGAGTATCTTTTAACATTTTTTGGTACATCTAAGTATCTTCTTTTGTAAAAGTACCTGTTTCTGGAGCTCGGGTTATAGCTCAGTGGTAGAGTGCTTGCCTAGCATGCCTGAGGCACTTGGGTTCAATTCTTAGCACTACATACAAATAAAATAAAGGTCCATTGACAATAAAAAACAACAACCAGCCGGGCGTGGTGGCGCACGCCTGTAATCCCAGCACTTGGGAGGCTGAGGCAGGAGGATCTCGAGTTCAAAGCCAGCCTCCGCAACTTAGCGAGGCCCTAAGCAACTCAGTGAGACCCTGTCTCTAAATAAAATACAAAATAGGGCTGGGGATGTGGCTCAGTGGTGGAGTGCCCCTGGGTTCAATCCCCAGTACCAAAAACAAACAAACAAACAACAACCTGTTTCTCTTGTTTTCTATCGGGCTGCATATCTTTTCCTGGATGATTTACAGGTCTTTATATAGTCCGGATGCAAGCTCTTTGCTGGCTACATGTGTTGTAAATATTTCCTTCCATACTATGCCTTGTCTTCTATTATCTGTTCTCTCTCTCTCTCTCTTTTTTTTTTTTTTGTGGTGCTGGGGATTGAACCCAAGGCTTTGTGCTTACAAGGAAAGCACTCTACCAACTGAGCTATGTCACTAGCCCTATCCACTCTCTTTTGAGGAACAAAGGTTCTTCAATTGTGTGTGAGTGGTACTGAGGACTGAACCTAGGACCCTGCACATGCGAGTGCTCTACATCCTCAGTACAAAAGTTCTTCATTAAATGTAGTTTTTAAGTCTTTGTAGTTTTTAAGCCCATGTCAGCCTGGGCAACATAGGGAAACCCTCTCTTAGTACCAAAGATGGTTTATTTCTTCCTTTCCAGTCTTTACAGTTCTCACTTCTTTTTCTTATGTTATCATACTGGCTAGAACCTTGAGTATACTGTTAGAACATCGAGTTTACTGCTCAACAGGAATTAAGTCTTTTCCATAAAGTCTTTTCCTTATGGTTATTGCTTTTAATATTCTATTTACTTTAAAATTCCTTATTCTAAACTCACAGTCATAACCTCCTGTAATCTCGTCCAGAAAACTTATACTTTTGCCTTTCATATTTAGACCTAAAATATCGTTTTGTCTATGGCATGAAGTAGGGGTCAAATTTCCCCCAGCATACTACCATCCAAATGACTCAGCACCATTATTTTGAAGAGCTTTTCTCCCCAACTGCTCTGGCAAAACCACATTTGCCATAGATCCAAGTATCCATATGAATGCAGATCTATTTCCAGGCTCTTTATTTTGTTCTATAGTCTATTTGTCTACCATGTGCCGATACTACAATCTTTACTCCAATTTTATAGTAAGTCTTGATACCTAAAAAGCTCAATCATCCCACCTGTTCTTCAAGAATATCTCGGTGCCGGGCGCTGTGGCGCACACCTGTAATCCCAGCACTTGGGAGGTTGAGGCAGGAGGATCGCATGTTCAAAGCCAGCCTCAGCAATTTAGCGAAGCCCTAAGCAACTCAGTCTCTAAATAAAACACAAAATAAGGCTGGGGATGTGGCTCAGTGGTGGAGTGCTCCTGGGTTCGATCCCCAGTACCAAAAAAAAAAAAAATTCTGAGATTACTTTCAGTTTGTAGATGAATCTTTACAGAACTTACACTTTTTCAATATTGTGTTTTTTAAATTATTAATATGTCATTTTAAATTTATATTCTTCAATTTCTCTAACATTTTAGTTTTCTATATCCAAGTTTTTTTATTGGTGCTAGGGATTGAACCCAGAGCCTTTTGCAGGCTAAGTACATGTCTTAATAAAGCTATGCCCTCAGTCCCTTCTATTAGTATTTTATATATATTAGTTTATACGTAGGAACACAATTTTAAATAGTATTTTTAAAAATTTCATTTTCTATATGTTCTTTGGTTATATTTAGAAACAATGGCTTTTTGTTTAGCTGGCCTCAATTCTAGTAACCTTGCTAAACTCACTTATTAATTCTAAAATTTTATCTGCAGTTTCTTTCAGACTTTTTAGATATGTGCATAACCACATCCTCTCTAAATAAAGACAGTCTACAGTTGGATGTGGTGGCACATGACTCTAATCCCAGTGTCTCAGGAGGCTGAGGCAGAAAGATCACAAGTTTAAGGCCAGCCTCAGCAACATACTGAGACCCTGTCTCCAAATAAAATTTAAAAAGCATTGGGGATGTAGCTCAGTGGTAAAGCACCCCTGGGTTCAGTACCAAAACAAACAAAAATTACAGTTTACATTGGGTGCAGTGGCACAAGCTCAGGTCAGCCTGGGCAACATAGGGAAACCCTGTCTTAATAACAAAGATGGTTTATTTCTTCCTTTCCAATCTTTACAGTTCTCACTTCTTTTTCATACTGGCTAGAACGTTGAGTATACTGTTAGAACATTGAGTTAACTGCTCAACAGGAATTATTTTGATAGTGGTAATCCTTATCTCATTCCCAATATTGAAGAGAAAGCCTTAATTAATAATTTACTAGTGAGTGTTGTGTTTGTTTTTTTTTTTTTTTTTTTTTTTTTTGTACTGGGATGGAACCTAAGGGTGCTTTACCACTGAGCTATATCCCCAGTCTTTTTTTTTTTTTCTTTTTAAATTATTATCATCTTCCTTT